>JAGXOD010000141.1:0-117425 GCA_020368025.1 Brachyhypopomus occidentalis | reverse complement strand
CCTAGAAACAAAATTCCACTTTTGTTGGATTCCTTGGCTCAGGCCAAACAAAAAAGCCTCTTGGACGCCTAAGGTCCGCCTACGTAATTTTTTTGCTAATATTCATAATATGCAAAACCTACTCTTGCCTACTAGTCCTTGGTTTTTCATCTGATCACCACAACCTTGGTGTCAAACTATTCAGAAGACTCTCATTATCAAGATTTATCAAAAACATTTTGACTGTCATACAGTCTGGTTGTGACATGTCAATCAATAGCTCTGGGGTGGGGCCTAATTTACTTCAGCAGCTATATCTCAGCAATGCTTTGACCAATCTTCATGAAACTTGATAGGCTGATAGGGCACAAGTCTTGGAGGTGACAGGTCAAAGCTGGTCACGATTGGCCAATAGGGGGCGCTATAACATGGAAAAAACTGTTTCTCATCAACCATTGGTCACATCAAGCCAAAACTTTGTAGGCAGCATCAAGGTGTCAACTGGTATCAAGGCACACAATGATGACATCATCACTCAAAAACATGGCCGCCATGAGCCATTTAATTGGTTTTGGCCATTTGACAGACTTAACATTGGCCAATCGGCATGAAACCACTAAATCAGTAAAATGTCTTATTTCATTACTGTAATATCAGAATGGTAGAACTTGGGCTCCATCTACTGGCCAAATACTGGAACTGACTGAAATGTACTGCCTCAATTGAGTAATTTGTTGCACATTCATTTATCCATTTTATTCACTGAAGTAGCTTCATTTCAATTGTAGGTCTAAAGGACCCTTTGGCCCTCTTTTTTGCCTATTGAGGCCGAAATGCCTGTTCGTGTGTGAACCCGCAATTGCCGCTCGCGGCTATATTTAATTTATACTATGGTTAACTAAGGTCAAAAGGCTCGAGAACTGTGATTGTCCATGGTGGAAAAGTAGCAGCATAGCACTCTATAATCATGTTTTGGCATAGCATCTGACACGTCCTCAAGGTGAAATAGTAGCACATGATCATGAACTTGCCTCACATCAGGCAACTGGTTATAGGGTTTCAGTCACCAGAGTAAAACATGTTCTATTCCCATGTGCTAACAGAAAGAAAAGGTTGAATTCTGCAAAAAAGCAGCTTTAGGTTCTGCTTTCCACTCCAGCAGAAGACCGTATGAAGGTGCAAATCTGTGACAGCTGTAAAATGTAATTTACTTTCTTTACACAGAAAACCAGTGCTTTCAGCTCCTCTGTGGATCACCTTCTCTGTGAGAACTCACACAAAACATTTAGCATCTACAGCCTTGTGTTACGGATACCTTGTGTTACCTTGTGTGCAATGTCACTCAACTAAAGACTTCCATTTTACATAGTTTGAGCCCAAACTCTTGAGGTTCTTGGTGTCTAGTGAAGCTTCTACACTAATTGAAAAAGCAAAAATGACTCCTTCTCACTTGGTTTTGTCTCTCTCTGTTATCTGTGTGCAGGAAGTGGAAATCACAGATACTTCATGGGCTACTTGTTCTTTCTGCTGTGTATGATCTGCTGGATGATGTATGGCTGCATTTGCTGTGAGTTAAAGAACTTTCTTCAAAAAAACACTGTCCCACAGCTCATGAGGTTTATCTGAATTCATCTTGTACAATGAGATAGCAATCAAATGTTTATTAAAAAAAATGCTGCATGAGTGTAAAGCCGCCATCTGGTGCGATAGTACAGTAGTAGGTCCAAACTGGGACCTTAACCCACAGTGAGTAGAGATGTGAATTATGAAACCCAAAGTTTATTGTAATTTTGAATCCTTTCCCCTAGACTGGAAAATCCACTGTGTAACGAGTTATGGTAAAGATGGCATCTGGATCTACATTACACAGATCGCCACCTGCTCTCCCTGGATGTTCTGGATGTTTATGAATAGCGTTTTCCACTTCATGTGGGTGGCAGTCCTCATTATGTGCCAGCTGTACCAGGTCAGGTGGACATTGCACAGCAAACTTTTGTCCGAGTACGCAAGGGCGTTTCATGTAATGATTTATTTTCTCTCTCTAGATTGCTGGTCTGGGCATCACTACAAATGAGCGGATGAATGCCAGGAGGTATAAGCACTTCAAGGTTACAGCCACATCGATTGAGAGCCCATTCAAGTGAGTTTCAGCACTTACTGTATGTAGTAGGAGAAATGGTGATTGTTCATCATGCTTATACCAGTCTTTCTCCATGTGTGTTGCAGTCATGGGTGTATGCGAAACCTCATAGACTTCTTTGAGCTGCGCTGCTGTGGTCTGCTGCGGCCTGTTGTTGTAGACTGGACATCTCAGTATGTAATAGAATATGACCAGTCCTCCGGGTCAGGCTACCAGCTTGTGTAACACAGCCAAGGAGCAAGAGAGAAAATGGGAGGCAAAGGAAAGAGGAGGGTAGAGGCGTTCCAACATTTGGAATGAATCGAAGCACCACAGCATGAGGGGGGGGTGCACTTGCCTGGACCATCTCCTTCACAAAAAACTGCAAAATACAGTCAGCAGTAGCATGCTGCTGACTGCCACCAACCAAACACAATCCTGCTCCTTTTCCACAACGCTACAGCGAATCCAGCCAACACACATCACAAAGGCTAGCCTGAGGAGGGAGGTATATCCCCTACTGTGCATCAGAGCCCTTTAAGTGTTGCGTTCTTTTGGTTGACCTCTTGTTACAGACTTTATTTCATCGTTGTGTTTTGTTGCGTTCATTTTGTATGCTCCTGGTGTGGAAATTAAGTTTGGGATCGTTTGGGATCATGTCTGTGATGAGGGACGTTTGTGGCATCATATCTGGTATTCGGGTGATTGAAAAAGTCTCGGAAGGAACTTCTACTTAGTTGTGACTTAGTCCTGATGATAGTGCTATTTTCTCACCCTGGTACACTGACTGGTAAAAGAATTCAAATCAGAGTGGCTTTGTATTGCAATTAATACATGCATTTTATTTAACAGTTAATTGTAGGAGTAGGGCTGTAAAAATGTATTAATTTAGTTATGTTATTCATAGTATATGAATAGTTTTGCAAAGCAGTGTTTATCTCCACTTAATCATGTGACAATATTTATTTTAAACCTATTTAATATTTTCTAAAATTGATTTTATGATACCATATTGTTGTTGTAGATGTTTTTGAAGTCACAGTCTGTTCATTGTCTGTGTGCATTAATAGGTATGTGCAGGGTAACATTGTAGGGTATCTCAGAGACTGCAGGAAAGGGGACAGGATGTCATTTACCCGTATTACTGTTCAGTGATGCCTATTTGAGTGCTCCATTAAATATATTTGCCCCTTTGCTTACAAGAAAGACTCTTTCTAGGTTTTTCATTTTTATTCTATTAAACTTTTCTTTTACTTTTTTTTATAACTTCTAATGTCTGTTTTTGTTTGCCTGCCAAAGACAATGCACTGATTATCTTTGAGCTTCTTGGTTATTACTGAAGATACAGGCTTGGTTTCTGCCACTCCTGAAAGAGCTCTTCCCATAATCAAGCAGAAGCAGCCACTCCTCTGCTCTCCTTAACTTCAGCTTCTGGTTTGAGAGGCAGGTGGACTCTCAGTAGCCACGAACACATTGAACTGATGTAAAGAATATGCATCTGTACATACACAACTTAGATTTTTGTGAGTGACTATTTTAATTTTTTGTCAGTGTTTGTTGAAGCTGCTCCTTATTTTCTGTTTGTTTGATTTTTATGTTACCAAATAGAGGTAAAAACAAACTAACGAGTTTATGACTGTAGCTTTTAGTGGTGTGTGCCACAGCTGTGTATAGACATTTTAACCTGTGCATATCCAGTGCATGTGCAAAGCTTGAATATGGGGCTGTTGATATAGTGATCGTCACCTCCCCTTCTGCCCCAAAGCTTGCCCCCCTCCCCAATGCTCCCAGGCATCTGTACATAGTAATTGTTCAGTATTTGCAAGGGTTGTTTTTATCACTTTAAATCCAGTTCACGTTTCATTAGTGTGTCCCTCATAGGCCCTTCATGTGTGTCCTAATGTGGAACTTAACCAAGTTTGGGATACTTTGGGATCATGTCTGTGATGAGGGCCCTGTCAACCTTGTAGACTGCTGTATTTGAATGTTTCATACATATTAATAGTCAAATGGGAGATATTATTTGCTTGATTTGTTATCCCACTGGATGTACGAACTGTAGAGAATTTGAGGATAGTACAATCAGATCAAACTATTTTCAGACCACTGGGTCTGCAAAAAGGAAGCGATTGCTCAAACACTACAGTCTTAAAGCCCTAAAGGGGACTTTGGGGGGGGGGGCTCATTCGTACCAGATGGATTTGATGTGTCTATTGCTGTCATCCAGCAAGACAGAACAAAATGGTGCAAGAATAAAATTATAAGGAAATATTTGAGCCATCAGCTCCTCTGCCCTTTTCTCCACGTGAAAAGCAAATTCTCATGTTTTGCCTCAGCTGCAATCAGATCACCCACTATTGCATTTCATACTTTTCAAGCATGGTTTAATTTTACTGGATATAATAAAAACCTGTCAAATGCATCACCCATATAGCTTTGCTTTTCAGTATGTCCAGATAATGTTGAATTTGTGTGATTTTCAATTTGTGTGCATAGATGAAACAAAAAGGACATTCTAGCTCTTTCTTTTTATAGTGCTTTTACATTGTTCTATAATAGGTGGCTTGAAATATAAATGCATAAAAGATGGACAGGACAGAAAAGCTATACCATCAGAGGAAGTGAGATTTTCACTCCATGTGGTACTCACCATATAGCATGTTATTTTTCTTCCTACAACTATTAAATAAAAGTCTTCTCCACACAGACATCACAACACTGGCTGTTGCATTTCCCTAATAGTGCAAAAAGTAAAACTTGTCTGACACAGAATAGATGCAGAACAGCAGTTAAAATATAGACACAAGTGGCAATTGTGGGTCAAGTCACATAAGCCCTTGGGCTTCTTGGACAGAAGGGGTCCACAAGGCATACAAGGAAGACTGGAAGCTTCTAAATATGATCCATACAAACCTGGTCATTGAGAAACATTGTTTTGCATGTTATTGCAGCCCATATTTATGCTCAGGTCTACTGTACAAGTCTGTAAAGCTTCATGTGAATTGGCAGTGTTGGTGTGTAACAGCTCTATAAGCATGTAAGATCAATTTTTTGTTTTTATAGACATATGATAGTAACGTCTTTTCATTCCTAAATCTGAGATAATTATGTACAATTATTTCTGATGCCCAACAGATACTACAGTATGTTGTCAAAAATGGCTCACATTTGAACTGAAAGTTTATGAAGAGTCTTCAAAGATGACCAATGTTGACCTTTGATCTTTAAACAGGTAGTCAAAGATTTTAAACAAATCACGATACTTGCAAAATATTTTTTAGATTTGCAAGACTGTTCACCTCACTTAACAATTATTTGCCTCTACATTGCAAACACTAAATGCTGCATGACTTTTCAAGGTTTAAAATCAGATGCAGATAGTGCTTAATGCAAGCCATTCAGGGTCAAAACTGAAATGCATCATGAGAGGTGTTGATCTCACTAACAATTAATTTAAGGCCATTTGCAGTACAAATGACAGCTGTATTTATATGCGAAGTAGGAAATTGTATGCTCTGTAGCCTCTGAATGGCCAATTTGGTCAATACATTATATGTCTTTATAGGTATGTGTTGATGTGACTTACAGTTCCTGAATTCTGACCATTTAGAATTGAAAACACTAAAATTCCATTATGGACCCAAAGGCTTAATCTCACTGCAGCCAGTGACATTGTCGTCATTAAATGCCTAAATCAGTGTGTCGCCAAAATTGAGAGCAAAAGGAAAAGCAGGAAGGGCCGCAGCAGCTCTTGGTGTGGGGCCAGGAGATGTAATCAGCTTAAAAGGGTTTTGAGACCGATCAACTATCGTAGTCAAAGGGACTCCATTTTCACTGAGCCATCATAGAGCTGTGGTGGTATTTTCATACTGACTGCACTAACATTGGTCATACACAATTGACATCACATCCTTCACATAAGGAGCTTAGGCAGGTTGTGGTATTTTCAAATGTATATATGGTGTGTTTTATTATCAAGTGTTCAGTCCTGCTCCGCTGAATCCGTAGTACATTTGTGTACTTCGTTACTGCTTTTATTGTAATAAAGATTTACCATTTTTCATCAACTTTGGAAAAATGTCCTTTTTTCTCACAAGGCAAAGCCATTGAGACGTCTGTACGGGGCGCTGCAGCCCTTGGTCGTGGGACTGGTGGTGCTCCAGCTGCTGTTCGTGGTGCTGCACACACTTGTCATGTTGCCAGAGATTATGTAGTGATCATTTTATATGTGAGAAGTACAGATTAATTATTAGCCTGGTGGAGAAAATTTCTAGGACTAGTTTAGCAGGCCCAATTGCCACAGTCATAGCTAGTGAGCCCCAAGCTCTGGCATTAGAGCCCGCGCAGTGGGCAAATGGGTGTGAAGTCTTGGCGGCATAGCCGATGGGATGAGCACCATTCATTTCATGTTCACAATACTCCGGCTGAGCATCCTGTTAAAAGAGCTCTGGCGATAGCAGATTCGCAGCTCTGGCATGTGAATGTAATGAACCCTCTAGAGACACCAGCAGCCATAGTATTCTGGGGGCTAGAGCGGCTGGCTAAACGTAAATACTCCAAGATTGTCATACACGTCAGCACCAATGATATCAGAAATGACTAAGGATAATGTTAAAGGTGTGTGAGCTAGCAGGGACAATGTCAGATGTCATAATATGCTCTGGCCCCATTCCAATTCAGTATGACGCCAAAATCTATAGCAGGTTATGGGTGCTTAACTGCTGGATGTCAAAATGGTGCTCAGAAAACAATGTGGGTTTTATAGATAACTGGACTCATTTTGAGGGCAGACCTGACCTTTTGAAGCAAGATGACATTCACCCCTTTTGGGAGGGTGCTGCTCTCTTTCTTAATAGTGATAGTGTTGGAGTAATTTACGGGGGCAATAAACCAGAGCTGAGGCCAGGAAGTAGACAAACAGGCTAACCTGATTGTCTGCGAGCTACAAGGAGACGTCACCTAGGTTCCACTCGATTTAAACTGTGTTTGTTCCTCGAGTATCAAAAAACAGTTCTCATAAAATTTGTAGGCAAAATTTAATCAATGTACAACTCAATTCTACAGAGAATCATTTTAGTCTGAAATTAGAATTGGTAAATATAAAATCCTTGTCATGGGATAATCAATGAGATGACTACTGACCACAAGCTATGCATGTTTAAACAGCTGAGTATTTTGCGCAGAAAATAAACTGGTAGTTTATGTGGGTGTTTCCGGTATGCTGGTTACGGTGTCGTCTACGTGCAGCTGCAGCCCATTATGGCATTAGGCTAATTGGGTTAAGCATAAAAGCTCACTGAGGCCTGGGGTTGATGCCGTTGGTGGTCTGCAGATAAACTGTTTGAATTTTGGACCAGATAATAGGTACCTGGGAGGGGTTTATTGACATTGGTTTGATGTAATGGGTGTCCTGTAGAAGTTATGTTTACCAGGGGGGTATGAGATGAGATTTTAATATTTAGTTTTTGTGTGTTAGGTCCGGAGCTTGGGTGGACAGTTCTTTTAACTGCCGCTGCTGTTTTGTCTTCTTTTTCTTTGTTTGTTGTTTTCTTTTTGTGTGTCAAGTATGGATTGTTTTGGGTTAAGTTAGTATATTTATTGGTTTTCTTTATGAAGTTTAGTTGTCTTGTTTTGTTATTGATTTAATTTAATTCTGTGGCTTAATTGATTTAGTTCATCGACATCGCTGTGGGAAGCTAGTCGAGTGTACTGGCTGGTCCCAACCCGGCCGTCGATTCGTGGATTGATTTCCTGGCTGACTATGCAGGTTGATTTGTATACTAACTGGCTGCGTTAGTGGGGGCTCGTGGTGGTTGGTCGGGTAGGAAGATATATTTTGTTTTTTTGTTGCTTTAAGTTGTGTATATGCATGTGTTTGATTTGCAGTGTTTTTCTTTGTTGTGGGTATTTGTTGATATGGTCTTTTTTTCCTTTGATTTACAGTTTTTCTCAGTCAATTTGGTACATTTCTCACATCATAGTTTACATTGGCATCACAACAAGTGCATTTCTCAAAACAGTTAGTGCAAACAGCAAAACTCAATGAAATACCTGCAAAAGCACATACTTCACTCAAAAGTTGTTTTTGCCTCAAAAGCAAATATTTAGGGCAATCAATTTGTCAGTGCCATCAGAATATCTAGTCTGTGTGCCATTGCCTATGAACAAGGCAGTATAATACTTACTCATGTTGTCAGTGCAACTATAAGTCACAGTCAGTGCAGACTGTAAGTATATTCTGATGGAAACTAGCTAAGCTTTTGATTTCAAGAATGCTGCACATTCTGTGGTATATCAAATGAAACAATACATGTTACACACAAAATACAAATTTACACAGAACACAAAGTTACACATGACTGTATGTGGGAGCCTGATAGCAAGAAATTGGACTGGAATCAAATTTGTACAGCAATATTGTTTGCAGTGCAATATTGTTCGCACTGCAATTTGTTGACAAAAACAAATCTGATTGCAATTCAGAAAAGACACAACTGACTGGAAAAACTGCAAAATTAGAAACTTACTCTACACGTTCTAAACAACCTGAGCACATACCGCCTCCTGTTGAGGTGTGAAAATGGAACCTCTGCCACCCATATGAGATAGTCTTGATATCCTATATGGTATAAGAATGCAAAAATGCAAAACAAAAAATTTAATACATGTAACATGTCAGAATTTCTGTCAGTGTGCAGCATTACATAATTTATATACATATTTTCTCTATGAAATATTTGAACGATTGAAGACACAGTTGTTCTTCCAATATTTGGCTGCACCCAGCGACCAGCTTCAGCCATTGTAAGACCATGACTTACATGTAAAACATAAGGGCAACACAATTGTTGCCCTTATTTCACTGTTTTATCCCCTCAGCCTTACACCACAGTCGTATCCTTCTTCTTGGCTGCTCACCCTGTACATGGCCTCATCTGTACATTATGAGATTTTGTGATACTGCAGTGTTTAGCATCTATATGTTTGCCAATTACAGAAAAGGTTCATGAGACAGACCTCTGACCTATACTTGAGACCATTGGTTGATCTGAACCTTCACAAATTCCCTTTCTTACTGTAATTGAATGTTCACCTGTGAACAATTTAATCAAGTTCGGATAAATTACCAAAATGTAACCAAAAAAAAGTAAAATGATACCTTAGAGATTATGACAACATGTTCAGCACTTTTGCATCTAATGACCTGGGCGATGACCTAAAGACTAAATGTTTTGGAGGGTAAGACAATTCAACAGACAATCCGTAGAACACATTTTGATAAACATGACATAAGCAATTGATAATGGAAAAAACAATAGACAACTGTCCATGACCATTTGCAAAATGTACAAAAGCACTTGCAAAATTTGAAACACAATGAGAAATATGATTATGATGTGCACAAGTGACAAGGAGATGTGGAGACTGAATGAACAGTTTTGAGAATTTCAATTCTGATCTGAGAAATGAACCAAATTGACTGAGAAAAACTAACAAGATGTAATTTGTGTACTGATTGTTACTCAGCAGTGGTTTAATTTCTGTTCAGGTTTTGAAATATGTACCTCACTGTATATATTGATGAATGTGATTCAGAAGTAAATAAGCTTTGCAAATTGCAGATACACACATTGAGTTCAAGCTGCATATATATATTTTTTTACTTACGTTTTATACCCCAACAATTTGTGAACATTGGACCAGAGTGTTTTTATTTGAAAGCAGAAAAAAACTCACATTTCAAGTGCTGAAGAAACTGTTTCAGTTGAATATGCAGAGTGAAGTTGGTTCTTTTGAACCTCTATTTGAACAAATGGTTGTCTTGTTGGATCTACTTTTGTTAGTGGTAGCACACCCTGTGTTGTTTGTCTTGGACATTGATACACTGGAATGTCAAAAAAGAAATTAAAAAGTTTGTCTGACATATTCACTTCTGTGTGTGTTAGTGGTTATTTTAATATGTAGTTGTAAAACACTATAACTACGATATTCCAAAATGCCAGAAATAATAAAGTGTGCTTTTGTCTGGCATGACACTGCTGCAAGACTGAGGCACAGGCTGAGCTTCTCCTAACTGGACAACACATGAGTAATAATGAGTTTCTCCTTCGTCTGACTTATACTACCTGGCCACTTTGACATGTCTAACCTAAACCTGGATTACCTGGACTACATGGATTTGCCTTAATTTTAACATGGACCACCTGGACACATGGTCCCAGCTGACTTGTCAATTAAACAATCTTGTAAACTGTATTGCTTTGCAATTGCAATTGTTTCCGACTATTAGTATTATTTCGTATGCCTAATACTAGGCAGTGGAGAATGGGTTCTGGTTCTCTCAAGGTTTCTTCCTTCAGCTGAGAGTTGTTCCTTGCCACTGTCACCTCTGGCTTGCTTGTTAGGACCATATTCCTGCTTCCTGTAAAGCTGCATTGACAAATTAAGCTGCTTTACTACAATTGCAAAAACAATCTTCAAAAACATATACATTTACACTGCAACACACTCAAACACACAAAATATTTCTGTGCCCCTTACTATCACTCTTTATGGTACTGTTGATATTCATAAACAACCATTGTATTAGGATGGTTGAGTTGAAACAACACGCGAGACCATTCGCCGTCTCTTTAATATGACGACATCCGCGGAGGGATAGGATGTTTCGGGAGAGTACACGACAAAGCAGAGTGAGCACAGAGGGCTACCAAGCCGAGAACATCGCTGCGGAAAGAAGTGGAGGTCGAATAATTTGCAGTCGACAGTTCGTTTATATAAATGCACAACATTACAGAGTTTTGCTAGAGGAAAGTTTGATAATTAAGCTCTGAAGAGACTGGCATTTCAAGCAGAGATATAAAAATGTCGTCTCCAAGTCCGGGTAAAAGGCGAATGGATACCGACGTGGTGAAACTGTATCCTTTGGAACATAAACAGAAAGATATCTTTAATCAGTAAAAGTATATGCAATCAAAGTCCTGTAAACTTTACGGACTGTCTTTCTGTCTTAGAATAATACATTGCGTCTGCAATAACTGATGGTCAAGTGTTCTTTAAAGAACGGCTAACATTTGTTATGGTGGCAGTGCTGTCAATAACGAACCATATTGCAAGCTAGCTAGCAAGATTACAGTGGCTAATTAGTTAACTATATAAATCCCCTAAAATAGCTAGCTAACTAGCTGAATTGCTCGTAATGTGTCTTGATACAAATTATATCTGCATTATACGACATCACGTTTATGTTTATCTTATTAGGCACGATCGACTATCTTAATGTTTAGCTGACCGTTGTGTTTTATACCTGAGAAATTCAGAAGTCCGGATGAAGGGCTTTTTTGGCTAACGAGCTATGCTAATATCACAGCTACAGCAGCTAGCTAGCGTTTACCTGTTTGTCGTGTCATGAGGACGATAGTCATTCAGTGGTGAAATAGACTGATGTGGTTAGCTGTTCAAAAACTGTGTTTGTGATCATGGCCAGAGTTTTTTTATATTCTGACTAATGCATTAAGTGTTGATATCGAGAAATGGTTTAGTTAGCTAGCTAAAATGGATTAGCTTGCTAACTGGATGTCCAAGATGATGCTCAAAATGAGGCCCAGTTGTTTTGCATGTAGTTGACATAAATAGCCATATTACCCCAAACTAGTTTTAATGCAACATAAGTTAGCTTGTAAAATAACACACAACGCACTAATTATCGTGATAATAGTTAAGTCCAATTAGCTCTAAAGCTAACAAATACTTCCACATCAGATTATTCGATGCGACACCGGTGACAATGTAATAAATGTTCACAGTCGACAACATTTTTAAAAATCTTGGTTTGTCTCAATAAACATTTGTCCAGACGGTTCACGTTAGGTAGCTGGTTAGCTACGCAATATGTTACAATTGCCTTGAGGATCCATTTTGTTTTTCTTGCAGTGTTGCGATCCTTATTTGTTTGTTGTTAAAATATGTACGTTTAATATACATGAATGTCTTTGGTATGAAATGTTTTGCTAACTTCTACTAACTACGGTACAGTGAGTTTACTATAGGGATGTATTCGTTACCACTGCAAATCCAGGAATAATTTGTTTATAACTAACTGTACCAAGGTATGCTAGTTAGGTTAGCTGGCGAGCCAAAAATAAAGGTTTAAAAATGTTGGTAATGTTGGCTAGTATGACAGTGGTGGTTGCGGATTTTTCGTTCGTTACCTTCGCGACACTGTTTAATTGTCAAGAATTGTAGTTAACTAGCAAATCTACAACTTATTCTTGTTATTAAAAACACTCATGAAAAGCTTTCACATCAGGTGAAAATGTTTTAATGTATCAAAGGACGTCGCTTTCTAACAGCATATCGCTTTAAATGAAAAGCTTAATGGAGAATGCTCTGAACATCAACAAAAACGTAACGAAGAATTTCTTGAAGGTGCACAGGACTAAGACTACGGAGCCTAGCTATTGTTTTTGTCTGTGGTACAAGAAATCAGTCTGATTGGACAGTCTGTTACTACCCGGAAGTTGTAGGAGGGTGGGGATAGAAGTTGAATGTTACTCAAGTGTTGTTTATCAAAGAGCCCAAGGCAAGTTCATATCGAGGACCAAATTGCATTAAATGACTAAATTGGTAAATAATATATTTTGATAACTGATTGAATATATATTTTAATTTTGCTATTTATTGAAAAATAATGAATATTCATTTATAAAATAAAATAATACTATTGTAAAAGGTTTATATTCGTTTTTTAGAGTAATTGTTACTAGGATATGAAGTCTTATCAAAAATGGCATTTATTTAACTGTTATGATATTAATTATGCACTTTTTACAAATGTCAAATGTTTACCCCTCTCCCACCCACTTTATTTCTATATTTATATTTTTGCTGCTGTTGAATTGGATAAAGGGATGGTGTTTGCTTTATTGGAACATAACCGTATGACTGCTGATAAATGATGGAGAACTTAAAAAACTTTTTTGTGTTCTGAAAAACCACAGAAGAATGTGTTTGACGCTGCCCTCTTCCAAATGCAACTCAATTTATTTTAGCCTGTACTTACATAGTATCTTGTGTTTTTTGCTGCGTTTCATTCGGATTGTATTTTGACAGGTATCCTGCCTACCTGTTCAAATTTGTCTAGTGGTAGAAGATTTCACCGATATTTCAGTACAAGGATAATGACACCCTCAGTTGCAGTGAATGAGTTTCACTTGCATTTGTTTCCCTTGCAATATTTGGTTATACTTGGAAGTCTAATTGTAGGGGCATTACATGTAAAATGGGGACTGTCTCAGTTTTATCAGGCCATTTGGTTATGAAGAGCAATTATAGCTTACATGGCCCCTTTCTGGAAATGGTAAAATGCAGACTTATGTGCCATGTTGTGTATATTGTAGATTGATTTACACTGTCTGTCAGCCAATTGGAGCCAATCAGCAATTATACTAAGCCTTTTTGCTGCTGATGTTAGAAGGAGAGAGCCACTCCTTTGGTAGCAAAATCAGTTTTAAGTTAACAAAAACTATAACATCAGTTTCTCTATTTTAAGAATACCATTGTTCAGGTGCCACCGATTTGTTAACATGTATCTGAATATTGTCTATCAGCAAAACAAACATAAATAATAGTAGAAAATTGTTTATAGGAACCAATCTGATACACATTCTGATACACAGCAGTGCTTTGAAGCCATGTACCCCAGGTCAGCTTAGTTTGATCACAGTTTTAGAGTTTAACTGAAGAGTTTTCTTCACATAAATGATTACAACTATTATGTTCAAATGCAAATATACATGCACGGCCGTGTGGGGGTTTATCCTCCCATGATGGTTGCTCTTCCTCTCAGTTCCCCTCCACCTCTGATGTCTGACGTACTCACTAAGCTCTTTATCACTTGGGTCCATCTTCCTGGCATATTCATGGATCTTTTGATGTGTCATTCTGGATAGTGCTCAATAATTCTTAGCCTCCCTCCTTCCACTTGGTGTCAAATCTTGGAGTACTGGATATGGGCTGAAACCGTCTGTACATTGTAATGGATGTCGGTGGCTTTTGTCTCCTCCTTTTGCTAGTTTATATGAGCAGGATATCTATTGATTGGTTGAGCATAAACAATACACTTGCAAGCTAGAAATAATAACCATGCGAGTACAATAGCTCACTTGCGAGTGCTATGAACTATTTTGTACATTTCAGGAGTCACCAGAGGGTGTGACTCCTGGGCACATGTGATCAGGGTGAGTACAGGACAGCTGAGAACCAAGCAGGTGGTCATAAAGGCAATAAATATTATTTTGAGAAAGAGAGATGCTGAATGGGAGGAAAGAAGGAAAAATATTAAGTGCTTTATTCAGAGTTTTTTTAAATTTATCTGTCTTACTGCTGCTCATCTTGTATATAGCATATATAATACATCTCGTACATAAAATCCCATATTTCACCCAAGCAACTGAAGCATAGCTCCCCTGTACATCTTCCAATTCAAATGTTCATAATTTAAAAATATTCAGTTTTAAGATTTTGGAGCCGGATTAGTACTGAAAAACGGATAAAGTGCCATGTCTGTTTGAGTTTATGCTAAGTTATGCTAGTGCAACATCACAAGATTCAGTGCTCCATCCAGCATGACATATTTTAATGTCAATTCCTGGGGTTACTCAGTCTGAAAATATTTTGGTGTTCTCTATACCATTCTTGTTCTTTTATATAAAAAAATTAGAAGCTGGTGGGTTACAGATTTAGGAATTGTGCTGATGAGTGTCTGACAAACTCTATAATCTTGGAAAAGCAGTTGATGCAATCTCCTTGGATGTTGGTCATTATATATAGCCTATAATTCATATGCAGCTGTTACCTGGTTAGTTGACAGGATTTTTACAGTGGTGTGTTGTTGACTTGATGTGCAGTTCTGGATGCGTTGTGTATATGCTTTAACTGACACATGGACTGAATTGAATCGAGATAGACTCTATCTCTTTTCTCTTGTTTTTCTCACTAAGCAATAATATTCTTTATTGCCTATATTTTCTTTGACTAGAAATAATACTGACATTAGCTGGTCAGATGATGCATAGAACTGATGTAATATCAGATGAGGTGAGGCAGTAAGGTCTGTCACCAAATAATACTCTGCCTGCAACGTGATATTGTACATATACTGCAAGAAATTGCAAAACCTCAGAGAACAATGATGGACAGCTGCCCAGTGTGGACTTTCACAGCAGGCAAAAAGTGTTGACTGCTTACTGGACTGGGAAGTGTAGTAATTTGCACTTTTAGATGACTCCATGTGAGGCAGGCCTACTGAGTATCTGACAGGTGCAAGTGAACGTGTTGTACTTAATTAGGAATCAGTTTTAAGTATATGTTTGTTTTGTGTTGTGTTGGTATGCCATCCAATAAGCCTTTGTGTATGATTTAGGTGCTACTACTACATACTGAAGTATGTAAAATTTTCATTCTTATTGTTACAACCAGGTTAGGTTGATTTACCCAGTTGTGGGGTGGGTTGTAACAATGGATTCTCTGATTATAGCTGAAGCTATATATATATATATATGCGTGTGTGTGTCTATGCAGTCAACTCAACAAACACGCAAACCATGTCTGTTTGTGTGCATATGGGTAATAGGAAGGTTGCCAAAAAAAGTTGGAAGTTAGCCCTAAAAAAGTTAGCCCTTCTCTAGCAAACATTACTATGTGTGTTCCTGTGGGTAGATTTTTCTGGCATTTGGCAAACAGATTCGTCCATCAGACTGCCAGATAGTGAAGTGTGATCCATGAAAAATGAACCACAGAACATGTCTCCACTGCTCCAGAATCAAGTGCTGTGCTTTATACCATTCTAGATTGTGATTAGATATAGTGATCTTATGCTTGTGCACAGATTTTCAGGAATATAAATCTATTTCATAACACCCACACTGCACAGTACTGATGATGTTTTTTCAGAGGCAAGATTTCCTCAGTAAGGGGAATAACATAGGATATGCAACATAGGGACCATAACATAGGATAGGCAGTTTTAATGTGCTATGCCCTTGAGCAGTATTTTCTTTTTAAGTTTGTTTAAAATTTCCCATCAGCCTGAGCTGTTGCTGAAATATAAGCTAGTTCTTGTGGGAGAGCTTGCAACGCAAGGGAGTTAGGCAGACAGGCACAGGGCAAACAATTTCAACCAAGATGCAAGTCATCTTGTTCTGGCATATACTCACTGGCGGTAACCACATAGGCGGAGGTGAAGGTGCCTGGGAGACCTCGGATGGGTCTAGATCAGGTCACTGGCAATCCATGTAGGGTTTTAAAAGATTTATGTGGCAAAGGTGAGACTTATGTGATCAGGGGTAGCAAGTATGTAGTTGGTAGGGGAGATTTTGGACTTTACAATGTATGGGCCAGAAAATTGATTACTAAGGGAAGGCCTTGGGACTACTTAAAGGGAAAGCATATGACCACAATCGTTAAATGAGTGCAAGATGGCTTTCTGATCATAACGAACTTTCATTTTAGTTCTGAGTCAACATAGTCAGATACAGCCCATTTCAAAGTAGACTGGTGAACTGATAACCACTGCTCATAAAACAGCTTAAGGAGACCACGCACTGACTTAACAAAGAGAGCATTCGGGCTAAATCCCATTGACTCCTGTACAGTATCACGGATTGCAAACAACAACAAAGGCAGAGGTCTAATAATGATCATAACATCATAATTATCCAGCTTGCCTCTTTTAAAGAGCTTTTAATCTTTAACCTGTTTGTGCAGTTGCGCTCCTAGTGGTACCGTTGCCGGAACAAATCTGATTTTCCGCATAAAAATAACTAATAATATCGAAAGTTCTTAAAACACAAGCCCATCACACAAAATTTATTTTTTAAAACTTGTATAACTTACTGCATACTGATTTTCAGCCATCTACACGCAACTGCTCGCGAGAAATCCCGTCGTGAACACACCGTGTTTACACCATGTGGTTTACACGTGCAACTTGACTCGCCCTTTAAATTGTCCTTTAAAAAGTCTACGAACTAAGATGACTTCATGTTTTGTCACCTAAAATTCGTTTACTATCAAAGCATCAGTATCACACTTTCAAACAGCGTATGGAATGTTGTTAAATACCTTTATTTGCTTGCTCACATCTTATACAAACGTGTAATCCTTTCCTTTGGTGAGAACAACAAACAATTCTCAACATATCAGCGACATCGCAGCATTGTTTTAAGTAGTCTGCTCTCGAATTGCAAAGCTACATCTCTTTACTTTTGAATTCCGTAGTTTTTATTGGTCTGGAGGGTGGTGGTGGTTTTGAATAACAGCCTTTCACACCTCTGCCTGGTGAGGTGTAAAGGAGGAAGGGAGGGGCGGGGGCTATCCATTAACTGCAAAAGCGACAAGCTGATGCCTTCGAAGTGATTGATAGCTGTTTGTCTTTGGGAATTTCATGCGCAACACATCAAGCCATTTCGGTAGTAAACATGCTGACCTAAGCTAAGCTAAACTAAGATAAACTCCAGAGCACACGCGATCGACTCTGTTTGGCGAAGCTGAAGCAGTCATACATTATTTTGTTAGTGAATAATTTGATTGCATATACTTTTGGACATCAGAGAAAAAGAAAATGTTTAATTTAGCTGGAGTTATGCCGAGTTGTTTGGGTAGAATGCTAAACCGGAAGTTAGAATGGCTAAGAAGAGCTACGAAGGATGCAGTTGCGTTTGTGAGTATGAATAAACAGTTGTGAATAAGAGAATGCATACTGAATATTAGAATATAAGCAGTATTAGAACAGTAGAAGTATTAGAACTTTTGTTTTAGTAAAAAATGTTGCATGCTCTTGATGAATAGTGGCCAACGTCTTGGATAAGGGTGTGGCACGTTTGGATAAAGGCGTGGCACTTTGGAGAGGCCTTGGACACCTTGTGAAAAATACTGTGGCGCTCTTCAGTACTTCCATGTATATGCTCAATATTGTTTATTTTGTCAGACAACACCCTGTTGAATCAGAAAAAGCAGAGCATGACAGACACATTTTCACACCCCAAAATCAAATCAAATTAAATCCCCAAAATCAAAACTCTTTTTTTTTTTTTGTTTTAGAGGCTCTCATGGAGCCAAAATTATGGAAATATAAGCCTGGAAGTTGTTGGCCCAGCTGTCTACTTCAGTTTGAATCCTGAATTATCATTTTGCTATATGTTCACCTTGAGATAACTAGTGTTAGTTTATTAGTACAAATTGTTTAGAAATCGGCTCAAAATGGCCACCGCACAAAGGGGTTAAAATGTTTTCTTCTAAATATGCAGGAGAAGAGGAGGAAGCATATGTGTGAATGAAACTGAACATAAGTGTAAATATAGCCGCAAGCGGCGATCACGGGGTCCAAGCGGTAACATGGTCACCCACGGGCAAGCCTGGCACGATGGCATATGAAGGTTCAATTTCAATTCAATTCAATTTTATTTATATAACGCTTTTTACAACACATGTTGTCACAAAGCAGCTTTACAAATTGCGTGGGTCCAGATCCCTAATGAGCAAGCCAAAGGCGACAGTGGCAAGGAAAAACTCCCTAAGATGGCAGGAAGGTCTATGAAAGGAATCCGTTTACGTCAGCCATTTTGGAAGTATGGTGTGTCTGCTTTAGGACCTGGTTCCGAGAGGCCCATAGATGATGTCTGTCAAGTTTCACGTGGATCGGCCAATCTGAGTGCATAGGGCAAATTTTTGCATGTTATAGCGCCCCCTAGCAGGTGAGGTATGGCAACCTCTGCGAGCTGCCCCAGACCCTCAGAGGGAAGCTGTCTGTGAAGTGCCATCTCATTGCGTGTAAGTTTTCTTGAGTTAGAGATCCATATGCGCAAAATTTACTATTGAGTTTACCACCCCTCATTTGATTGGCTTATACTGACTAGGTAGTGAAGAAATTAGCATTTTTGTTCTATAATTTAAATTTAAAGTTCAGACTCTTCTGAACGTTTTGATACCACATATGTGCATGTATGTGAAAAATCCAGGGACTAGTTTGCGCTCAAAGATGTGTGCGATTTTGCACATTATGCAAATTAGCTCGAAATCTAAGTGGGCGGAGCTTATGGGTTCTTGAGGCTTTTTGGTAGGTTTGGAATTCTTTTCATAACATGGTTATGAAAGAATTTTAAATTTAGGACATACTGCCTCCACACATTTTACTTGAATGCGTTTGAGTGCGCTGTAGCGCCACCTATGGGCGGATTTGGCTGGAGTCTTGCGCCTGAGTAGCGGGAGGGTTTACTACCTATTGACAAAGTCTGACATCTGTCGGACTTGCGGTTTAGGCTGAGCATACAGGTTTAGCGGAGAAAAAGAATAATAGAGAATAATAATAGTGAAAAAAAATCAGAAGAATTACAATAGGTCTCCTACACCTTCGGTGCTCGGAGCCCTAATAATAAAAATCAGAAGAATTACAATAGGTCTCCTACACCTTCGGTGCTCGGAGCCCTAATAATAATAATCGGAACAAAAACAATAGGTTTCCAGCACCTTCAGTGCTTGGACCCCTAATAATAATAATAATAATCGGAACAAAAACAATAGGTTTCCAGCACCTTCGGTGCTTGGACCCCTAATAATAAGAACAAAAGAAAGCCAACATAACATTCATTGATTAAATAAAGACCAGAGCATAATAACCTACAGGTGGCAATCTGAGGATTGCTAATGGATGGTTGAGGCTTAATAAGACTGGCCAAATGATTTGAACGTTTAATTTTATGGGTCAAATAAAAATTTGCATGCTCCATGTACATGATTTTTTATTATTCATTGCTTCTTTGCAGTATGTTTATTGCACAACATCGCAATTGTTCATATAGAAATCATGATAAATAATACAATTTATTGGTCAGGACTGTTCTCTGATCACATACTGTATACACTATAAAGCACAGTTATAATAGGTTTTTGCTCAAAAACACCAACTCCAGCTTTGCATTGGCCTGAGTATATATAATAACATTTTTGAAACATTTTGATAATTCAGGTTTCATGAAATAATATGGAATGTAATCGTATGTATTGCCAGTGCTTAGCAGAAAAGTGATCATGCAGGCTCAGGCCTAATATTGAATAGTCCTTATTTATTTTGCACTGTTGACAAAAATATTTTCAACTGACCTTAACTTTTGCCATTCAGCATTGAGAGTAAACATGAAGTCACAATTTTGAGTGGACTTAATGAATTCGTAGTGAAGTTTTATGGACCACAAGGAAGTAAGTATGATTTTTCCTCCTCAAAGAAGTAAATGAGCCTAATATTGTAATTTTACCTTTTTTGACAGGCTTCATTGAACTATGTATTACTGTTTAAACACTGGTACGTTTACCCTTAAGTCTATAGAACATGTTCTATAGAAGTCTAAATATTGTTTGGAATATCTGGACTTCTACATATAGAATGTATTGTCTATAGTTTTTAAGTTTGTATCCTAGTTCCTTGTTGATTCAAGTGCCTCAAGTGTCAAACACATTGTACAAAGAATTTTGCTAAACTTTTCCATGTATGGTAGGTGTGAATCTGTGAAATATAACCCACAATTTAATGATTTTTATTTATTTGTATTTGTATGTTGACTCAAGGTGTTCATTTTCTTTTGGAGTTATGTCATACATTGAATACAATTTTTTTTGTTATTTTATAGTTGGCCTAAATTTATTATAGAAAATGGAGCATGTAATTTAAATAGCATTTTTAAGAGTGCAAAAAGACCAACTGGCATTGCAACCTCATGATTGCTTTCAATAATGTAATTTCCACAAGCAAGAACATGTAATATGTGAGGAGAATATGGATCCTGGACAGCTACTACAAAATTGCTGAGACATATAATACACTATTTCTATAACACAATTTTTTTTATTGCATTCACCTTGACATGTCACCATGACATACACTATATTGCCAAAAGTATTCGCTCACCTTCCTTGACTCACATATGATCTTAAGTGACATCCCATTCCTAATCCATAGGGTTCATTATGACATTTGTCCACCCTTTGCAGCTAAAACAGCTTCAACTCTTCTGGGAAGGCTGTCCACAAGGTTTAGGAGTGTGCTTATGGGGAGTTTTGACCATCCTTCCAGAAGCGCATTTGTGAGGTCACATACTGATGTTGGACGAAAAGGCCTGGCTCTCAGAACACCTTTGGGATGAATTAGAGCAGAGACTATCGGGTTGAGGTCAGGACTCTGTGCAGGCCAGTCTTCATCCTCACCAGACTCTGCCATCCATGTGTTTATGGACCTTGCTCATGTTAGAAGAAGAAGGGGCCAGCTACAAACTGTTCCCACAAAGTTGGGAGCATGGAATTGTCCAAAATGTCTTGGTATGCTGAAGTTCCTTTCACTGGAACTAACGGGCTAAGCCCAGCTCCTCAAAAACAACCCCACACCATAATCCCCCCTCCACCCAACTTTACACTTGGCACAATGCAGTCAGACAAGTACCCCCTGGCAGTCGCCAAACCCACACTCCAGAGAACGCGCCTCCACTTGAGTACATTGGCGGTGTGCTTTACACCACTGCATCCAACGCTTTGCATTGCACTTGGTGATGTATGTCTTGGATGAAGCTGCTCAACCATGGAAACCCATTCCATGAAGCTCTCTGCGCACTGTTCTTGACCTAATCTGAAGGCCACATGAAGTTTGGATGTCTGTAGTGATTGACTCTGCAGAAAGTTGGCGACCTCCATCCGCTGACCACGCTTCGTCTGTTTGTGGCCTACTACTTCGTGGCTGAGTTGCTGTCATTCCCAAACACTTTCCATTTTCTTACAATACAGCTGACAGTTGACTGTGGAATATTTAGGTGGCATCCTATCACAGTTCCACGCTGGAATTCACTGAGCTCCTGAGACCAACCCATTCTTCTACAAATGTTTGTAAAAACAGTCTGCATACCTAGGTGCTTAATTTTATACACCTGTGGCCATGGAAGTGATTGTAATACCTGATTCCGATAATTTGGATGGGTGAGCGAATACTTTTGGCAATATAGTGTACTATAACATCCTTCCTGGTTGTTTGATTGAATACATCAATTTAAAGTTTTATTGTAAGTTTAAATCATTTTAAATTTAAAACATTCCACCATTAAAGTCATCAAGGGAATTTGGACATTCAGTATATGACAACTGTAAAACTGATCAATTTAAAAATTGGGAGCAAATCCTCCAGGTATAGACTGGACATTTGTGCAAAGTTTGGTAGGTCTAGCTCGACAGCTCCAAATTCCAAATTTTTACAAGTAACTATTACTAGTACAACTAGTAGTACTACTGTACTATAGTCTACTACTGATAAGTTAATTTAATTATTTGGTTGAATTGGCAAGCCCGCTAAGCAATCTATGTCTTTCATTTAGTAGGTTGGGTATCTGAGGTTGAAAGGTATTTGGATGTGGGATGATTCAGCTTGGGAGGTATTTGGCCTTCAGCATTAGTTCACATATAGAGGGAATTGCTGGACAGTCATGGATGATCACTGTAATTATAGTTCAGGGACATTTGAAAGTGTAGGTATGCCTCTGAGGTTAGCCATTTGACAGTGTTCTAGATATGATTAGGAGTGTTTGGCTGTGGTGGTGAATGTGGTTAAGCTACATCACAATAACTGGGTCTCTGACAGCATGTAGGGCTGAAAGAAGGGGTGTTTGTATCAATATCAGTGCTGTTTGTGGAATGTTATGTCAAGTGTAAAGAAAGTTTATTGGCAATTGTTTTGTATTTAGGCCAAAGTTCTGGTGCGTCCCAAGCATTTCTACCACTTTTTTCCCCACACCCAGTTACCCCTAAACCCAGAGTACTCCCTACAAACAAATACGTCTCAAACACACAGCACAGCAAATACACACAGCAAATATCCCTCAAACGCAGCTATGGGCAACACGGTGGCTAACAAATTTGCTTCCCAGCATTAGGGTGTCTGGTTCGTGTCCCTTCGTGCATGGGTCTCCATGGCTTTCCCCCAGGATTTGCAGTTTCTTCCCACACTTCAAAAACATGGAGTTTAGGTAAAAATTGGCTAAAATTGGTGTGGTTGTGTGTGAAAGACTGCATGTACAGTGATGGATAGCACTCTGTCCTGGGTGTTATACTGTCTCCCATTCCTGTGCCTGATGTGATTTCTGGTTGAGAGTTCTCCTATGTGCATTAGGCTTCTCAGTGGTGATTTGAATGGATGTAAAAGCATTGTCCAGTCTGTTGATTGTAAAACATTCTTAGGTACTGAGAAATTCCCTTAACTGCAACTAGTCCACATCAGTCAAATATATACTATACCTACCCCCCAAATTACACTCCAACACCCCAACACCAAGTGCGTCTCAAAACACAAACCACAAATTAATCATGCTCCAACTTGCTCAGGAGATGGTCACACTTTCAGCATTTCACGTCTTGTGAGACTGCCAAGTCATGTTTTTTTTTGTTTGTATGTTTGTTTGTTTTTTTGCATTTGTGATTGTGTGATTAACTGAAACCTCTCTAAACAGACCCAAGAATTAATTGAACTCTGACAACTTCCTGAAGTGATCATAGTGTGGTTCATTTGTGGTTGGTATAATGGTCCACTTGAGTCATTGTGGAAAAAGTGATCCTTGTCTGTTTTGTGTCTATGCTGAACATAAACAGCCAAATAGCAGTAGCATGAAAAATGGTCACCTTTTCACATATACTTTTTATATAAAATAAACTCTGTTCTGTTAAAGTGAACTACAAAGGGTACTAGTTTCAGCTGAACTCAGATCAGTGTGTGAGTGCTTTCTGAACACATATATTGCAACTGTACAAGGTAAAAACTAATATAAGATTAAGATATTTGAACCCGTTCCATACAATGGACGTTAGGTTTCCTTTCTTTGTCATCGAGAGCAGAAGGCTCACCTTTGTTGCAGGCATCAAATTCAAAATAAAATGTTTATCCATTTGGACAAAGAGACTATGAAGTGTGAGGACATGCAGAAATACACCACTATCCAAGAGTAATAAATAAATGAAATGTAACAAACATTAAATGGAACAAATAGCCCAAAAGTGGCATTGCTACATTAGTGGTACAGACCGTTTCTAAAAAGCATGACTTTTAGAAGTCATGCATGCATGTTTCTGTAACCAAGGATTTGATCACTGGCGAAATGGTGGTTAGCACTGTCGCCTCACAGCAAGGCGGTCTGGGTTCGATTCTCAGTCTGGGCTGCTCTGTGTGTGGAGTTTGCATGTTCTCCCTGTGCCTGCGTGGGTTTTCTCTGGGTACTCCGGTTTCCTCCTACAGTCCAAAGACATGCATGTTAGGTTGATTGGTCACTGTAGATTGCCCGCAATTTAAGTGTGAATGTGTGTGTGAGTTTGGTGTTGGTCGGAGTTTGGTAGGCGCGGATTGGCAGCCACGCTTCCGTCAGACTGCCCCAGGACAGCTGTGGCTACATCAGTAGCTTGTCACCACCAGGTGTGATTGAGGTGTGAATGAATAATGCACGAAATTGTAAAGCGCTTTGAGTTTCGTGAAAAAAAAAAAGCGCTATATAAGTATAAGGCATTATTATTATTATTATTATTATTATTATTATTTAAATAATCCTAAATGCTGGAAAGAAAATGTGCTTTAAAGGAAATGGCTCAGTCAAAGGGACCAGGGAAGCATTTTCAAGACGCACAATAATATGCCCTCCATATTAGGCTAGGGACTATTGGGGACTTTAGTTACATAGACTTCGTTCTTCCCATTTCTACTGGCACATAAAGCAGACATGCAGTTCCTCCATATCCACTGTAATGCCTCTTCTGCTTCTGACCATTTGAGCCCCATTGCTTGTAGGTAATTTTCAGTTGTTCGTCACCATGTATTCTGGTGCCGCCCTCTTCTCTGTTTCTCTGTGGGTTGCATCTAAGCATTGTCGTACAGTTGGACTGCGCTCAATGCAGTAGATGTGTCCAAGCCTTCTCTGTTGTAACAATGTGCTCATACTTGGTATGAACAAGATGGGAGAGCAGTTCTGGTGTGAGGCAGAAAAATAGAGGGCTCAAATGTTACACTAAGGGCAAAAGACAGGGCAGGGGCTGACGATCAGTCCATCAGCGTATAAAAGTACTAAATGACCAAATATTTAATTTCTTTATGTAGTTTAAACTTAATATATCTAAACCTGTTGAATAAGGATTTTCTTTTTTCCATTCTTCACTTTTCGTCAGTCACATTACAGAGTGTGCAGAATTATTAGGCAAATTGTATTCGAGAGAATTCTGTTTATTATTGAACAACCCAATCAGCCCAAAATAATCATAAATATCAATGCTTAATATTATTGTAAGTTGGAGTGTTTTTTTTTTAGATTTGGCTATCTTAGGAGGATATCTGATAACTATTACTTTGCAGAATTATTAGGCAACTTAATAAAAACCAAATATATACCCATCTTACTTGTTTATTTTCACAAGGTAAACCAATATAACAACACACAATTTAGAAATAAACATAAACTCCATCCATCCATCCATCCATTTTCTTCCGCTTATCCGGGTCCGGGTCGCAGGGGCAGTAGCCTAAGCAAAGAGGCCCAGGTTTCCCTCTCCACAGCCACCTCTTCCAGCTCTTCTGGGGGGATACCAAGGCATTCCCAGGACAGCCGAGAGATATAATCTCTCCAGCATGTCCTGGGTCTTCCCCGGGGCCTCCTCCGAGTTGGACATGCCCAGAGCACCTCCCTAGGCAGGCGCCCAGCTGGCATCCGAACCAGATGCCCGAACCACCTCAGCTGGCTCCTCTCTATGTGGAGGAGCAGTGACTCTACTCTGAGCCCCTCCCGGATGACTGTGCTCCGTACCTTATCTCTAAGGGAGAGCCCAGACACCCTGTGGAGAAAACGCATTTCGGCCTCTTGTATTCGCGATCTCATTCTTTCGGTCACTACCCAAAGCTCGTGACCATAGGTAAGAGTCGGAACATATATTGACCAGTAAATTGAGAGCTTTGCCTTTTGGCTCAGCTCTCTCTTCACCACAACGGTCCGGTACAGCGACCGCAATACTGCAGCCACTGCACCGATCCGCCTGTCAGTCTCTTGTTCCATCCTTCCCTCACTCGTGAACAAGAACCCGAGATACTTAAACTCCTTCACTTGAGGCAAGGACTCACTCCCGACCCAGAGAGGGCACTCCACCCTTTGTACGACTGAGTACCATGGTCTCAGTTTTAGAGGTGCTGATTCTCTTCCCGGCCGTCTCGCAAACTGATCCAGCGAGAGCTGTAGCTGATGATGCCAACAGGACCACATCATCTGCAAAGAGAAGGCGTGAAATCCACCAAACCGAACCCCTTCCGCCACTTGGCTACGCCGAGAGATTCTGTCCATAAAAGTTATGAACAGAATCGGTGACAAAGGGCAGCCTTGGCGGAGTCCAACTCCCACCGGAAACCAGTCTGACTTACTGCCGACCATGCGAACCAAACTCCTGCTCCGTTTGTACAGGGACTGGATAGCCCGTAGCAACGGGCCCCGTACCCTATACTCCCGAAGCACCCCCCAGAGGAATCCCTGAGGGACTCAGTAAACATAAACTGACATTCAAAAACAAAACCACAAACAAATCGGTGACCAATATAGCCACCTTTCTTTTACGATGACACTCAAAAGCCAAAAAAGATTCTGTCAGGTGCTTGATCTGTTTGCGATCAGCATTGCGTGCAGCAGCCACCACAGCCTTCCAGACAATGTTCAGAAAAGTGTACTGTTTTCCCTCCCAGTAAATCTCATATTTTATGAGGGATCATTTCAGATCAGGTGAACAAGGGGGCCATATCATTATTTTTTCTTCTTGTAGCCCTTTACTGGCCAGTCATGCTGTGGAGTATTTGGATGCATGTGTTGGAGCATGTTTTTCTTGAATGATACCGACTATTTCCTGTACCACTGCTTGAAGAAGGTGTCTTCCAGAAACTGGCAGTAGGTCTGGGAGTTGAGCTTCACTCCATCCTCAACCCGAAAAGGTCCCACAAATTCATCTTTGATGATACCAGCCCATACCAGTACCCCACCTCCACCTTACTGGCGTCTGAGTCGGAGTGGAGCTCTCTGCCCTTTACTGATCCAGCCTCGGGCCCATCCAAAGGTGTTCAAAGGTGGTCATTTTTCAGCCTTACTTACCTTGGCCATGTCCCCGAGTATCGCACACCTTGTGCGTTTTGATACTCCAGTAATGATACAACTCTGAAATATGGCAAAACTGGTGGCAAATGTTTCAACACGCTTCATGCAACCCTTTTGGCTACTTGCCATGAAACGCTTGATTGTTCAGTGATCACGCTTCAAAAGTTTGGCAACTTCAAGACTGCTGCATCCCTCTGCAAGACATCTCACAATTTTTGACTTTTCAGAGTCTGTCAAATCTCTCTTCTGACCCATTTTGCTAAAGGAAAGGAAGTTGCCTAATTTAAGCGCACCTTTATAGGGTGTTGATGACATTAGACCATACCCCTTCTCATTAAAACTGAAGATTTCTCTTAAACGGTACGTGATACGTAAATTTTGATGTGATATTCGTGTTCAGCACCCAAAAATCTATAAGAAACACCTAACAGTGTTCAAGAAGCAAAAACCTTGTTGTGCAGTGTAATTCTGCACACACTGTAGTTGGTTCATTAACGTATGCAACAATAAAGAAAACAAAACTGAAAACATTGTATATTTGGAGCAACTACAACATTCAAAATGCATTTTAATTACAATTACTTTTTTCCAAAGAATAGGGCTGTGAAGTAAACATTGAACTCTGAACTGAAAATGCAGTTTTCCTGCTTTCAGCTACACCAGTACCCCAGAATATTGGTGAAAGGATTGGGATTTGGGCTCATGAAGTGTTTATTTTTCTGTTTGGTCCAGTTTTGCAGTTTTTATGTCTTTGTTCAAATGAAGCCAAGAGTGATTAAGACCTCTCATGGGATTTTTACCTTTGCCAACATATAGCATTTTCTGGTCATAAAGCACAGAAAGAGAATAAACACACATTGAATGAGTCAACACAAGTCCTATAGTCTTTCAACCAGTATTCATTACCATTTTTTCTTCTCATTGTAGCACCATATGAAGGGGGTGTATGGAAGGTGCGAGTAGATCTTCCAGACAAATACCCCTTTAAATCTCCATCTATAGGTACAGTATCACAGTATGCATTCATAAGAGACCATTTCTCACATACTGCTATAATAATGTGTAGATATAATCTTTGGGGTCTAACGTGTTTGAATCAAACATTGTTAAAAATTGCCTCTTCACCTCTTCATGTATTGTTTTTGTTTTTTGCAGGGTTCATGAATAAGATTTTTCATCCAAACATCGATGAAGCGTAAGTTGGGCATTTTATGAACTTAGTTCAGTAGATATTTTTCTTTGTGAAGTCTGCTTTTTTTTCATTTTGCAACAATATGAGCATCTTGTGTCAGTGTTTTACTTCATATGGGGCGGTAACCAGTTTTTCTTGACATATTTCAATAATACATTCAGGAATCCATATTAAAACTCATGGAAATGTCTTTTTATATGTAGTTTTTTCTATGTAAATCCCCAATGTGGTTCTATACTCACTTAAAATGCCTGTTGGATGTGCCAGTGACTTTTTATAATGCTGTATAGATAATAAGATGAGTTTTTACTTCATAATTAATCACAAACAGATTTTACTTAGTTCAGACTTTGCATACATTTTCTGGTGATGTTGGAGGTGATCAGGTACATACAGTCATGGCCAAAGGTTTTGAGAATGGTCCAAAATGTCAATTTGGTTCACATTCACATTGGTCAATTTGGTTATCACTTTTGCCTTGTGACATGGTGCTCCATCATGCTGGAAAATCTATTGTTCATCTCCTAATTGCTCATGGATTGTTGGGAGAAGTTGCTCTAGGAAGATGTTTTGATCCCATTCCTTTTTCATGGCAGTGTTCTTAGGCAAAATGTTAAGCGAACCCACTCCCCTGGATGAGAAGCAACCCTACACACGAATAGCCTCAGGATGTTTCACTGTTGGCATGACACAGGACTCATGGTAGTACTCACCTTTTCTTCTCTGGACAATCATGTTTCCCAGTTGTCCCAACAGTCTGAAGGGAGCTTAATCAGAGAAAATAACTTTACCCCAGACCTCTGCAGTCTAATCCATATACTTCCTGCAGAATGTCAGTCTGTCCTTGATGTTTTTCCTGGAGAGAAGTGGCCTTTTTTGCTGCTCTTCTTGACACCAAGCCATCATCCAAAAGCCTTTGTCTCACTGTGCGTTCAGATGCATTTGCATTCACACCTGCCCTCTGCCATTCCTGAGCAAGCTCTGCACTGGTGGTGACCCGATCTTGTATCTGCATCCTCTTTAGGAGATGGTCCTGACTTCACTGCAATTGAACCATTCTCCTTGAAGTTCTTGATTCGATAAATGGTGATTGGGGTGCTCTCTTACAAGCAGCAATGCCCTTGCCTGTGAAACCCTTTTTATTGTTATGCAATGATGACTGCATGTGTTTCCTTGCAGGAACAGAAGAAAACTTACTAATGAGCTCATCACTGAAATGATGTTAGCAGGCCATTTTAGTAGGACTGAAATGCAGTGGCTGGAATGCAGTAATTTCTGTGATGTCATTTTCATGACGGGGAATGACTTTGCAAATAATTGCAATTCATCTAATCACTCTTGACAATCTAGAGTTAATGCAAAATGCATCTTAAAATCTAAGGCAGCAAACTTTGTGAAAACCAAAAAAATCATGCCATTCTCAAAACTTTTTGGTCACTTTTGGTTGATGAAGCAGTACATAGCAGCTTCATCAACTGTGTGAGTGTAAGGTGCTGAGTATGCCCTAAGTTAATATCTAACATCCAACAAACCTATAATGCTGTTTATTGTAAGGAATATTACTTGTGTGTGTGATTGTAATGAGTGGCTAAGACTGTTATGCTCTCACAGCAGATACTATTCTAAATATAATCCAGACACATAAATATATGCTGACACTGTAGTGTGTGTACTTGTAACACTGTGGGTGTTGAGCGATTAGGAGGCGGACCCAAACGCTGAGAAGAGCGAGGTTTATTCAGGGCAAATCCATAAGAAGGGTTGTATAGCCAGGCCAGGGTAAGATCAGATAAGGAGTCGGACATCAATTAAACGAATGTGTCATAATTCTGTGATAACTAAACCGTTTTCATGGTACTAAATGACAAATTTTTGATGACATTATTAAAAAAAAACAACAAAAGTATGATCATTGTTAAATCAAGTTAGAGTTTAACTACACTGTACAAATTACACTGTTCAGTTTTACTTTGTGAGAAATTGAGCTTCCATAATGCCATTTATTTCTTTCTTTTTGGAATTTATTCTGGTGAAAAATAAATGCTAAATCATGAACTATTTGCAAGATAAAGGTAAAGGTTCTTTTTAATAACTTAGTTTTTTTAAGTGTCATAAAAGGATCAAAGGATCTTGTAGTAAAAAAATTGAAGATATTTGTTACCCACTTGTAAATTAAAGTTCAAGGCACTATGGAAGTATTTTAAGTTAGTGTAACACTGTAGCCAGGATGATGCAAATTGTGTTCTGTTATGCAATATGAACTGTTTGTCCCCACTGCAGATCTGGGACTGTGTGTTTAGATGTGATAAATCAGACATGGACTGCTCTTTATGGTATGTATGCATTTATATCTAGTGTTAGTGTGTGTAGGTGTGTGTGATTGATATGATCTGCTACTTAGGCGAGTTATAAGGTATGGCCAATCTGGTAATACCTACATTCCAGGAATGAAACTAAAATGATTTCCTCAACCTTACTACAGATGAATAAAAACAACCATAAAATCTCAGTTTAGCAATTTAATATTAAACTGCTGGGAGATGATGATTCAGTGTTATGGCACATCAGATGTATGGCAGCCCTATAACTTATGTTGTTGTAATGTTACTTTAATGTTTTTAATCTAAGAACTCCCTAGATTTTGTCTGTCACTGTCTTATATTCATGGACAGTAGGGAAGAGTAACTGCTACTGCCTGGGCCAGCCAATGGAGGATGGGTTCCATTTTGTGTCTTGGTCCTCTCAAGGTTTCTTCCTAACCTCTCCCACCTAGGGAGTTTTTCCTTGCCATGGTCACCTCTGGCTTGCCCATTAGGGATATGGACCCATGTGTTCGTAAAGCTTCTTTATGGCAACATGTAAAAGGCGCTTTATAAATAACTTTGATTTTATTATTATTATTATTATTATTATTTCTACAAAAAGTCAAAGTGACCTACATTCAGATGTACACTTGAGTAAAGAATAAAATGAGGCTAGGAATAGCATTGAGCAATGATGGCATAAAAGGCAAAACTTGGCAAAGGCAAGTAGTACAAAATACACTGCACTTTCTGTGACTTTATTGTCCATTTCTGCTTTTCTTTATCCTTTACAGACCTCACCAATATTTTTGAATCGTTCCTGCCACAGCTATTGGCATATCCCAACCCCATCGACCCCCTGAATGGGGATGCTGCAGCCATGTATTTACACCGACCAGAGGAGTACAAACAGAAAATCAAAGGCAAGCATTAACCTGCTCTTCTCTTGACAATATTTAGTTACACCACAACGTATAGGTCTCTAGTTTGAGGATGCTCTCTTCTATACTTGACTACAGAGAGCTCAGTTTCCCCAGCTGTGGTGAATTTTAATCCATATTATTTCTGAATGCGTTGGAAGTTTTATGTCAAGTCATGTAAATGATAGTGACTGTTATTTTCAGCTTAACAGTATTTCATCCAATCAATAATTTTTAATGGTTTTACCTGTTTACCTTTTATTGTTTTTTAAGAATCCTGTATGTGTGACATAAAAGCTGCAACCATGTCTAATTCAAGATTTTTGGCACACGAGTCATGTGAATATATCTCTTGCCTTATAAAGTGATTTACCATGTGCTAGAAGCTGTTTTGTTTTTGTTTGTTCCTCTGAATCTGAAAGTCTCCTGTGGTGGTTACATCTTAAAAAACATATACTCATAATATGCAAAGCGGTTCTGATGTTTGCCATTGGCAGATGAGTTCATATATAGATTTCATTCTACAGCAGAAACATAGACTGGATATATGGATGTGTTGACAGTAAAACACCAAGCAAGAGTCCAGATCAGTTGGTATACCCCAACAAAACATGTAAATGTCTCAATATCTTGTGTACCCTTGAGCATCAATTACAGCTTGACAATGATGTATCATGCGGTTCACAATATAGATGTACAACTGGTCATATTTAGGCACAATGCATATGACCAGCTAGCTAGTTAGCTTCAATATAACTATCCTAAATATTTAATAAAAGTAATTTCTAATAAAAGTAATATTTACAGCTTTAGTGCCATATTATTTCTTTATTTCTTTAAATAATCTTGTAAAGGTACCTTTGACATGAAATATATGGGTGTCATGCTATAAGTACATTTAAAGCCAAAAATAAGAAAAGTTGCAAAAGCATAGGAAATGCACTTAGATATCATAGTGATAAATATTGCATTGGAAAGGTTCAGTGCCAGCACACCTGACCAACAAGTGGTGAAAAATCATTCCAAATTGCGAGGACAACATGCTAGGATTACGTCCAAAACTGCCACACATTATTTTCTATTTTCTTTACAAATGTAGATCATATTTGTGTATTTGTTTTAATCATCTTTGATTAGAGCATCTAAGCACTCTCCTCTCTCCTCTTTGCACGTGATCTCGGTTTACTAAAAAACATACACCTTTTGTGTTAACTAAAACACACCACTATATTTGCTGGCTAAATCAGTAGGTAGTAGACCCTTTTGCTACTGGGGGAGCAAGATGTGTCTGATTGGAGTGCCACAGTGTAGCATTTAATGTTTTAGTTAATTGCCGCTAGAAGTTTCAGTTAGAAACATAGATGGGTATGAACACTGGCATGATATTTATCAAGTTCTGGTCTGGTCTGATTCACATGCCTGGACCCAAAAGCTGACATGTTCTTGGATGCTTAATTGTTGGCTATATTGAAATTGCTGGATTTATTTTTCTTATTAGAGGTAGTAATAATAACAATTACATGCATAATAATTGTTATTTGTGGTCCAAACACAGTAGGTGCTGGAATCAATGCTTCTCCTTATTCTAATTCCTTGCTGAAGTGAATCGACCAGACCAAAAGTCCTACAGATGTGAAACTTGGTCCCTCCCGCTATTCAGGCGCCCAATGCCAGCTCATTTGTACTGTAGTGCAGTTGTGATGCAAGGGGTAAGCAGGATGCCGAGAGCATACCCTTTCAATAGCGCTTTTATTTAATGAAGACTAGCGCATAAAGTGCAAACCACAAGCACTTAAACACACACACAGTGAGCCTCTAACAAAGACGATTGACGAGCACGTCGACATACATGAAATACCTTAAACAAGAACCAAGTGCAACGCATAACGTTGATGAGATAAGCCACAGGTGAGACAGATGAACACATGCACAGAACCACATACAAAGGAAATACATATATGGACATAAACGGACACAGACCGCATAGAAGAGGGGTCAGGGGCTGTACAGTGACAGCAGCAAATACAGCATACCATACATACAGCAAATGCTTTGTATGATTTATTTGATATATTATGCACATGGTTGTGTAGAGTTATGGCAGAAGTGACTACATTAGTACTGAAGTATGAATACTGTCTTTTTAATTTCTTATGCAGGTTCTCTCCAGGGTTGATTATTCTTTCTGCTTCTCTACATTCAAATACAACAATTTATATGATGCTTACAATATTTATTTTTCTGACACACAAGATGTGGCCCAATGGACCTGAATTTGTTTCATGTAATCCTTCAAATGTTAATGTGTGTTTTATGGTGTCTTTCTTTTTACATACAGAATACATTCAGAAATATGCAACAGAAGAGGCTCTGAAGGAGCAGGAAGAGGGTGCAGGGGACTCTTCATCAGAAAGCTCCATGTCTGATTTCTCAGAAGATGAGGCACAGGATATGGAATTGTAGTGGAATACAAACACACCTCTTCTTTATTGCAGAGACTATATAATTTCCTAAACATGAGAAGCAGACTATAATATTCATATTTAAATGAGGCAATTTTATTATTATTATTACTATTATTATTACTATTATTGGTAGTAGTAGTAATATTATTATTATTATTATTACTATTATTATTACTACTAAATTGGATTTTTATGACTAGCATTGATAATGAATACATCACCATCTTTAGGTGTTCTTTCTCTATTTCTTTGAGTCCTCTCGCTCTCTCTTCCCCCAATTTCATCACCCTAACAAAAGCTCAGTGTTTCCCCTACATTCCGTGTTGGTCTAGCTAGAGTACACATCACTACTGAATGTAATATTTTACAGTATACCCCCACCATTATAGGCATTATAGTACAAAAGTCATACTTTTTTGGTTCCAGAATCTGTTTGAAAGGTCTACCATAGGTCATAGCACTCAATGCAACCGATAAGGAATATCTAGCATGGTGACAGCAAATATATATATATTTTCCAAACCACTTACATAGGCTCAACTATGCTTGAAAGCACAATCTCTGATATTGAGCAAAACATGAATGGTTGTGCTAATTAGATACAATGTGAATTTTTATCTTCATTGAGTTAAACTGTTTCAAAAACTTTATTTATTGTTTTTTTAAGAGTCTAAATGTTAATTAGGGGATCAGATCAATGACTATAAAAATTCCATTTGTCCTGAGCAAGTGGTGAATCCTTAACCTGATTGTATACGCTCACAGAACGGGATGTTTAAAGATCGTACTGCCAAAGTTAAGACAATGGTCTTGCTTAGATCTCACTAATTAAGCCCATATCTATGGATACAGTGTGTCTTCAGTTGCAGTAGGTAAGTTGGGCAGGACATGTTAAGCTGTGTGTTTTCAGATCTTTGTCACCTTATTTTTGTTTCCTAACTAGAATTTTAATTGCTTCCTTGGCAACTGCTGCATTGTCAGTCATAAAAAAAACTAGAATCTAAGAGGGAACTGCTCCTTGTTTTATTCACTCTCACCCCACCACCAGCACCATCACTATCAATTCACTTTTTCTTTGTGGCTGTTTGGATAGAATTGAAGAGCTGCCAAACTTGTACATCTTTCTTTTGAGTCTTACCATTAACATGCCTTACAGCAGTGGAATTGTAGACATGCCCCAAGATTTCAATCTGCCATGACAAATGTGTGAAGCTTCAGTAGGCACAGACTCATTGAAATCTTTAATCTTTGCCCAGACTGGAGGTCTATCACCAATTTCCTAAGAGTAAGCAATTTGTGCTCTTGCAGTAAGAACTTTGGCTCAGTTTATAAAGGCTATGTTGGATGTACAAAATGTATAAAGACATTTTAATGTACATGGACTGACCGAAGCATATGGGCTGTATGGATGAAATCGTACACTTTAAAACTGATTAGCACAGTTAATGAATACACTTAATCAGAAAAAGAACAGTTGTGCAGTTCACAAAAATTGGGTATTATTGTTTTGACTAGTATTATTTGTACTTTGCTCTTGGTTTCAAGTCCCATTTGACATTCTATCCAGATATAAACTCTCACATAGCATTACTACCAGCTTGAAAACTCACATGGAAGGTCTTTTGTTAACTTACACATGGTATGGGTTATATTTATTGTAGCCTATAATGTTCACTGCTTGTCTCACACTTAATAATTTGAGCCTCTCAAAAATGTATTTGACAACATGGTGTGATCAGCAGACAGTGACTTTTTTGCCATCACACAGGTGTTTTAATAAGGCACCACATTAGCCTGAGTCAACTGCTGGGAATTTCTCAGGATAAACATTAAACCATTCATAAAGAGAAGCACAGAATTTAATATTCTAGACAAGCGTGAAATGACCATTTGTTTTGCTCTTATGTCATGATCAGAATCTCTTACCTGCAGCTCACCCCCCACCCCCTCATCTCTCTCTCTCACATACACACTTCCACATTTTTCATATTGTAACATGATGCAGGACTGTTTCTTTTGGTGGAGAGCAAAAACCACAAGCCTTTATAGGACTGATCAACTTGCGTATTGCATGTGCATAATGAAATGTGCATATGAAAAGTGGTGTTTAATATGTAGTTAATATGTACTTGGCAGAGTGGTGGGAAAAAGATCTATAGGCTCTGTAAAGTGATTGTTCAAGTACATGTTTTATCTGACTTCTACATTAAAATGGACCCAATTTGTTTTACCTTATTTAATGAAAAGGCATCCCCGTAGTAAGCACAGTAAAGCTGCTTTATTTGTATAAAACATCCACTTTGCCACATGGCAAGTTTGCCATGCTAAGACGGCCATAACAATTCATCTAGTTGGTTTATGTGATTTAACTTTTCAGTATTCTTACACTACAAATATTGATGGTAAAAAATATCAGTAACTGAACTGTTAGCTATCTGGTTAAACCACAGAATCTGTCCAATGGGGAAAGTTTCAGGGGAGGCCTTTTTCACACACACATACATATATGACAACCTCTAGTTGTCAACTTGGCTTGCCTATTTTACTGTTAGTTATGACTATGAATTGCTTTCATTTTAATATGTCATACTGACCCCAAAGTGATTTCATAATAGGCAAGGCAATGCAGTGTACTTAATGAATATGAAGACTTTAATGAATGCTTTAATGTAGCTTGGTCTTACAGTCCCTCAAACATGTATATTTGCTTTTCAGCAGTGCATTTGTTGTCATTAGTTGGCATGCATAGCAACACTAGCATATACATCTTTAGCTTCAACAATCTAAATCCCTCCAAAATTATTTCACCCCACAGATAAAGAAAGCGGCGAGAGAATGATTTTGATTTTTGTTTTCCATTTATGTTTTTTAAATAAAATCACAGAAGGATCCAAGAATCTCAAATAAACATGTTTTTGTGCTTCCAATACTGAGGTCTAATTCTAAATTATTACTGGTGATAGTAATTTTTTTTTATTTCATTGGTATATTAGCGCAAAGTTTTAACTGTAAGAGTAGACTTAATCCACCATCCTTTCACACCCTTTCCATAAGCATACATGCATAATTCTCTGACAGAAGAAAAGAACAACACCTGACTGCTGCCAAGTACACAAATGGGCTTCCTTCCAATGTCTCCACTTTCCCTCTCAACACTGTCAGTTAAATGTCTAGGTAGACATAGGTGAACTGGCCTAGATTTTGCCAAACCTATTTATTTCTTACATCTTAAAAGTGCAAAAAATAAATCCAAGCAAGCACACAAAAAAACAACCCCAAACATCTTGCCCTGTGGTGTTTTGGAATTAAAATTAAATGATAAACATAATGATATTTTTGAGTAGTTTTCAAATTGTATTTACTGCTGAAATACTTTTTGGAGTGTAGGCACCACCAGTTGATATATGATTATATCAACTGGTGGTGCCTCTATCAGGTCTACCATGGTAACTGACAAATAGTTATCTGGATCAAACAAGTGCTGTTCATTTGTCTAGCATAAACTTTTGATGCGAGTGATCAGTATGCTAATGGACAACTATCAGTGTTGCCCAAAATTTAAATTATTTTAATTTAGTTTGTAAATGGTGTCTCAAGAGTCCCCTTTCTCATTTGCACTTAACATGCAATCCGTGTAGAGTCTACCATCTTCCCCTCATTTCTGTGCTTTCTAAACATTGCACATGGAGGACACAACCTTTTTCTTCAAATATTATTGATGTATGCTTTTTTAATGAATGCAACTTGAGGTATTATGGTAATTAACCTTTTTTGTTTTATTTTTAATAGTTTTCATTATTTGCATTGTCAAGTGGGCATGCCTGTCATAGAGGACAAGTGCTCTTTGTCTATAGGATTATAACCTTAAATAGTTGTGTACAATAAACTGTGTACAATAACCTTTTTTGTAATAAAATATTAAATGTGTACAATTATCATTGGTTGTTTGTGGTTGTTTAGGATCCAGAGAACACGTATTGCAAAAATATTGGGGGTTGGTGGGGTGGTGGTAGATCCAACACTGGAAGAGCATGTTTCACTAGCATGAATGGTGTTTACCACTAGATGGCATGCATGCTATTCCCAGCACTGACATGAAAGGGATTTGTAGTGAAATTGATCCCTATTGGACACTTACATTGTGTTAAATGCGTTTAAGAAATTGCAATATACAGAAATGTTTGCAGACGTGAAGACAATGAATGCTACAGACTAATTACTAGTTCTCAGTTACATCACCACCTAAAAGCTTTTCAGTTTGAAGGATCTTTAGAATTTAGCTGCAAAACAGCATCAACAGCTGCTAGTTGACTCATAGTATTCTATATATAGTATTTGTCATGTTTATAGGTAGTTCTTAAATAAACTACTTGAAAAGTGGAAAGGTGATGTCTGAATACATTTTCTAGGTATATTTAAATGTGTACAGTATGTGTTTATACTGTGTTCATAAAAGCATGCACTACACTTTGCAGATGTATTTGTAGTATATATTTTTTAATATAAGTATCCAATTTAAAAGATGAAAGATGCCAATAAAAATTGAAACAACATAGTGCATGGGATTCTAGTTCAATAAACGTATAATTGACTGAAAATATAACAGCACATAAGGGACATGAATGAGTAATGGCAAAATTAACAGGTTATCCAAAAATCTCTTTGCATTACATTTTACACAATGAGAACATTATGTTCACAGCCACCTCTGATTAAGTGAAAAAGGTAACCCCCATTTTGTTATCAAAGCCTGAAACTGCACATGCCTGCTGGAATTTAAAGTGATCTATATAAGGCTGAAAATGACTAGTGGGATAGTGAAATACAGCTTAGCAAGGTAAATGGGACCTTGCCATTAAAACCATTTTTATAGTGCAACTCTAATATAAATTCTTCTGTCAAAAACTATGTAATTCATTCCTATTGTTTTTTAAAATATTTCTTTGACTACACTCAAGCTTCTACTATTATTTTAATTGGGATAAAAATTCAAATACAAGTGAGGTTGATCCACTGATATAATTTCCTGTTTTTAAATCAGTTTAAATACAGGAGTGGTATGTCTCATGGTCAGCATTCAAAAATCTTCTCCCTTGCTTGTTTTTTTTTAATTCATAAAATGCTGGCTATATGTTTCCGGGACTAATTTATATGTACACAAAATTGATGAGTTAGAAGCATCAAAGCAGAGCAGACCTCTCAGAGCAGACCGCTTTACCAGTCAGATTACACTGCAGCAATAAAGACCACATCTCCTTAGGCCAGGGCTATTCAACTATATTTTTCTGCGGGCCAGATTTGGCAGAGAGCTCTGACCTGTGGGCCAGACATTTTTCAGACCTGTACTAATACTGTTTTTCTCCATTGTACTAATCAGGAGATCATCTTGAATCACCAGAGTCACAACAGTAACATCTGTTTTTAGCACAAAACAAAAGAAACAAAACAAACAAAAAAAGCCTACTTTTGGCTTAAATTGCAAAAAGAAAAATTTAAATAAATAAAGTTCAGTTGCATCACAGTAACAAGTAACAGTCTCAGTGCAAAACAGCAAACAAACAGCTTCTGATAAGAATGATAATAATATATTAAAATATATATATATAACAATTATAGTTTCTGGCTTTATGTGCAACAAAAAATAAAGAATAACCAACATCTGGTTTAAATAACAAATAACTATTCACATTTATTAGAATGTACCTTTCCCAGTTCTAAAACTAAAAACAAAATTGCAATATTTGTATTTGTGCAAAATGTAAAATCTTTTCTAAAGGTATAAACAGGCAAAGTAAGAGAGATGGACTTACTACATGTCTATTTGCTACCATGCAACACGGACAGATGCTGCTGTTGCTCTCTGCTGCAAAGTGCAGTTATGGGAGAAGATTGCAGATTGTAATGTAGTTTGTAATAAGTGATTGTATTTTTGTTTGACGAGCACCAGAACCTGGTGGATATTCATTGTCAAAATGAGAGTGGGTAGTAGTAAAGTGCCTCCGCACGTTGTACTCCTTTTTAACCGCACAACACTCGTAACAGAGCAGGCACATAGGATTGCCTTCAGGGTTTGGTATGTGTGCATATTTATCTGTCCAGTTGTTTTCGGTATCAATCTTGCGTCTCTTCTTTGACAGCGCCATGCTTCTCAAGTGAGTCTGTTTTGGAAACCATGGAAACGTGCCGCAGAGACACAACGTGCCGTAAAGCGCCACACAGTGTCGTAAAATGTTGCAAATAAAATGTTATTTATTTTTACGGCAGTTTATCAAATATTTATTATTATTTATGGGGAGATGGGCCAGTTCTGGCCCGTGGGCCGCCAGTTGAATCGCCCTGCCTTAGGCCATCTCAATATTAAAATGACATGTTCAAATATGCTAAAATACATGTTCGCCTCAGCTTCACGAATTGGAGGAACCAGCTAAATATTTTTACTAACATCAAAAATGGTCGAGGGTGACACAGCAGATGGAGAAACTAAAAGAGAGTGATGTGGCAATGGACCAGTCACAGCAAGGTCCTGCATGGCTTCTAAATGAGCCACTATGCCCGTATGTCATGTGATAAGACACTCAAGAGGTGACCCAAAACGATAGTGACCATAGAACAACGTTTACTGAGAGAAGTCAGATAAGTCAGACATATACAAGGTGTATGCAACAAGATAAAGGGCTACACAAAATACTTGTAGACATTACACATCATTAAGTAGATATCAGGGGCCTCATGTACAAAGACTTGCGTGGATTTCTTACTGAAACTTGGCGTACGGACAAATCCAGAAAATGGCGTACGCAAAAAAAAATCCGGATGTATCAAACCGTGCTTACGCCGTAATCCACGCACGTTTCTTTTGTACATCCCAATCAACGTGGAATTTAGCGCACATGATAGAGTGGCTGACTCCGCCTGTGACACGCCCCCTATAAATATGCAAATTCATGTAAATATGCCCTGCACCGGAGGAGTTTCCTCTCGGATATATCACAAAGCATGTCAAAACGGGGAAAGAAGAGAAACTTCACCGAATGTGAAGTGGAGACGCGGAAAAATGTTTGTTTGGCACGCTGTCCTCTGGCATTACGGCAAAGCGCAAAAGGTCTGAGTGGGACAGCGTGTGTGAAGCTGTAAATGCTGTGGGGTCAGAACAGCGCACACTAGCAGAAATAAAAAAAAATGGTCAGACATTAAGGTGGATGTAAAGCGGAGGCTGACTGCACATCGCCAGAGTGTGACCCAAACAGGCGGGGGGCAGGAGACATCCAACTCACTGCATTTGAGCAGAGAGTTGCCTGTATTATGGGTGACACGGCCATAACCGGCCATGATTTGTTGCCTTGCTTCTATGGCACCTGGGTTAGGCTGCGCGTTCATTTCTCCTGGCTCTGGGTCCGCTGGTTGCTCCACCACCTCCAACAATGGCATGCCGTACCTTAGCGCAACATTGTGCAGGACCCCACATGCCCTCACAATACTGCACACTTTCTCTGGCCGATACAGGAGCATTCCCCCGGTCCTGTCCAGGCAGCGTCACCGGCTTTTCAGCTGCCCAATGCCCTCTCCACGACTGACCGGGTGCGAGAATGGAGAGAATTGTATCTCCGCTCCCGGTCAGTCTGTGGATTGCAAAGGGGGGTCATCAGCCACGTCTTGAGCGCGTAGCCGCGGTCTCCTAAGTAATTTAACAATTACCCATGTTTTAAATTAATTATTCTAAGCTGGCAATGTCAAATGCTTTAAATTTGTTGCTTACCAAGAAGCCACCCATCACGCACTCTGCCAGCTTGTAATGCCACTACATTAGTAAGGCACGTTTTTGCATCACAGATTATTTGCACGTTTATGGAATGAAAGTGTTTTCTATTCACATAAGCAAATTCCTCCTCAGATGGTGCCTTTATAGCAATGTGTGTGCAGTCGATCGCTCCGATTACAATCGGGAAACCGGCTATCGCTGCAAATTGCGCTTTAATGTTTGCCTGGTCAACCGCATCATATGGGAACTTTATATACCTAGCTGACATGCATATGATCCCATCCAACACAGCTGGCATGGCACGGCTCAAAGATGACTGGGATATCCCCGACCGGTCTGCCAGTTCTCTTTGAAACGAGCCAGTTGCCAGGAAGCCGATGGTCAGCACCTGTAAAGTAACTGGCAATGCGCGACTCCTCGCCGTTTCTCTCTCCAAAACTGGACCCAACTCAGCACAGAGTTTCAAGAGGACAGCTCTTGAAATCTGAAACGGCTTATAAGCCAGTCATCATCATGGGCCAAAAAATCATAATGGTCACGGAAAACGCGCTCTCGGCGAATTCGGCCATTAGCAATAACCTCCAGTAATGCCAACGCTGCCATCTCCCAAGAACTCCAGCGCAACATTTCATGCATGTTTATATAATCTAGGCGGAAACACGTTGAATGATTATTCCAGTAAGGCAATGAAATTGTTTGATTAATTTACTGTTTAATTGTCTAATTTACTTAATTTTACCCTATAAGAGCTACACTACAATGTGTGCAACTACAATGTGTGCGTAAAGGATATCTTAATAGTTGTAATTTCAATGCATCACCTCTAAGTGTCGCATACGTACGAAAAACATACGTACGCCTGAAATGAAAGTGGCGTGGGGGTACGCACTTTCTCACGTTCAAGTCACATTTAGTACATCTGACCATTTGCGTGAAACATTGCGTACGCAATGTTTTTGTACGTACGCACCTTTAGTACATGAGGCCCCAGGTGTATCTGTATATATTGGTAAATAAAATAATATAAACCTATTTACTAATCTACTTAACCTTCAACTATGCTCACCAAAATACAACAATGGTGGGCACTTACCTAATGTCTATACAAGATTAACCTACATGGTGCAATAAGTAGTTGCCCCTACCTTAAACTTCAGCAGTAGTGCAAGACACCAATTAACGTGAGAGGAAAGGACAAAATAAGGATTTTCCACAGTACTTACAGTGCTTACACATAACACTTCTCACAATAACACTCTGAGCACAAGCACAGTGCACCAATCCGCAATCCATACACCATACACGTACACAAGTCTGTAGTCACACTCAAGTAACAAGGCTCTACTTCTCTCACTTGCACACTCAACTCTGTTTCACTGCCCCCCCCACACACACACACACACTGCATCTCACTGCCTCTTCTTGTATCTTTTCACCGTCTTCTTTTAACTACGAAAGCGCGCCTCACGCAGAGCCCAATTGATGGGTAGGCGGAGTCATGGAGAAGTCTCATTGGTGGGAAGCTCCAAAGTGTTAAACTAGCAAACATGATCCAAATCCACCTAGAGAGACAAAGGAAAACAAAACGTGCTGTCTGTGCATGTAGCTTCCACAAAGAAGACTAGGGACCAAAGTGGCACGTGAATGCTGCAACCATTGTAACAAATAATGGGTCCTTGATTTTAATGTCTTGATTGATGTTTCAAGAAAATTATCACTGACAAATCAGTTATTGCACAGAGAGGCAAAACTCTGCTCGTTAGTTTGGTAAGGAAAAAACTAAAAAAAAATCTTGAAACTGTATATATTCATGCATTGTACTGTTCACCACATTTAGAAAACATCCAAGACATGTATCCAGTTTGATTTTTGGTTAATCTGTAATAATCTAATTAATCCTTTTACCTTTTGATTTCCTTAGCTGTTCTATATACCATATACACCATTAATAAAAATTTTTGGCTTTTTTATTGTTTATTCAAAGAGGATGACATTCCAGTTTGTGGAACACTGCATTGTAGAACTCTGTTATTTAAGCTCGCCAGCTTTCCGCAGTCTCAATCACTACAGAAATCCAAACTTCATGTGGCCTTCAGATTAGGTCAAGAACAGTGCGCAGAGAGCTTCATGGAATGGGTTTCCATGGTCGAGCAGCTGCATCCAAGCCATACATCACCAAGTGCAACGCAAAGCGTCGGGTGCAGTGGTATAAAGCACGTCGCCACTGAACATGCAGAGCAGTGGAGGCGGGTTCTCTGGATTGACGAATTACGCTCAATCTGATGGACAAATCTGGGTTTGTCTGACTGCATTGTGCAAGTGTAAGTTTGGTGGAGGGGAGATTATGGTGTGGGTTGTTTTTCAGTTTTTTAGTTCCAGTGAAAGGAACTCTGAATGCTTCAGCATAACAAGAAATTTTGGTCAATTCCATCCTCCCAATTTTGTGGGAACAGTTTGGAGCTGGCCCCTTCCTCTTCCAACATGACTGTGCACCAGTGCACAAAGCAAGGTTCATAAACACATGGATGGCAGAGTCTGGTGTGGATGAACTTGACTGGCCTGCAACCCGATAGAACACCTTTGGGATGAATTAGAGCGGAGACTGAGAGCCGGGCCTTTTCTCGTCCAACATCAGTATGTGACCTCACAAATGCACTTCTGGAAGAATGGTCAAAAATACCCATAAACACACCCCTAAACCTTGTGGACAGCCTTCCCAGAAGGGTTGAAGCTGTTCTAGCTGCAAAGGGTGGACCAATGTCATATTGAACCCTATGGATTATGAATGGGATGTCACTTAAGCTCATATGGTGAGTGAATACTTTTGGCAATTTAGTGTATGTTCGTTTTCTCTCTCTCTCTCTCTCTCACTCTCACTCTGCATGTCTGTAGCAGTGCAATCTTGTTCCAAGGGCCTGACCTCCACCAATTTGAGCAGGAACACAAGCTCCTCAATGAAATATTTACAGCTCATTTAACTGCTTTGCAATGGTCGAGGGGGATGAAAGCCTCCATGATGTAATACCAAGTACCAAATGGCTTTAATGTAATGATTGGGGCTCGCAGAGCAGAGTAGGCGGACACAATTGTGTAGACATGTGAGTGCATTGCAAATGGACTTAGTGACACAGTCCAGAGAATGTATACGATGAGACATAAACAATGAGCAAAAGGAAATGAACAGTGCTATAACCAACAGCCAACAATAACATCAATGAACATCAATGACCATCAATTTAAACAACCATATATATAGCACACATGCCAATTAGCATGTGGCTCCAGCTGGGACATTGCTTTCTTCCCAAGTCATTATCACTAGAGTGAACGCATTAGAAGAATTAGTCATAAGACAGATTCGTTAATGGACTACTAACACAAAGATAGTTATGTGGCTCTCTGATTGTGGAAGCTCTGAGACAAAGTCCACTGCTAGGTTTTTGGATGTATTTTTCATAGGCAGAAAAATTCCAGTTTTTCCAGAAAAAGTTCCAGGACAGCTGTTATTGCCTAGTGTATGTAGCAATTTGTGATTTAATATTTCCAAAACATTCATAAACACAGAACCACCCTAATTTAGAGAAGTTTTCATTATTATTAAAGATAATAATACATACATACATAAATATATAATTAAGGTTAATTTATATCTGTTATGGTACGGCACAGGCTCAACGTCTCCTGTTTGCGTCTTTGTTGATCTTTGTCTGTTGCTATTGTTGTTAATGCTGTTGTTGTTGTTGCTGTTGCCACATGTCCTTGTTAGCCTGCCTTCTGTTTCACCAGTCTTTTGTTTTCTCCTCGTTAATGTGTGTATTTAAATCTTTGTTTTTTTGCCCTCCATTGTCAGTGTTTGAATGTAATTGTCACGTTGAATAAATGTTATGTTTTGTACTGCTCTCTTGCCCCCCCCCCCCTTGCACCATGACAATATCAATACAAACATGCTCTAAGTTCTAAGAAGTATTAAGAGATCTTAAGATGCTGATTGGAAATAGTCAAGTCAAGTCAATTTTATTTATATAGCGCTTTTTACAACACATGTTGTCTCAAAGCAGCTTTACAAATTGTATGGGTCCAGATCCCTAATGAGCAAGCCAAAGGCGACAGTGGCAAGGAAAAACTCCCTAAGATGGCGGGGAATAGGAAGAAACCTTGGGAGGACCAAGACTCAAAAGGGAACCCATCCTCCATTGGGCGGCCCGTTAGCACCAGTCCGTATTTGTGAACAAGAGGTGGTTCTACAGTTATAGCTTAAAGTTCTTGTTCCCCGGCCAAGTAGTCACAGTCCCTTCGGTGCAGATGGTGCACCTCAGGTAGGAGCCAGCATCAGCACATCCCCTTACGACAATGGTACATCCAACCCCGGCATCAGTACATCCACCGGCGAGCCAGACCATCTCCCAGGTGCTTGTAGGTGCTTGCATGCAGTCGTCTTGGGTAGAAGCATGCAAAAAGATGGACAATACAGACTGAGTGTGAGGATGTCAATTTAACCACCATTGATTTAAATGTACATAGCTCATGTGCCAGTGATTAGCATGTAGCTCCGGCAGGCTAATCTATAGCAGCATAACTAAAGGGAGGGGTCCAGAGGTGACCACAGTCATGAGGGCTCACTGAGACATTGCTTTCCAGTCAAGTCAGTCACAACTAGAGTGATGCCATGACACAGCTGGATGACAGCATCAACATCTCAGATTACCAGAAATCTCAACGTCTGGGGCCCCTGAGCCCCGCACCTTACTAGGGGAATATTTAACTGAAGGCTTGATTATATAGGTGAGTCTTAAGTCTAGATTTAAAGATTGGAACTGTGTCAGAATCTCGGATTGGAGCTGGAAGGCTATTCCATAATTGAGGGGCTTTAAAGGAGAAAGCTCTGCCTCCGGCTGTAGTCTTACAAATTTTTGGAACTAAGAGAAATCCAGCATTTTGGGAGCGTAAAGGGCGAGATGGGTTGTAGTAAGCAATGAGTTCACTCAGATATTGTGGGGCAAGACCATTTAACGCCTTATAGGTTAAGAGAAGAATTTTAAATTCAATTCGATGTTTAATCGAAGCCAATGTAATGCCGCGAGAGGGACTAATATGATCAAATTTTCTAGCCTTAGTTAGGACTCTAGCTGCAGCATTTTGTACAAGTTGTAGCTTCTTTATGGACTGTTTAGAGCATCCAATTAGAAGACCATTACAGTAGTCCAATCTTGACGAGACAAAAGCATGGACCAGCTTCTCTGCATCAGCTAATGAAAGTAAGTGTCTCAGCTTGGCGATATTACGTAAATGGAAAAAGGCAGCCTTAGTGACATTGCATATATGTGTGTCAAATGAAAGATCCGAATCAATAGTGACACCTAAGCTTTTTGCGGTAGACTTGGGTGTTACTGAAAACCCATCTAGGGTAAGGGGAATATCAGCCCAGCTGCTTCTAGCAGCTTTAGGCCCAAGAATCAGCACCTCAGTCTTATCAGAATTTAGTTGAAGAAAATTAGACGCCATCCAGTTTTTAATGTCCTGGACGCAGCTCTCAATCTTGAGAGTAGTGGTGATATCATCCGGATTGGAAGATACATACAACTGAGTATCATCTGCGTAGCAATGGAAACTAATACCATGCCTACGGATGATAGTGCCCAGTGGAAGCATATATAATGTAAATAATATGGGGCCCAGTACAGATCCTTATCTTGCCTAATATTGCCTATTAATAACAGCTTAATAGGTGATACGATATGGAGGCCCCATGCAATAGGAACATGCATGATTTGATTCGTTCTCTTCCACCAGAGCAGAAGATAAGGCGGCCTTTACAGTTTCCTATCTTCTGTTTGCTTATAATACCACTGTTCATCAGTACACCGGGTATTCCCCATATGAGTAGCTGTTTGGTCAGAAGCTACACCTGCATGTTGACTCTGTTGGGACAGGGTAAAGAAGAGATGGTGGAAGGGTCAGATAGTGAATGGATTAGAGGACAACGGGCATTGCTGGAGGTAGCTTTCAGTCATGCTAGGAGGAATATGGAGGCTGTCGCAAATATGAGAGCTCAGCAGTCTCAACCCCAGGCTGTACAGATCTTCCCAGCCAGTACCTTGGTTTATCGGCATAATCATGTGCAAGGGTGATATAAGATTCAAGATCCTTGGGACAGGGTTAGGTATAGGGTGGTTCAGTGCTTGGATAGTGGGGAAAGAGTTTACACTATTCATCCAGAGGATGGAGTAGGCCCCGATAGAAATGTACTGTCTTTGAAATTCTGTAAAACCTTTAAAATGGTGAGCACAAAAGAGTCAGAAGCAGTTGGGTGAAATGGTATAACAGAGTAAAATGAATTTAATAAGCAAGTATGGATTAATCCAGAGATCTCAATTACATACACACAAGAGAGCTAATCTCCCTATTCGAATCCTCAGGTTTTATAATCCTTTTCCATGTACATGACACGTGCACGTTGTGACCATGCGTTGATCACAGAATGCTAAAACGAATATGATTGGATAAACAGGACTTAATCCACACATGATTTGACATGCACACGCTGGCCTCTCCCCTCGCACGCCTGTGCTCCTGCTCGGACGTCAGGGGTCCATCCCGTGAGTGGATAAGAGCGAGGCCATCCTAGGAACATTGGCTTCTCGAAAACACCCGAGGCGCCAGGAAGGCAAGGATAGCTACGTAGCCAAAGCATTCTTGATCCAGGCCTACTGCCCATAAGTACAAGAGTGACTGAAATTATACATTACTAATGTGATTTACGTGTATGTAAGGTAAAGAACACTCAGGAATGCTGAAGTACAGATATACTAAAGCATATCATAAGGGAAAATGTTAGATTTTCACTCACAGTACATAGGGCTGAGTTGCAAGAAGTTCCCAGCCAGCACTTAGTCTTACCAGGAGTGGACCTAGTTGAATGCCAGGGCAAGGATGAGAGAGAACTACAGCCCGAGAGTGAAGATGATGACAGAGACACTGGTTTGGGGGTAGAGCAGTGTTCCTCGGGCTCTGGGTCTAATAGACGGTTGGAGTACCAGGATGGTGAATCCGTCTCTGTAGGCATAAATCCAAGTGATGTGAGGAAGACGTCAAGAGTCACCGCAGGTCAGCATTCTAACCCGTTTAACCTCCCATGGTCAGTGGCGACATCATTAGGGTTGCTAGGTAACCCTGCACCGGAGATTAGACCAGCGCTGGTTAGACAAGGTATGTGAAAAGTGTAGTTTAATCATTAGCCTGACCATAGAGCTGAGCACCGTTCAGTTCAGGTTCATGTGATACACCGGCTGAGAGCCCTGTTAAAAGAGCTCTGGTTATAGGAGATTCACAGCTCCGACACGTGAATGTAGCTAACCCTTTAGAGACACCAGCAGCCATAGTCAAATGTAACTAGAGCAGATGGGGATGTAACAACCCCACATCATTGATGCCGACGTGTATAACTATCATGGACTATTTACGTTTAGCCAGCACCTTTAGGATAGCCCTGATGTCAGGCGCTCTAGATATGGCTAAACGGGAAATCTTCTCCATCAGACTAATGATTAAGCTACACTTTTCACATACAAAATTATCACTACTGACGGACGAAGGGTAACTATACATGTGTTACGTGCATGTGCACGCAGGTCCTGTCTTTACAGGTACACCCTGTGGGTGGAGCCTCACCTTTTTAAGAGGATGCCACTAGAGGGGGAGAGAGAGAGATGGAGAGAGAGAGACCATAGAGGAAGAGCAGAGTTGGGCCATGCTGCTCAAATGTTTGGTGTGTCAACCTGGCTGGTTTTGTCTTTGACACTAATGTTGCTCTATGAAACTTGGTATGAATGTTGACCTTTTGGAGTGTTGTTGTCTTGGTTTGGGTTTATTTTTTGTTGGGGCTGGACAGGTAAGAATGGGCGCGCTCCTACATATTCATCACGTAGGCCTTACCTTGTCTAGACACGTCAGGTAAGAGGCGGACACCAACCCCTGTATATTTTGATTATTTGTGATAGTTAGTGTAGGGGGAGGTAATTATTTGTTTTCTTAGTTTAGGAGATTTAGATAGTTCATTTATCTAGTTTAAGGTGTGTTTTGTTTTGTTATGTTCTTTGCTTTGGTGTCGTCCAGGGTCCAGTTTCCTTGTTTTGTGTTGTGTATATATATTCACCCATATATCTATCTGTATATCTATCTATATATATTTTGTAAGTCGCTCTGGATAAGGGCGTCTGCTAAATGCCGTAAATGTAAATGTAAATGTATATATATATATATAATCTGATATTTGGGTTAAGTTGTTAACTTGGGTTAAGTTGGTTGTTTTTCTCTTCCGTACCACCTCGCAACCTCACTTTCACTTATTCACCTGCCTGCCCATCTCCTCATGTTATATACCCCTCTTGCCCTCCTAGACAGAGCTTGAGGGGTTTGTAACATATGTAACAGCTCGTCCGGAAGAGAAATTTTTGCAATCTCATTGTTGGTTGATGGCAGTAGGTGGATTGTGTTTGTGATTCAGGTTGTGGTGTTTGAGGTTAGGTGGTTGTATCATGGCTCACTTTGTTGTACAGGCATTTTTGGGTAATCCAAGCTTGTTTCAATTGGATAGATTTCATAAGGTGGAATTGTTGAGTATTTGTGAGCACCTTGGCTACCAGGCAGTTAAGAAAAGAAGCAATACGACAGCTTGTTCTTGATAAATTGATAGAGCTTGGTGTTTTAAGTCACTTTGAAGGTGGAATCCCTGCAGCTTTTGTTGGTAGCACAGTTAAGGAGCATGAGGGAGACATGCGTACTCCAGCTATATCTGAGAAGGAGGGTGTTCATAGCTCTCCTAAATTGCAGGCAACATTGCCTAGATTTGAGCCACTTTCTTTGTCATCTGGGTCTAGAGATAAATCTCTTTTGAAAGTACGACTCGCTCGATTAGAAATGGAACGAGAGGCACGGGCAGAGCAAAGAAAAGCTGACTTTGAATTCAAGATAGCATCGCGTCGGATGGAAATAGAACTGGAGAGAGAACTTCGATTGCGTGAGTTGGAACTGAGAGAGAAGGATTTTTATCCGAGGACTGGGATCCGGTCGGATTTTTATCCAGCTCGTCCTACTGGGCCTGAGCCATCTACATCCTCTCAGATTCCTGTTAGCTCTGGTGTTGAGGCAGCAGTAGTTAATGACTCATCACAATCTTTTTCTATCACCAAGCACATTGCACTTGTCCCTCCATTTCGTGAGACTGAGGTGGATACTTACTTCAGTATATTTGAGCGTATTGCTGTTTCTTTGAAGTGGCCCAAAGCGTTTTGGAAATTGCTTCTGCAATGCAAGTTAACTGGAAAAGCTCAAGAGGTGTGCTCGTCATTATCATTGTCTGAAAGTATGGAGTATGAAGCCGTGAAAACTGCCATTTTGCGTGCTTATGAACTTGTCCCTGAAGCATACAGACAGAGATTCAGAGAATTTAAAAAGTCGTCTGAACACTCTTATGTGGAGTTCGCAAGGGAAAAAGCTCTCCTATTTGATAAGTGGGTTGCTGCTCACAAGGTGTCCGATATAGAGTCTTTGAGGGAACTCATGTTGTTGGAGGATTTTAAGAATTGCTTGCCAGATCGAATTGCTATATATTTAAATGAGAGTAAGGTGAGTACTTTGTCTCAAGCAGCTGTTCTAGCCGATGAGTTTGTTTTAACTCACAAGAGCAACTTTGTAGTTTGTAGTTTGTAGGCTGAAGGTGGGGGCCTTGGCGTACCGACCCTCGGTTACTGAAGCTCTTGGGACATGGAACGTAACCTCTCTGAGTGGGAAGGAGCCTGAGCTGGTGTGTGAGGCTGAGAGATACCAACTAGATATAGTTGGGCTCACCTCCACACACAGTTTGGGTTCTGGAACCAATCCTCTCGAGAGAGGCTGGACTTTATTCTTTTCTGGAGTTGCCCAGGATAAAAGGCGGAGGGCTGGAGTGGGCTTACTCATAGCTCCCCGGCTCGCTGCCTGTGTGTTGGGGTTTTCCCCAGTAGATAAGAGGGTTGCTTCCCTGCGCCTTAGGGTCGGGGAACGGGCTCTGACTTTTGTTTGTGCTTATGCACCGAATGGCAGTTCGGAGTACCCGGCCTTCTTGGAGTCTTTGGAGGGGGTACTGGAAGGTGCCCCTTCTGGGGATTCCATTGTTCTGCTGGGGGACTTCAATGCTCATGTGGGCAATGACAGTAGGACCTGGAAGGGCCTGATTGGGAGGAACGGCCTCTCCAATCTGAATCCGAGTGGTGTTCTGTTATTGGACTTCTGTGCTCGTCACAGCTTGTCCATAACGAACACCATGTTTGAGCACAGAGGTGTCCATAAGTGCACATTCGATGATCAGTTGAACAGATGAACAGTTCGATGATCGATTTTGTAATTGTATCGTCGAACTTGCGACCATGTGTCTTGGACACTCGGCTAAAGAGAGGAGCTGTGCTGTCAACCGATCACCACCTAGTGGTGAGTTGGATCAGATGGCGGGCGAGGATGCCGGACAGACCTGGCAGACCCAAACGTACTGTGAGGGTTTGCTGGGAACATCTGGCAGAGGAACCTGTCAGAAAGGTCTTTAACTCCCACATCCGACAAAGCTTTGACCGCAGGTAGGCCGGAAACATTGAGTCTGAGTGGGCTTGGATCCGTGCCTCCCATGTCAATGCAGCAGATCGGAGCTGTGGCTGCAAGGTTGTCGGTGCCTATTGTGGCGGCAATCCCCGAACCCGGTGGTGGACACCTCGGGTAAGGGAGGCCGTCATGCTGAAGAAAGAGTCCTATCGGGCCTGGTTGGCCCGTGGGACTTTGGAGGCAACAGACAGGTACAGGGGGCCAAGCGGACCGCGGCTTTGACTGTCGCAGAGGCAAAAACTTCGGGTGTGGGAAGAGTTTGGTGAGACCATGGAAAGTGACTTTCGATCGGCTCCGAGAGGTACTGGCAAACCGTCAGGCAATTGGGGGAGGGGAAAGCGGTTCCCGACCAACACTGTATACAGTGGGGCTGGGGATCTGCTGACCTCGACTGGGGATGTCATTAGGCGGTGGAAAGAATACTTCGAGGATCTTCTCAATCCCACCATCACGTCTTCCATAGAGGAAGCAGAACCAGAGGACTCGGACGGGGGTTTGCCCATCACTAGGGCTGAGGTGACCAGGGTAGTTGTGAAACTCCTTGGTGCCAAGGCACTCCTTGGTGCCAAGGCTCCGGGGGTGGATGAGATCCGTCCTGACTTCCTTAAGGCTCTGGATGTTGTGGGACTGTCTTGGTTGACACGTCTTTTCAACATCGCGTGTACATCGGGGGCAGTGCCTCTGGATTGGCAAACCGGGGTGGTGGTTCCCCTTTTTAAGAAAGGGGACCGGAGAGTGTGCTCCAACTATCGGGGGATCACACTTCTCAGCCTCCCCGGTAAGGTAAGGCAGGGGTTCTGGAGAAGAGAGTCCGTTCGATAGTCGAAACTCAGTTACAAGAGGAACAATGTGGGTTCCGTCCTGGTCGTGAAACACTGGAACAACTTTTCACCTTTGCGAGGGTCCTAGAGGGTGCATGGGAGTTTGCTCAACCAGTCCACATGTGCTTTGTGGATTTGGAAAAGGCATTCAACCGTGTCCCTCTGGGATTCCTTCTTCAAGCAGTGGTACAGGAAGAAGTCGGTATCATTCAAGAAAAACATGCTCCAACACATGCATCCAAATACTCCACAGCATGACTGGCCAGTAAAGGGCTACAAGAAGAAAAAATAATGACATGGCCCCCTTGTTCACCTGATCTGAAATGATCCCTCATAAAATATGAGATCTACTGGGAGGGAAAACAGTACACTTTTCTGAACATTGTCTGGAAGGCTGTGGTGGCTGCTGCACGCAATGCTGATCGCAAACAGATCAAGCACCTGACAGAATCTTTTTGGCTTTTGAGTGTCATCGTAAAAAGAAAGGTGGCTATATTGGTCACCGATTTGTTTGTGGTTTTGTTTTTGAATGTCAGTTTATGTTTACCGAATCCCTCAGGGATTCCTCTGGGGGGTGCTCCGGGAGTATAGGGTACGGGGCCCGTTGCTACGGGCTATCCAGTCCTTGTACAAATGGAGCAGGAGTTTGGTTCGCATATCTGGCATTAAGTCAGACTGGTTTCCGGTGGGAGTTGGACTCCGCCAAGGCTGCCCTTTGTCACCGATTCTGTTCATAACTTTTATGGACAGAATTTCTCGGCGTAGCCAAGTGGCGGAGGGGGTTCGGTTTGGTGTCCTCAGGATTCCACGACTTCTCTTTGCAGAACCAAAAGGCAAAGCTCTCAATTTACTGGTCAATCTACGTTCCGACTCTTACTGAAAGAATGAGATCGCGAATACAAGCGGCCAAAATGAGTTTTCTCCGCAGGGTGTCTGGGCTCTCCCTTAGAGATAAGGTACGGAGCACAGTCATCCGGGAGGGGCTCGGAGTAGAGTCGCTGCTCCTCCACGTAGAGAGGAGCCAGCTGAGGTGGTTCGGGCATCTGGTTCGGATGCCACCTGGGCGCCTGTCTAGGGAGGCGCTCTGGGCATGTCCAACTGGGAGGAGGCCCCGGGGACGACCCAGGACACGCTGGAGAGATGAGATCTGTCAGTTGTCCTGGGAACGCCTTGGTATCCCCCCCCAGAAGAGCTGGAAGAGGTGGCTGGGGAGAGGGAAACCTGGGTCTCTTTGCTTAGGCTACTGCCCCCGCGACCCGGATAAGCGGAAGAAAATGGATGGATGGATGGATGGATTTGGCAGGAGGAAGAGTTGTTCCTGTGCTAGTAGTTTCAGGACAACCAGAAGCCCAGTGTGTCACTGAAAGTAGTATGTTTCCTGCTTGTGTAGTAACTAGATCCCAAAGGTTGGCTAAAAGTGACGATGAGCCAATCGACTTATCAGATACATTTCTAGCAGAAGTCCCAGTAGTACCGTCTCTAAAATTACCCAATGTAGAAGAGGGAAAAAGATTATACAAGATAGTTGAACATCAAGGTAAATTCACTAGAAAGTACTTGATTTCTGCTCAGAAAAATGATGTCAGTTTGAACAAGTGTTTTCAGTCGTGTGTAGCCTGGATGAACTGCAAGATAAACAGGTTGCATTCTTTATGGAGGATAGCCTGTTGATGCGTAAATGGACTTCTATCACCAGCGGTTGCTGTTCCCCCAAATGCTGTTCCCCCAGCTCCTTTAAAACCGTTCCCAGTGATCGGTGAACCATTTGAGAGGGTTTTAATAGACTGTGTTGGGCCTTTGCCCAAAACGAAAACGGGAAATCAGTTTCTTTTAACAATCATGTGTGCGGTCACACGCTTTCCTGAAACTATTCCTTTAAGGAAAATCACCAGTCAGGTTATTGTTAAAGCCCTACTTAAGTTTTTTACTACATTTGGTCTTCCTAGGTTGTACAAACGGATCAAGGGTCAAATTTTACATCAAAACTCTTTGCACAGGTTTCCAAAATGTTGGGGATTAAACATGAAATGTGTAGTCCATACCACCCAGAATCACAGGGGGCTTTGGAACGTTTTCACCAAGTATGTTGAGGAAGTATTGTTTAGACAGTGGACGGGATTGGGATGAAGGTGTACATTTTGTTCTTTTTGCTGCACGAGAAGCTAAACAGGAGTCTTTGGGGTTCTCCCCTGTTGAATTGGTTTTTGGACATTCGGTACGTGGCCCAATGAAAGTGTTAAAAGAGATGTTTCAGACAGAACGGGCTCCTGAGGGTAAACATGTTCTGGACTTCACCAGCTCATTCCGTGAACGTTGGCATCGCGCATGTGATTTGGCAAAGGAAATCATGTGCAAGTCCCAGGCCAAAATGAAACGCAGTTTTGATAAAAAGGTTGTTGTTCGCCATTTTAATCCTGGGGATAAAGTTTTATTGCTTTTACATTCGCCTGCCTCGTCTATGTCATCAAGTTTTGCTGGACCTTACGTGATTGAAAAGAGGGTGAGTGATCTTAATTATCAGATAAACTCCCAACCGCAGACGTAAATACAGGATTTGTCATGTAAACATGATTAAGCCTTACTATGAGCGGCTGCCTGTACCCAGCAAAGAGTTGGAAGGGGGAGTATTACCTGTAGCTTTAAATTCAGTAGTGGAAAATAGACCTGGACAAGAAGGGTTTATTGTGCGCTCTGTTTCCCAGTTAGAAGCAAGGCTATCAAATTCTGAAGTGTTGGAAAGTTTAGATTGTGACCAGTCTTCCCTGGTTGGACATTTACCTGACTTGCAACGTGCAGATATTATAGCTCTGATTCGAGAGTTTCCAACCATAATTGGTGATGTCCCTAAACAAACTTCAGCATGACATCAGCAAGTGATTACTGAGAGAACCTTGAAACAACACGCATACCAAGTGAATGCTCAGAAACGAGAGATCATGAGGAAAGAAGTGGAGTACTTGCTAAAACACGGTTTAGCAGTACCTAGTAGCAGCCCATGGAGTTCACCGTGCTTGTTGGTACCAAAGCCTGATGGCACTTACAGGTTGTGCACAGATTACCGTAGATTAAATGCTATCACGGTACCTGATTCATATCCTCTTCCACGTATTGGTGATTGCATTGATAATGTTGGTTCAGCTCGTTTTGTGTCGAAATTAGATCTTTTAAAAGGTTACTGGCAGGTTCCCCTGACCCCTAGAGCTGCTGGTTTTTTTTTTTGTTGGGGCTGGACAGGTAAGGTTCTACATATTCATCACGTAGGCCTTACCTTGTCTAGACACTTCAGGTAAGAGGCGGACACCAACCCCTGTATATTTTGATTATTTGTGATAGTTAGTGTAGGGGGAGGTAATTATTTGTTTTCTTAGTTTAGGAGATTTAGATATTCATTTATCTAGTTTAAGGTGTGTTTTGTTTTGTTATGTTCTTTGCTTTGGTGTCGTCCAGGGTCCAGTTTCCTTGTTTTGTGTTGTGTGTATATATATATTCACCCATATATCTATCTATCTATATATATATATATATATATATATATATATATATATATAATCTGTCTATATAAAATATATGTACCTAGTAAAAGATATTTGGGTTAAGTCTCTGTGGTTGTTTTTCTCTTCCGTACCACCTCGCAACCTCACTCTCACTTATTCACCTGCCTGCCCATCTCCTCATGTTATATACCCCTCTTACCCTCCTAGACAGAGCTTGAGGGGTTTGTAACACATGCCACACTCCGCATAAGCAACAAGTGACTCAGACATGTTTAAATACTTAGCTTTGGTTATGCTGTACGTCGATGTTTTTGAAGGTGGAAAAGGTCTTCCGATGGCTCGTGGAGGTTGCTGGTATCGGAGTTGTAGATATATCCGAAATTATATCCGAAGGTTTTTTAAGTAACTCGTTTAGTAGTATGGCAAACAGTGGCGTTCACGCAAAAAATGGTTTGAAAACCAGAAGCAGGAAGTCGTATTATCTATGAATTATAAATTATTTGTGAATCCCATACTGATTTAGGCGGCATTTGTATATCTAGCATCTCAGTGATAATAACTGATGTACATCATATCAGTCCACAACTCTACATAATTCTTAGTACTACTCTTATAACTCTGACTGGTGGAGACTCAGAGATTACCTGTAATATCTGGCACCTTGGTATGCAATATACAGCTGGTACCGCCAACAGCCTAGCTAATTTCATGACCAACAGGATCTATAAAGTAGAGCTCTTTCAATAGGCTCCTCAGCAAACACCTCACTGAATGGGGCAAAACTGTTGGACAGACAAATAACAGGGCAAGTGGGCAAGTTTGGCTATTTTTCATGATGTCACCCATTCATTCCACTGTGAGGGCTGTGTTGACAGTTGATGGCGTTGACAGCCTCATTAATGTCACCTAAGGCATCTAGAATTTCTAAATCAAAATCAAGACCATTTTCCAGAGTCTGTATGAGAGGTACGGCATCATTGACTTTCAGAGAAAAAGAAAAACATTATCATGTCTTTTAGCAGAATCCTCACCAACAGACTTAGGAAATGGACCATAGATGGCAGCGCTGCATTTGCTGTTGCTGTGCTTTTGCTAGGTCATGGAGCATCACAAGTTCAATGTCTTCATGCAGAGTGTAATGTGAAGCTCTATACAGCCACTGTCCACTCTAATCAATATTTCCATGCTTTTCACAGATGAGTTTATTTTGGGTACATATGGCTTGCTATTTTTACTATAATAAGTAATATGATGATGAATGTTCATGAGGAAATTTTCTTCCTTTAGTGTGTGTGTTGACTACATGTTTGGGATAAGAACATTCCATGCACCTGATTGGCCACCACCAGAGGGAGCCAGCTTTAAAAGGGGACAGGATATGGAGCTCTCACAGTCTGTCCAGCACCAGCACTGTGCTGCCAATACGAGCTGAATCGCTTCTACGCTGCACGCCTAGAGAGTGCCCCCCTCCCCCACGTTGACCCCAATCCACCCTCCGTCTCCATAGATCACGTGCGCAGAGCCTTCCAGCGAGTGAATCCACGCAATGAGTGTATGCAGACATTTTTAACACGTCACCCTCTCTCTTCAAACTGGCGGAACAGATCCCCTGATGATACACTGCAGATACACTGCCCTCTCTCACCTGGACAAGAAGGACAAGTATGTGAGAATGCTGTTTGCGGACTACAGTTCAGCATTCAACACCATCGTTCCCTCAGGCTCGCAGTCAAACTTCGGAATCTGGATATGAATAGCACGCTATGCAGCAGGATCCTGAACTTCCTGACGGCAAGTGGTAAGGATGGGTAGCATCTCATCCTCTTCACTGACCTTCAACATTGGCTCCCCGCAGGACTGTGTGCTCAGCCTGCTCCTATACACCCTGTACACCCACAACTGCACAGCCAGAAACAGCTCCAATGTCATCATCAAGTTTACTGACGACACAACGATTGTGAGCCTGATCTCTAACAACGATGAATCGACCTATAGAGAGGAGGTTAACATCCTGGAAAACTTGAGCCAGGAGAACAACCTCTCTCTAAATGTCAGTAAGACAAAGGAGCTGATCGTGGACTGCTCTAAGTAATCTTTAAGTAATCTGCACACCTACACACACATACTCCAGATTATTTTGCACATGTATGTATACAGCATTGCAATATCTATATTCTGTTATATTTTATCTCCCATCTACAGTGCAAAAGAAATATGTATATAGTGTTTGTCATGAGTATACTGTTTAAGTTAATTGTATATTTTTATATATATACATATTTTGTTTTATTATTTATTATTCTTATTTAATTTATTTCATCTATTTTTATACTGCTCTCTGCATACCAGTGGGAATTCACTCCTAAGCTTTTCACTCACCTGTACCTCGGTACTCTTGTGATGTGACGATAAATAAACCTAAACTGAAACTGAACTGAACAAGTGAATATAAACACACACACAGACACACCTAAGGTAGGAGTCAGGGGCTGACAAATTGTTTATTTATCTGATCTATCTACAAAATAAAACTGCATGTTCTGTGTATGGTTGTAACAAAACAATACTTGCAGCATCATACAATTATTCTCTTTGTGTTATGTTAGTTACATGTTAAATTATATGCTTGCCAGAGAGTGAGTTTGGTTAAGAAAGTCTATATCACGTATGGCGCCGCCTTCATCTGTCACATCTTTGTTTTCATTTTCAATGTGCTTCTGTTTTTCTTTAGTTTCCACACCCCCTCATTTAGTTCTCTGCCCTTTGTCATTGGTTATACATGTTTCTTGTTTAGTTCCTATTAGTCTTTGCATATACACCTTGTGCTTCACTAGTTGGTATGTTGGTTCCGTCTGGTATTTTATATAGCCTTTATTGTTTTTTTTCTAGTCACTTCATGTTTAATAAATATTGCTCTTCTTAGTGAATGCATCTGCCTTCACTAAGATGCAGCCACTGTCCAGATCCAAATCCAGCCACTGTCAAATTGAGACTCCAAAAGTGTTATTAACAATAAGATTACAAAAAAGTTGAGAATACAGACCACAAAAATACACATGTCTATACATGTGTAGAGGTTGATCCATGCATTCTGTAGTGGCCAGTAAATGTTTAAATAAAGCAGAAGTATGATAACCACAGACTTCTGTTAATATGACATTTAAAGTAAGGATGAAAATACTGTGTTGGGCAGAGTGATCGTGCAGCTTAAGCGATTCCCACATAGTTGCTAGGCAGTTGCTATGGCATCCCGGTGGTTTCTGGTGTGTTACCAAGTAATTGCTATGGTCTTGCTATGCAGTTGCTATGGTGTGCTAGGTGACTGCTATGGTGTTACCAAGTGGTTTGTGTATGAAATTTTTCTAACATTCCACAAATTTTTAATGGGAAAATGTGTGTGTTTTGGGTGCATGGGGTGAATGGTTGCTACGCAGTAACTGATAATTTAATCAAAAATTTGAATGCAAGAATGCAAGCATATCTTTCCAATTAGACTGAACGGTCCAACAATGCAGTGGCCAACAATCAAACTAAACAATCACAACTAGAAACGTACATTTCATGAAGAAAATGCAGTTATTATACAGCTTTATTTATTCCCAGCATTGCTTATGCTATGTAACAGCAGGTGGTTGTTAGGGTGTTACCAAGTAGTTGATTTGGTCTTGGTAGGTGGTTGCTATGGCATCTCAGGGGGAATTACTAAGTGGTTGCTATGGTGTTACCAAGTGGTTGCTAGGATGTTATCAAGTGGTTGCTATGGTCTTGATAGGTCATTGCTAAGTGGTTACTATTGGTCTTGCTAGGCAATTGCTATGGTATCCTGTTACTACTTGACTGCTATGGTACACCAATTGGTTGTTGGGGTATTACTAAGTGGTTGCATAGTGTGTTGCTAGGGAGTCTCAGGTGGTTGCGAGTGTGTTACCAAGTAGTTGCATTCATCTTGAGAGGTGATTGCTATGGTATCTCAGTTGGTGTGTAACCAGTTAGTGTGTAACCGGTTAGTGTGTGTGTATGAAAATTTTTAAAATTCAATTCCTGAAAAAAAAAGGTTGCTAGATGTGCAATTAGCAGCAAAAAGCAGTGTGAATCTTTCCCAGTCACACTGAACATTCCTGTGCTGGTGCTGTGTTGAAAACTGTGGGAGAAGTTAGCTTTCAAATTTTCAACTTTTCAGCTTTTCAGAAAACTGATCACTATAGCTTTAGAATAGTAACAAACAGTAAGCAATATGTAGTTGTCCTAGTAAGTTTTTGAACAGGTGCAAGTTATAAAGACAGGAGTGGAGATCATTCTGTAGTAGTAAATCTGGTAGTAAGTAGTCATGCAGAAAGTTGCAGAAAGCACTTTGAGTTGCATGTATGCATGAAAGGTGCTATACAAATAAAGATTATTATTATTATTATTATTATAAAGTGGGAGGCAGACCATTTTTGTATTCAGCTGGAATTATGTCATGGAAAATGGAATAATATCACTCACTTTATTGAAATAAAGAATTTTCAAATAATAGTGGGTGGGGGTGCAGGGTTGAAAACACACTATTCATTTCCCCAGTCTATGTAGTCCTGTTTTTAAATCACTGTTTCACTGATGTGATGAGAAAAAGACTCATATCTGTGCCTCTTCAGCCTACAACAGTCTAACCTTGCCCCCTTATATTGCCATTTTCAGGTGTGTTTCTGTGCTTTATATGTGGGGCAGCCAGTGAGAACAGAGCTCATTTATTCTATTTTTGTCTTAAGGCACAGCAACAGAAAGAACCTGTTTAATTGTGTGGATAAAGAGATTGAATATGATCCTGTTTTTTTCCTAACAACTGTTTTTGCAACATAAAGCCAAACAAATATTGTAACTGGACAATAATAAAAATAAAAAAGAAAAATGTATAGTCCCTTAAAGCTTGTGTTTATCCAATTAAAAATCAAATGATCTTGCATATTAATGTACTGTGAAACTGTCAAGTGACTTGTTGAACATGCTTTCTTGAACATGTACTTAGTGTTACAAATATGAGAACCTCACTGCATAGGAATGCATGAATTGAAAAGCAAGCCTGTCAAAAAAACAACAGGTTACCAAAAATGCTTATATATTGCAAACATCAGAGCTATGAGGAATTGTAGATATTGTGTTTTCACAGTTGTTGTATACAGTTGTTTATCAGAAACAAAAATCCAAGATATTTCTCATGAGATATTTTTACCATTATCATTATATTATTTGTAGCAAGTATCAGTTAACAGATGTTTACAGAATCCTAAAATGCAGTACATAAATAATATTGGGAATGTAAGCTCCAAGTTGCATGCAAGTTATTTCTAAATACAGATTAAAATCAGATTATTTTAGGCTGGTCCACATTTAAATTCATCAGGTTTTATTTTTTATTTTTTTTGTTTTGTAGTACTGTTGCATTGTCTTCATAAACTATCAAATTTAAAGGATAATAAAAGCTAAATATATTATGAAACCAAAATGAAAACTGCTTTAAAAATGTTTTTATGATTCTGACAACATTAACCTTGCAGATATAATTGGTTAATCTTGTCTATTTAATTTGTAAATCAGTATATAAATTATTATGTGTATACTGCTACTGTATTTGCATATTTCAATGTTATACATTCCTTGTAATTTGTTCTGAATTGTATGCATATCAGCTATCATGAGATTTTCTTGATTACCACAATTTTGAGAAAACCTAAGCGATTAAAACATTTAAGACATCCATGATGTATTTGATACCCGAGACCCAAAGAGAGAGGTTTCGAAACGACTGTTGAACTGAATAGTGATCTGGGATCGTATCATTACAAACACTTATAGCCTATTGTTTTAATTATTTAACACTTCAAAAATGTCTAATGTCATTGTAACTGTGAATGAGCACGACTGTTGATGTAAAAACATCTGTAAATGTATTCTTTTGAATATATTTTCACCTCGCACCAATAACTCTTATTGTTAAGATATAGGTTAAATTTAAATAAAAATACAAAAAATCTGAAGCAAAAAAAGTGCGTAAATAAATTAATAACGTTTATTTTAGTTTCATACTACACTCCCTAGATCACTCAGAGGGCTGACATGCGATACCCAGACTGACATATGATATTGTGGTTGGCAGGGTCGTTGCAACTGGCTGGGGCGGAGAGCAGCGGTTCTCAAGTTGCCGGCTTGGTTACAGTGGCACCGGACGGATTTGCTGATGGCCAGCCTGAGCTTTTTATTAATAGATGGCCCCCCAATTAAAGAGCGTCTTAAATAATCAAAAGCAAAGAATAACCTAACGTTTTGACGCAGCTTGGTGTTTTGATGTTTACTTTAATACAGTTGATTCACCTCACGAAACATTCGGAATAATAAAAGATGACTGTGGGATCAAGGACCATAGATAGTGCGCTAACAATTATGTTACTAGACTCAGAAAACAACTCGTAGCCTGCATCATTCCATACCTATACATACAATTTTATGATTAGGATAACACATTCCTGCATTCATTTTTCAAACATTTTTATATATCCTAATACATTTTCAATTAAATATCTAATACTCATATGGGCTATTTCAACACAATAATAATAATTACTATTATTATTAGAATTATTAATGTTAAATCAGCTTGATCTAAGCTTGTCTATTGATGTTTTGAATTAGCTTATTACCATTATAAAGAATGATTTATCTTTATAAATGAACATATTGTATATCATATTTAACAGAAAGAAAAATGGGGCTGTGTGATTTATTTCACTGAAACATCGTCATGTTTTTCGCGGTTTGAAATACAATGCTCCAAATGACCCCAGTGGAAATATATAAAAGAAACAGTCGTCATGAAAAGGGTATTGCGAGGTTTTATATTTTTGGAGTAGCTTCATTCTAGCTTCTCATTTTGCTGTGAGAAGCATCGAAATAAAAAGAAAGAATACTGATATATTTGTACTCTCTTAACTGAATTAACAGCAGGCTTCGGTTATCAGCTAAAACGCTTCTGTTCCATATCTTCTAACTGTTGCGGTTCAAGTCTCAATATTTCCATTTTTCACAAATCAATTGGGTCAACTGAAACTTTTAAGCGTTGACGTGAAAATAAGTTAGAATAGCATGAGTGCAAATGTATTGTGTCTCGGTGATTGCTCTCTCGCTTACAGTTTTTAATAACAAATAGTGTCCAAGGGCTAATCAATCAGCAGTGCTCAAATAGTTGGCCTTTGGATCATCCTAAAGTGCGTGAAGATCTTAGTATCTGTCAGGTCTCTTTGTTCCACGATCTCCCCTATCACGTAACATCCATTATCCTTGGCAGGTGGTAAAGGCCGAAATCTAAACTTCAAATGGAACTGGGCATGACTTAGTGAACGAAATTAATATTTTAAAAATTCATGGGGTTTGCTCGGCTTCCAGCGTATGTTCCTTCCATGGGTAATCCGAAGCCCATGTTTCAGGTTTTCCATAAATTAATCTGATGAATACCTCCTCGCCGAATTCGGCAAAGACCTGAACAGGCTCGTTTTCATTGTTGACGAAAGGACAATGAGCCCTGGGGATTGATTTCACCGTAGCTATTCTGTCTGAAAAGGTGTAACCAGAGCCACCCTTACCACCGTCGAATAATTTGAAAATATTGTTTCGTTTTCTTTTCACGAAGGTGTCAGTCTAATTATCAACAGCAGGTAAGTGGATTCGGCTTGTCCAGCAGAGAGGACTGTGGGTAAAGTTAACCAGCATATATAACGCAGGAGTGGAGCGGAGCAACATCGGTGACTTTTTTGTGAAGCATAGTCCTCACAACAGTTTCGACATCTGTGGTGAACTTCGGTTGCTCTGCAGAATTGATGAATGAGAATGTATGACGTCGTCGCTGAAGAGAATGTGGAGTTATTACACAAGAGGAATATCGTCGACCGTGGCGCCTCTGGTGACGTGCGTAAAAAATACCAACTGAAGTGCTTATGTCTTTGTGGGTTTAGAATCTATATACTGTTACGGTACAATTTATGCTCACAGAAATTTAGTAGTTATTTTCATTAGCGATAGGGTATTCAGATTATTTACGCAGGTACGCATCATACACAATGGATATTATAGTATGAGTATATTCCACATTTGTGTTTAATGTCAAGGACCAAGGACGTTGTTTTTAGTTAGTGAAGGACATATCTTTAAAATGTTGTTCTATTGATGTAGATCCAATGCGGACCAATGCAGACATTTATTCCCAAAACCCAATTCGTTCTAGTTCTGTTCTGTCATCTATTCAGGGTGTAGCAGTATTTTAGCAGTTAATGCGTAGCGGGTAAAACACTAAACCAAAATGTTATGCTCCAATCATTTTTGCTTTTGGTGGTGTAGAAGAAATGCTAAATTGTAATCTTCGTTTTTTAAAGCCGCGATCGTAAAGCGGTGGATATTTGCTATTCTGAAGCGCGCGTTCTCTCTCTCTCTCTCTCTCTCTCTCTCTCACTCTCTCACTTTCTCCATGTCCGTGTGTGCGCACGCGCATGTTGATTCGACCTTTAACAAACCAAATGATTTGAAAATAGTAATGTAGTAATATAGTAATATAGTAAAATCGTAATGTTCCGATAGCATATACATTGATAAACGTAATTTTAAAATGACAACGTGTGTTCTGTGTGAACATGTGCGCAGTCTGTGGACTTAGACTGCATTCAAATAGTCTTACAAACTTTTGCAATAAAACAATACAAAAGCGTATTGATATTAAATATTGCCATTTACATTGGGGTTACGCAATTTTATGTGTTAGAACATAATGGGTGGTTAATAACCTCAGGAAATCTACTTATTCTAGTATCGCCTGACTTCTAGAGGCAATTGTCTACGATCCTACATCAGAAGGTCTGCTTCACGTGAGCTTCACCTTACAAGGAAGGGGGAGGGGAGCACTTAGACTAGTGACACCGCAAAATGCAAGAGGAAGGCTGGATTATTCCGTTGTCTCTGGGGTAATATGCTTACATGCTAATTATCTTTTCCACTGGCAAATCATCACTCTTGCAGTCTAACAAGCGATGTAGTTTCTTTGCATACAAAAGCGACCACGCGCGTGCGTGTTTGTATGCGTTAAACATGAATTGCGGAGCAGAGTGCCCGCCAACTACTGCACCTGGACCCCATCCGTCGCCTAGGTACAACGACTGTTCAGGTGAAAAATAGACGCGGAGGAAAGGAGAGAGAGAATATCAGCGGGGAAGCAGTGCATAAGGTGTTATTTGATACCCAGGAAGTCAGTGAGGACGCTTTGACTTCTTTGTCTCATTGAAAACCCACAATTGTGCACAGGCTAACTCGATAAGGACGTGTTCCGACTGAGGTAAGGCAAACATGAAACCTTATTTTATAAAATGCTGGATTTGTTCAATGCGAGCACATTATTACTGAGTGCTATGTTTATAGAAGAGTGAAGTAACTTTTGATTACGTACACCCAAATTTCGACGAACAACCCACTCTTTTATAAATCAACAAAAGAGGTTTATTTTAGGATTTTGGATTGGCATTCTTAATTTATTTGTATGTAAGGACTGCTCGCGTCAAACACAAACAAACAAGCAAACAATAAATACATATATTAGAATTTCACCGAAACAAGCAAGTCCACTAAACATCGAAATTTCTTGCTTATGCAATTCAGGTATGGGCTTGATTGATTTTGCATTTATTTTTAAATGTGATCATCCAGATTTTTGAGGAGCTGAAAAGTAAACCGTCCTCGATTAACTTTGTTAAAAAGCATTTAGTTCAGTCTAGTTTAAATTCTGTTTATATCCTGTTTAGTCTAGTTTATAAATCATCACTACTGTTTAATGTTTATACATATGTAGTAAGATATGTAAGTTCATTATGTACTAGGGTATTTCATTGCGTTAATATTGAGAAACAAAACAAATGCCTGAATTTAGTGTTTATATTGCAAATACTTTTGATTTCAAAGGGCGAATTCGTTGTTTGTATAATCAGGTCTGTTCAGCAGCAGGAACAATGTAAACCTTGTTGTCATGCTTGCAGCCATTACATGAGATGCATTCCGCTATCTAGCTGTATCTTATTATAAAACCATCTACAGAAAAGCCATTCATACAAGTTTTATGTTGTTTGTTCACATTGATTTTATTCGAGATGTAGATAATAATTTTGTAGGATATTGTTAAATCGCTCTTTAAAAAGTTGTGAGACCAGCCGATTTGCTAATCTGACAAATGCGATTAACCGAGAAGCTCTGTAACTGTCATTGACGACTGACCAGATAACATCTTAGCTCCACACACAATCTGCCTTGCGTTATTTGCTATAGAAATATCTTATTAAATCAAGCACAATTAGAAGCACGTTGATCATATAAAAGAAATTACTGATTAATAGATCAATCTGTTATAATAATTTGAATTAAATTGTTTATCATTTTGTACCACATTGTTTAACTGTTGTAGATTCTACCATCATATTAAAGCTCTATTTTTTGAAAATTGTAGCATTGTAATTGTAACTGAATAAGTGAAACATCTGGAGATTGAAGATATTTACTTCCATCCATTTAGGTGAATGCATCAGTCAAGGTCAGTCAAGGTGATAGCATTTTATTCCCAAACATTTTTGTTAAGGATGCGCAAAATGTCAAACATATGTGGTTCTTTAAAATGGTCTTCATCATCAAGCTTCATTGATAAACATTTGAAAAATTCATTTATCTTGCAATGGAAAACTCCATTTGCTGCTGTAGCTTGTCAACTAAGCTTTTTAGTGGTATTGATTATTCCAGGAAATGGTAAGAGGAGTAATGTTTGAGGAGCCATTTGGCCCTATGAAAAAATCACTTACAGCATCATTTTTGAGCTGGAATCAATTGGGCTTCCATCTCCTGCAGGGGGAGTGGGAGCAGGAGTTAATGGCTGCTTTTGGGTGTGGCCTGGAGGAGAATTGTATTTGAATGTTATTGCTGCTCTCAAAGATGGCATAACTAATTGTGGCTGTGTTGGGCTGTTTGGACCTGATTTGTTTTGACCTCTTAGATGTCGTGCATTTAAGTGATGCAAAATATGTTGGTATTTTGCTTGCCAATGAAGTATTTTTACATCAAAGTGAACATATTTGTTGAATTTTTTTAGTAGAGGTTTAAATCTGACAAGTTTAGAAGGAATCTTTATTTAAACTGATGGATGCATTTTGAATGTGACTGAAAACCCAGTGATGAACTGGCTATAGTTCTCAATAAAGAACTTGATAAAGTACTTCTAAAATGAAGAGTAATTTATGGTATTTTTTATATTTCCTATAGTTTAAACACAAGAAAATCAATATTTTGTGATTTCTTAAGCTTCTATATTTGTAAATGCAACAATAAATGAATTGTTTACACTTTTATGTGAAATTAAACAAAGGCATGTTCTTGATATTCCTCAAACATCAGGTTCATAAAACATTTACATTAAAACTGTGATGTTGGTTTTAAATAATAAAAGCAAAGAGAAATAAAGCAACTAATTGTACGAGAGAAATTGACACTTTTATCTAAGCTTTTTTCCCCAACAGCTTTAATTTCTTTGTGAAATAAAGCTTTTTTATTTCATGACTTCATATTTAGAAGAAGAATCAAAGTCTTCTTTTTGTTTATTTTCTCTTTCCATTATGTAATCAATGTGATTTCAGTCTCTCTCACCATTATGTGTTTTGGGATGTATTATTCAAATTCACATACTGACAGATCTTTGCAAGCTGCCATGGCAGCTTGCGCGGTTTTAAAGACTGCTTCTTTAATGTTGTGCACAGATGTAATGCTGACTCCTGTTCTGTGTATGGCACTGGTAGAATTCACTGTGAAAGCACACTATCAGTGAATTACCATAGGGCCATAAACAGAGCAGAGAAAGAACCACAGGATGATGCTTGTCCATATTCCTTCATATTTTGTTCTCATATGGATGAGTTTTGTAATTTGTTCTTCTTTGCCCATTTTGGCACTAGCACATTTTTGCTTCTGCATATATTAATTGAGCAATTATGTGTAGTGCCAATATAGGACAAGATAAAAATGCAGCATGATTTTGTTCTTCTCACATGAGTCATAGGCCATACTTAAAGGAATAGACAATGTGACATGAAGCCCTCAATGTTCAGCCCTTTGAAACCTGACCTCTACTAGAATGAACTAAGAACTGAAAAGAGACATTTTGTATTACTGCAATTTCAGAAAACATTGCATTGTCAATAATCTTTGATGTGAAAAGGAATGTTTTACACACATTCTCCAGCTTTCTATACAATACAGTTGTTCACTACAACTAAGATCTTCTGAGATAATTAACATTATTTTTCTTAAATCACATCCTTTGTATGAGGTATGTTAGCCAACCAAATATAAAAATGTTTTTTATATTTTAAGTCTTCTAAACATATATAGTATTCTTAAGTTAAGTCAAGCCACATTGTCAATTGTGATTTTCACCCCAATCGAAATTTGTCCTCCGCATTTACCCATCTGTGCAGTCAGAACACACACACACACACACACTAGTGATAACTAGGGGCTGTGGTGCACACGTGCCCAGAGCGGTGGGCAGCCCTAGCCCGGCGCCCGGGGAGCAGTTGGGGTTAGGTGCCTTGCTCAAGGGCACCTCAGTCATGGCCTCAGGCCTGGGAATCGAACTCACGACCCTCCGGTCACAAGACTGGTTCCCTAACCACCAGACCATGACTGACCATAAGGTGACAGCTGTTTGTGAGTAATGGTTATGTTGCTAGGATGCCATATGTTTCCTCTTCTCAGAGGTTTCAGGAGGACACAAATGGCTCTCTGGTGGTATTTGGCAATGGTAGAACTCACACTGGTGAGGTAAAAGGATCCGGTGGTTCTAGACTTGCCAACTACTGCTTTAGTGCACCAGCCAACCAGCAACACTCTGACCTTCATTGTCATGTGAAATGTATCATTCATAATCCCAGCATAGCCACTGAAGTGTAAAAATGTTGTTGGATGTCTGCTATTATGTGATTGTATATACTTCTAATGTGTATGGTGACTGTCTAACAGTTTTCTTAGCCTTCTGAGTGAGTGACTGAAAGTAGTGACAGGTGGTTGAAATCCAAGCATTCCCCCTGCACACCTCAGTCTCATAACTCCACGTGCAACTCTTTATATATTAAAGCAAAAATGTTAGTCTGTTATGTAGATTTTAGATCAACTATAGTAATACATATATATTACAGAATCATATCAGGAAATGAGCAGTAATGTTTTGAAACAGTGGAGCTTTGCTTAAAAATGACTGGAAATGAGGCTTTGTTACATCAATGAAACACCATACAAGTCCAAACATACAAAGTACAGTATTAATATGTCAATGTAATACAAATAACAATGTATTTCTGTAAATTTCATGTAATTTTGCTGCCAGTACAAAAGGATAATCAAAACATACACTGTTCATTTTGCTTTAATTCATTTCAATAACATTTGTATTTATGTATTTTTGTTATAAAATATAAAAACAGTATATTTAATATAAAAACCTAAACCCAATGTTAAGAAAATCTCACTTCATCCTGGAAAAGCAGCAAATCACTGAATCATTGATAATACCTTTCATCAGTTTGACTAGCTATAAATGTCACTGTTATGCTCACAGCAGAAGCAGGAACACTATATTTCTTTGTTTAAAGGTGCATTAGTCAAATGTTCCCCCTTATCTTACTTATTCAATAAACTGTGAAACACAGAACATAATGAATGCTAAAAAATATTTTAGCAATGGCATCAGTGCATGTAAATTAGGAGCTTGAGTAAGCCTTTTTGAGGAACTTTTTTGTTTTTTTGTTTTGTGTTTTCACTGACATCCTGTCTGTCATTTTATGAACCACTCCCCAGCTCCTCCACCCCCTCTTCTTCTCTTTGGCTAAGAAAATATGGCAGAATCTGGTAAGTGCCCTGCATTGACAGGTCCTTTTACTATGAGCAAAAACATGCTGTGCTCTCTTCAAAAAATCACAACATGAAATATAATAAAACACTGAGGAAGTGATTTTCTAAAAAAGAAAGAATTATGACATGAAAGGAGACGAACTTGGATGCAGAATTTACAATATTTCTCCTGGTTAGGTAATCTGTATAATGCATTCAGCTGTTAAGAGTGACAAACTTCAATAATACACTGAGTATATTGAGTGTCTTTATGATTTACAGAACTATGTAAAGGAAAGCATTCAGTCAACCAGTATTACATATATTTCAAATATGTGTAATGCTGGTCAACTGCATCAAACTTGTGAGAGCTCATTACAAAGAAATACTGGACAACACTCAACAATTCTCAATTCTCAACAATTCAAAGTTTATATTTTCTATAGGTGTATAGTTTCACTATCAAGAAGTGGAAAAACCACCTTATCTTAGCAAAGGGTTGAGGTGTTTTATATTATAACATATATATATATATATATATATATATATATATATATATATATATATATATATATATATATATATATATATATATATATATAGAGAGAGAGAGAGAGAGAGAGAGAGAGAAAGAGAGTTTAGAATGAAAAATTATAGTGAAGTACACAGAGAAACTTTCACACTACAGGAGGCTGCCCCTACTGGTCGCCTCCGTCACAGTTGTCCTGTTGTTGTTGCGTTGTGTGCGTCCCTCAGGTGGGCGGGGCCTATTAAGCCCTTCACCTGACGGTCGTTTGTCTGTCTATATATGTCTTGTCTTTGTACCAGTTGACTGCTGGTTATTGTTTCCTTAATTTGGAGCAGTGCATGGGTTTTTGGTTGCACATTTTATTCATTAAACCATTCTATTTCCCTGAGACTTGGCGTGATCGCTTCCTTTTAGTTCGCACTCCCTGCCTGTCACAGAAACAGGAACAGGACATGGTTTTATTTTATATACATGGCAACACAAATCATAGGTAATAAGGTAAATAAGATAAAAAATATATCAGTAATGCATGCATGAAAAAGTGCATAAAAGCATTTTTAGTTCTAAAAAAAGTTCATGTAAACCTTTCATTTGAACAAAAGGCCAAAATTGCTATTAGAAAAGGAAAGGAACAGTTCACCTGCCACCTGCCAACACATACAGCTCTGATGAAAGAAAGACAAAGAGCATAACTCATGACCTCATCTATGAAAACAGAGGTAGTGTTACAGCGTAGAGGTGTAGTACAGCCTTTGGGACTGACTCGTCATAATCATCTTTATTGACAATGCACCTAAAGATGTATACAATACAATGATCACAATGACCATAGACTCATCTGCACAAGTAAATCTAATACCTTGAACTCCTTGAATTGCTTGAACATATTGCAAAATATCAATTTTGACTACATGAGTAGCAATCAGAGAAAAATATGAAAATATGTGATATCCAAAGATAATAAACTAGCACTGATAATAGCACAAAATATTGGCATTGCACTACAGTCTACAGATATGAACATTGCAAACTGCAGGTCATACTCAATAAAGCAGGAGATTTGTATGATGAGAGCTGAGAATATTTGTGGGTCAGTTGGTGCTAGTATTGCTGAAAGAAATATCTACAGATTAAACCCCTTTAATCCACAGTTACATGACAGTTTCAATCATTTGTCAATCATTTGCTGCTTTTCAATAATGCTAATATCTAGTTTGATAATGAACTATGTAGCAGTGCTTTCTTTGGAAATGGTGTTACTATATTATATTATTAAGGCACATAAAATAGTTACATAATATAATAGGTTTAATATAATCTGGATGAATTGATACTGATTACTGTGCTTTTTAGCATAGTACTTGTATGTTTGTGTTAATTCTTCCTCTGCAAATCCTAGCTCTGATGTACTTGAAAAGAAAGGAAAGGCTCACTGTGGCAGATTCCTGTTGAAACTTCATCCGCTGTAATTGCTTTGTGGGAAATCTCAGTTGATGTGGCCTTCTCCAAATGGGCTACAAAGATCCAATTACCACCCCCTCCTCTCTGTCTTCCATCTCTGGCTATGTTGAGAGACATAGGAGAAAATGAATGAAAGCAATAAGAAGGTAATGGACAGATAAATGGGTAAAGAGATTGAACAGCCAAGACAAAGCAGAGTGGTAGAAAAAGACACAAATGGGAGAACCAGAAAATGTGCATTTGAATTTAAATTCAGAATTTGCAAATTTGTCAGAATATGACAAATAAAAATTAAACAACCATATAGGTCCTGACTGACTGTGTGAATGACAAAAAATGGGTATACTAGGCATGCCCCCTATACAGTCAATGGTTTATTACTTTGTTTGAATAGTGTTCTGAATAGTAATTCAAAGATTTGTGGCAGTTCATTGATACAAACTCAAGGTAAATTAAGTAGGCCACATTACATAAAAATAAGGTTGGAGTTGTATGGTGCACACTAAACCTTGGTAGCCAGATCTCAATGGTGTATGCATCCAAGCAACAAGGGCCATTCAGTAGTGAAGGGGCTCGTAGAGCCAGCGCAGCAGGCACTTGGTGTGAGGACTGGCCGCCCAGGTCCCAGCTGATAGCCCCCAGGAAACAGGAGGGCAAGAACACTGGCTCTTGGCTGGTAGGCTGAGTTGGGAGAGTGTGTCGGTTCTGGTGTTCTTCTCTCCAGGCCTGTAGGTAACCTGGAACACAAACCTGGAGAAAAATAATGACCACAGGGCTTGGTGGGTATTATTCCCTGTAGTAGGTCTGTAAGAGACTTAGCGAGAATGCTAAAATGCTAAAAATATCTGCAGGCCTGTAGGTAACCAGGAACACAAACCTGGAGAAAAATAATGACCACAGGGCTTGGTGGGCATTTTCCCCTGTAGTAGGTCTGTAAGAGACTTAGCGAGAATGCTAAAGGACCAATCTCAAGAGAGACTGCCTATACTAACACCTTTTCATATCATGTAACTGAGAAAGTGGGCCTTCATAAGGTTAGTTTACAGTAAAGCTGGTTACATAACAACATACTGATCCATAACGTGCTCCTCCTGTGATAAAGGATAACCCAACCTCATGGGAGCATTGCCCCTTCCTTAAGCTTGATGACAGTCCCAGGGGCGATGCAGAGGGAGCTGAGTGGCTCTCTAAACACCTCTGTTAGGTTGCTACACAGCTCAGGGATTTTTGTTTCGCTGGATATGTTAGTGCTCTCTACAGTAGTGGAGGGCTACGGTGGAGGGTTGATGCAGGTGTCTCCAACAGTGCGTAGCCCACCCCAGTATCTCGTTAGTGGGCCAAGGTAATCCTTGCTGGCTGATAGGGAGACATGAACAGGGAAAATCAAATTTCATCAAATCAAAAATTTATTTATATAGCGCTTTTTACAACAGTTGTAGTCACAAAGCAGCTTTACAAGTGTCTGAGTCCAGGCCCCCAGTGAGCAAGACAAGGGCGACAGTGGCAAGGAAAAACTTCCTAGGAAGAAACCTTGAGAAGAACCAAGACACATTGGGGGAGCCCATCCTCCTCTGGCCGACGCCAGTCACCATGACAACAGTAATTAAAGAGATATGTAAACAAAGAAGTGAATGACTAATAGTTCTCATCTTTGTGTGTATTTATATACGTGTTCTCTATGTAATTCTTATTCTTAAGAGTCCTAGACGTCTTGATAGTCAGTAATAGTCCAGGGCCATGGAGATGCAGCTGTTGCAGGGGAGGATTCGGGGTGATGAGATGTTGGCAGTGCAATGCATTGATCCTTCATCCATAGCTGGTTGGGCAGGAGGTGGCAGGCTCAGGGTGGATAACAGGAAAGGCTTGTCTCTCCTTGTCTCAGTATTTCTCGGGTAGGAGGGCAGCCATTGGGAAAATAAAAAGAGGCACAATTAGGTCTGTATGGGATATGTTTGACAAAGGAAATTTAAACATTTCTGGAGTGTGGCAGCGACTCCGGTAATTAAATTATTACAGCCTAGCTAAAGGGCAGAACCAGAAGGTAACACAGACTTGGGAGCATCCTGAGATGCAGGCATCCCTCCACTACACTGTCAACAAACTTGAGTGATCATGTGCAGTGACAGGATGACAGAACCAGCGGCCCTGGATCTGTAACCTTATCTAAACTATCTAAACTAAATAAGTAAGTTTTGAACCTATACTTAAAGATTGAGACTGTGTCAGAGTCTCGGACACATTCTGGAAGATTATTCCATAGTTGGGGGGGCTTATATCCTTTTTTTCTCCTTTATCCTTTTTTTAGTCAACCAAACGCCTGAATTTTCCATCATGTGGAAGAAATTATATGCCAACTTGAAATGTCAACAAGAAGTTAAATCTTCCCCGTCCTCTTGGTCAGCTATTGTGCTCTCAGAATGCTAATGGAAATTGTTGAGGATAATCCAATCACATAAGAGGAAAATGATTTCTATATACTGGTAAGCTACCGATAAAAGTAGGTGCAGCAAACTTTAAGGCAACCAATTAAAGAGCTTCTCCAGATCATGTGCTTGGCAAAAGTTTAAGGACCTACATAGACACCCATTATTCCAGCGCTCCACACACAGGAAGTATGTAATGTCACAGAAATTAAGCAGATATAATTCTTGATCTATATATAATAAAAAAAAGATAATGGCCAGTATTACTAGTTTAATAATAATTTTGCAATATATAATTTACATACGTTTATATGTCTAAGTAGCATTTTTTTGTATAAATTGATGGGGGCAATGCCCCAGCGCTTCCATCAAGCCGCCACTGACCAAAAATCACATTTTACTAGATAGACTTGAAAACCAAGAATGCAGAAAAGCTAGCCCATGCATTTCTCACTTCACATCTGGCTGTACTACTAGGTGTAACGAGGGGGAAGTAGGATGCCGAGGCGGAGGCATAGTGTTCACAATAAACATTTATTCAGATAAATAAACACACAAGCCAGACTCGATAAGACACGTTAGTACACCTAACAGTGACTAGGCTTGGACAAAGACAAGCGACAAGAACAACATCAACACACATCAAATCCGTTACATAAACAATACACAAGTGCAACACATAACGATAATGAGACAAGCATCAGGTGCGAAGAGTGATCCAGAAGAACACACCCACAAACACACACGCACATATACACAGACAAACCTGAGGGAGGAGTTGGGGCTGGATCGTGACACTAGGTGCTTAAACAAGCTCCAGCTAGTTCAAAATGCAGCTGTAATATTTCTTACTAGATTTCTCAGATTTCTAGAAAACTAGGAAAGACATTCTTCGCTTTTTGTTTTTGCTTATTGTAACGAATCAGAGAATGCACAGATGCTTACAGAAATGCTTACAGGGAAAGATCCAGAGACAGATGATTCCAGCAAAAGTACCACAGGGTAATCCAAAAAATGTGATCAATAGAGAACAGCAAGGTCAAAACCAGATGCAATGCACATACAAAACAACTTGTTACTCTATGGAAGAATGACAACACTTCACAATGAGGCATTCTTAGCTGTATTTTATATAGATGGACAATTAACAAGAGCCAGTTGGAAATTGTTAGAAGTCCGGGGAGGATTATCTGTGTAGTGTATTGGTTGCCTAGTTCTCTTCTGTGCTGAGGATGCTGGGAGGTGTAGTTTTGTGTGGTTTAATGTTTATATTGTTATTGTTGTGTCCTTTGCCAAACAGAAGAGGACATATCAGAATAAGGGGTTCTCTGCTCTCCTATCGCAAGGGTTGACAGGAGAGGGAGGACGATTCCTCATACCCCTCTTGCCCTGTTTGCCCTTGGGCATCCTGGTTGGTTCATGTTTCTGTAATGCGAGTGAGGGTGAGGCATGATGCTGAGACGAGAGCAGCGTGAGCAAACTTATTTATTGACAAAACAAAATAATATTGCATTTAGTGCTAACAGTTAAACACCAAATATAACAATCTTGAATACAAACAAAGACAAGCAACAAACACACCATTGACACACTAAGTACACCTACATTAACAAGACACATGTGCATAATGCAAACAAAACGACAGGTGAGACGAATGACACAAATGAAAAAACACACCAAGACACACTGAAGTGACCATATACAGACAAACAAACAAGTAGACACGCCCGGAGGGATGTGTGTCATGGTACGTGTATTTATGGTACAGACATACAAGAATTTGTGTTATATTTTGCACATGAAGATCAGCTGATGTAGTACACAAATATTCATGTTCTGATATCTGTCAGCTACAAAAAGGTGAAATAAGGAGTTTCTGAAAACTACTAATGAAAACTGAAAACTAATGTTGAACACAAATGTCCTACAAACTATGATAGTTGAGTGTGTTGCAAGGCTTTCATTTACATATTTAACAAGGCTTTCATTTATATCCGTTGTAGAGAATTTTCTTGGAAACATCAAGCACAGGGACTGTATGTTGAGACAATGCAGAACACTGGGTTGCATTTCTTACATTAGCATTTGAACTACTTTCCAAACAATCTTGGAAGTGTCAGTGAACAACAAGGAGATTCCATCAGGACATCAAGAAAATGCAGAAGATATATATATATATCTGTGTGTTCGTCTGTCTGTGTCCACTTATGTTTATAGATTGCTTGGTTGTCTGCTTGTTAGTCTAGTTAGTCATTTCACCTGTCTCTTGTTTCATGGTAAATGAGACCATGTGATATTGTTTGTGTATTTACGTGTGCTTTTAGTCATTGTGTTTGTCAGTCATTGTCCTGACTTGTCTGTGTGCACTATGTTGCGCTCTACCACAATCATTATGTTAAAATAAAAGCACGCAAATCCTTCACACCATCCTGTCTTCACCTTCGCACATTACACTTCCCTGATAAGATTTTATAATGCTTTTATGTCATCATCAAGATTATACTACTGTAATGGATTTCTAATTGGATGCTCTTAAAAGTCTCTAAATAAACTCTAACTTATACAGATGTCATACAATGCAGCCAGAGTTCTAAATAGGGCTAGAAAATTCAGCCACCATTAGTTGCACTGGTTCCCAGTTAAGTACGAAACCATTTAGCGGTTTATATGTCAACAAAATTCTTCTCTTGAAGAATACAGCGGGTACGGAAAGTATTCAGACCCCTTTAAATTTTTCACTCTTTGTTTCATTGCAGCCATTTGCTAAACTCAAAAAGTTCATTTTATTTCTCATTAATGTACACGAATACATGTACATTCATATATATTGTACATTCATATATAATGTACATGAATACTTTCCGTACCCACTGTAAAGTGCTAAATGGTCTGGACCCATAATATCTGAGTGAACTCATTGTATACTATATCCCACCTCACCTGCTGCACTCTCAAAATGCAGGGATTATCTTAGTTCCTAAAATTAGCAAGACTACAGCCGGTGACAGAGCCTTCTCGTTTAGAGCCCCTCAGTTATGGTAGTTTTCCAGCATGAATCTAAGATTCAGACACAGTACCAATCTGGGTTGCAGTCAGACAAGTACCGTTCTCCTGGCAACAACCAAACCCAGACTTGGGGGATTATGGTGTGGGGTTGAAAAGAACTCTGAATGCTTCTGCATACCAAGACATTTTGGACATTTCCATGCTCCCAACTTTGTGGGAACAGTTTGGAGCTGGCCCCTTCCTCTTCCAACAAGAGTGTGTACCAGTGCACAAAGCAAGGTCCATAAAGACAAGAGTGCAAGAGTAAATCATAAACACTCAATATTCAGCAAACCAATATCACAGAGGCTATTAAATAAATATGATTAATGGACCAATATGTAAAATTAAGCCTTTAAAATGTACACTGCAGTACAATTTCAAAATAGTGGAAAGCATTGTCTGACCTAGCAACGTCCTGCCCAGACTTGAAGCTCATGTGGGTTGCCAGGTTGAGGACACTAAACCTACATGAATGAATGCAAGACGATCACAATATTGAAACTAAAGCTAAATTAAAGTTAATGAAATTAACTTGAAATCAGCGGGCCTGCAAATGTGCCCCTTTGGTATGTATATACTGACACCAAAAGGTTCCACCCAAGTTTCACTATATGATGAGTTGGGAATGAGAATGGGTTGTTAATGCTGCAGCAAATCTTTCAAAAGGATTTGCCTAGAAGATCTGAAAAATTCTAATATTGTGGTTCATTTGGGTCTTGAATGAATGACTACCTTCCCATTGTTGAAATGCCAGTGACAAATGCTATGAAATCAGCAGCAGTCTGGAAAAATGTGCTTCACAATTCTTGTTAATTCATTGTCAAAGTTAATTTGTTTTGGACATAGACTGACCCACAAAATGCATTGGATCAAACACCACTCCTTGGACTTTTACACAGGGCAAAGGGCTCAAAGAGAAGATAATCTGCAAGGCCTTAGCCTTATGCACAAGAGCTGTATGGAGGACAATCTGTGAGCATGTGTGCATGGCTGTACTTGTGGAACGGATGGAAGGATGGATTATGTATTAACAAACGATTAGTAGAGATTAAAGCAATGCTCCAGAGGTCTGTACAGCGCCACATTGGAGGAATGAGTTCCTGTGGAGTAGAAGTGTGACTTTAAATGATCTAGTCACACTAAGCAGATATGACATCATGAAGAGAAGTCATGAAGAGTGTGGCGATGAAAAAGGAAAGAAAAAAGCTTTTTTATATTTAATATATGACAAACTGTAAATAAAAGAGCAGGAACTGTACTTGCAATAGAGACAAAAGCAGTTTCATTGCTTATTTTTTTATTAATAGTAAACAATTGCCCTGTTTTTGTCTTTTCAGGTTATGAGGCACTCACCCACCCACAGTCTCATGGAAAAAAAATCGGCTTAGTGTCTCCAGGCATTAATACAATCAATATCCCTGACCTACATTCTGCTAATGACACAACAGCACAAGCCACTCCAGTTTTTCAGTGCTAATGGCAGTCTTCTTACATATGAGAGACTGATAAACATTCAGTGTTTTGAAGTAATTACATATGTTAAAGGCATGGACATAGGAACAAAATGTTTTATTATCTCATGTAAAAATATATCTATAGCCATCAATGCAATAAATAGCAAAAACAACAATTAGCCATTTTATGCTGTTTTACCACTGCAAAGGAATGTCATCTTTACACAAGTTATCCAATATATGCTGTTTGTGAACAACTCTGTTGATATGAGGTATGAGGCACCAAGTATAAGCCATTACAAAATAGGAATTATAACCTTGGGGAAATAAAACCTATAACAACAAATGTTCGTGAACTGAACAGCATTTTGATTCTTTGTGATTATTATAATAATCTTTATTTGTATAGCACCTTTCATACCAAGACTAAGCCATTACAATATAGGAATTCTAACCTAGGGGAAACAAGACCTATAACAAAAAAATTTCCTGAACTGAACTGCATTTTGATTCTTTGTGATAATCATAATAATCTTCATTTGTATAGCACCTTTCATACATACATGCAACTCAAAGTGCTTTACAGAATAAATAACAAACAATACAATAAGGTAATACAATAATAAAATGACAAATAGTTATTAAAATAATAAAACAAAGTGATAAAATAATAAAATGGCAAAATAATTAACCGTCGATGTTCCTTAAATAAATGCAGATCTAAACAGGAAGGTTTTGAGGCTCTTCTTAAAGCTGTACAGAGCTGAAATGTATCTGAGCTCCTCAGGAAGAGAGTTCTAGAGCTTTGGGCCATAGTGGCTAAAAGCACCCTCTCCAATCTTTAACCGGGTTTTAGGAATTCACCAGATTGCTGTTTGAAGACCTAAGAGACCTACCTAACTGGAACATATCTAACAATCATTTCACTAAGATAAAGTGGAGCAAGGCCACAAAGACATTTAAAAACCATCACCAGAACCTTAAAATTTATTCTAAAACTGACAAGTAACCAGTGCAGTGAGTGGAGGTGTAGGTGTAATATTATCTTTCTCCAATGGGTCAGGACCCTTGTGGCAGCATTCTGAACTCACTGTAGGTGAAAAATAGATCTCATTTGGAGGGCAGATAAATTACTATAATCTAGCCTTGATGTCATAAATGCATGGACAATTTTCTCACTATCAGCAGGACAGAGCATGTCTTGGACCTTAGCGATATTTTGAAGGTAGGGCTTTTTTTTTAACAAAAGATATTCCACATGCATGGTGTTTTCCATAAGTGGATTTAAATGAGAATAAGGGTCTTGTATAATTTAGTTAGGCTATTTGTTTGCACTTAGGCAAATAGAAGGCTATTATTTGATATTTACTTTAGAGCAAATTAAGGAAAATAATCAGTGACATACTCAATGAGACAATTTTTAAGATGGTTATCAAGTTATAAGTTTATAACCTGAGCAACTGCAATATTAACCTGAATATAGAAAATCTGAATGTGAGGCGATTCCTGTTTTCTACAAATTGGCCTTTATTATAGGCTTTAACATGGCAGGGAGGGTCATGACTGGCTATGTTATAGGAGCTGTCATCACTTAAAAAATTTATGTAAAGATAGAACCTAGATTCAAATGAGTGTTGGACTGAGAGCGAAGGAACTATGGATGATTGCTTTGATGGTTGTAGAAAGGGAACTGTGTTACTGCACTTTGCCTCTCTTGGCATAAGGTACTACATTTAGCTTTAGCCAGAAGACAGAATAAAGGAAAATTCCCAATAATATAAAGAAGCAATGTCAAAACAAAAATGAAAAAATTATAACCTACAATTTGTGAACAGTAGCCATTTTAATTCCAAGATATTACAGACTGAAAGATTTTAAGATATTCTGCATGTCAGCATCAGGTTAATACCATAAATTTACTCTTTCTGAGCTACAAACATGTTTTTGCTTTCTACAGTATGTTTTTTTTAGAAAATCATATAGGCTTTTTAGTTATTACACACTGTCCACCTAGCAAAAAAGCTACCGATGTCTTTAAATTGCCAATATATAGCTTAAAAAATTGTGCAGTGCATTATGCTCATTTGTTTCAATAAATTCATGAGAACTCAAACAGTGCCAACTGCAATATATATGATGTCAAATCTGCTGGTATTATAAACATATACAAAGAGCATCAGTAGATTCTTTACAGAATACAATTACTGTAAAATGATTATTTTTGCTATTTAGTATAAATTCTAAATACTTGGCAAATTATTTAAATCCAAACTTTAAACTTCAAAGTTAAACTTATTTCACAGATTCAGATCCCATATATTATTTCAAGAATTCAGAATTCAATAAAAATGGCCCAGTAAATTGTAGTTCAGAGACACAGCAGTACTTTTTAGATTAGTGATTAATTTGGGATACATTCCACCATAACTGTAAGTAATATGCTTTCTGAAAATGTAGAGTTGTTTTTGGTGACCTAGATCAGTTCTATCATGAAGCAAGAAGATCACATAATTTGTAACCTTGTAAACAAACAAGCAATAAAACTGAACATGGCACAAATACGGTGTATGTGAATCTAAACATGTATATGGTAGAAAATACAACTTAAAAATAATTAAAGGGGCTTAAGAGATCAATATTAAAATTGCAGAAAAAAACATGCTGTTATTCAGGTACTGCTAACACACTGAATTTGGTCCATTTATTTTTGATTACTAGAAAACAAAAAGCAAAAACATTAACATCACAGGCAACATATTCATCACACTACTAAAAATGAAACAAAATCATCTTTACAAAGTAAACAACAAAATAACTTCAGGTGTTAAAAATATAAATTTTTCACTATGCACATGTGAAGACTGCTCAGTGGTCACTTCATTTTATTGAAGAGCACAACTTTCTACACATCTTGTGTCACTGTTCTAATGTCACAACCTCCACAGCCTGTCCATCCAATGTTACAGTGTTGTCAATACGTGTAGCAACAGGAGCCATGGCAACCTGAACAGGCCGACTTCCTTGGGCCAAACTGGTAACTACAGTCTGATACATGCTGACTGGAATCTGGACTAAACCTGAGGAGGGGGAAAAAGGGAAACAATATGAGTTAAAAATAAATGAGTGTTCCGCTCCTGCATAGATCAAATGGCAAGTCACTTTGGATTAAAACATTGTCACAATTACACAACTGAATATTAAATATTTTTTAAATATTGATCTGTACCAAGCTTAATTATTTTAATGTTTACCTACTTACAAGAATGGCTATAGTTTACTTAGAAATATGACAGAATGATCACAATATTATTCTTAAAATGTAAATTTTGCTTAGCCTACTCTTTCCCAGTCCACCAATCAAATTAATGTCTGCAAGTAAAGAGACAACATAGGGGAAGGCTTCTTGGGGATAAAAACCCTGTGGAGACCTGTAGTTCTTGTATAATGCTTGTAATATTGATGAATGTCAAGGGCTTTTGTTACTATTGCAATATGGTTTCAGTATGAAATACCCATTAAAAACTCATTTTGTAAAAAAACCTTTTGTAAAATATTCATTTCTGCAGTCAAATTAAAAGCTTGCTAATTTTGCATGTGACATAAATGAATATTCTTCAAAAGTATAAACAGATAATATAAACTCATCAATATATATATATATAAGTCTCTCTGTTCAACAAAAATAATAAATAGTTTATGTATAAACATGCAACATTATTAACACTGAAACAACACTAAATAAAATATGTCCTATAAAATTATATTATTTAATAACACATCACTTCCAAATAATTGGAAATATTTACTGAGACATATTAAAAATGTTTATGTTTCTGTCAAGTTAACTTTTCACTTTGACAATTTACTTGGAAAAAAAAGGAATAATAAAAAAAACATTTTTATTGTACGTCATGAACAGCTGCAGAACTTGAGAACATAGAGCAGGTTTGTGCAGCATGTTCAATAAACAGACAAATGGCTGTCAGTTGGCTGGTCATCTGAAACCATTAGAGAAAAGGGAGTTTATGGGAGTTATGAGTGGTTATGTTGCAGTTCATGTTGAGAGCCAGTGCAGTGAGCAGAGAGGTGATGCAATAGACAAGGAAATGGGCAGGGCTACTGTGCTGCACTGCAGTGTGAAACAATGAGGCAACATCCACACCCAGCTCTTACCTCTCCCCCATCTATCTATATGAATTATCTCCTTTGAGACAGTTTTCTTTAGATTTTCTCGTTTTACTTTTGAGATTCCCTCTCAAAAATTTCATTGACCTTGGTTGATTAAAATGAATATTTAAAACACATTTGTTTTGACATAACTTTGTTGCCCAGTATTTAACTGTACTCAGTTTCAAATGTGTTGCAATACAGCTAGAACTACACTGATTTTTATAATTAAAATGTGCCTGAATAATTTCAGTGGTTTATGTGAAGCATCATTATGATGAGAAACACTTCCATTTTCCCCCTCAATCACCATGACATTGAGGACTGCTGAGAGGCAGAGAAGAAGGCACTAACTAAAAGAAATTAGTCCCACCTTAGGCAGACCACTTCAAAGCTGCCCATTTTACTGATTGAACATGTCAATAGACTCAGACTGCCTGGAAACTGTCTGCCTTTGACTGCACTCTCTCCCTTTCAAAACCATGCTATCAAAAACATTAAAAAAACTTTACATTGTAAAACTGATGCAAATCCAGTCTTCACTGAGTTTCACCAAATGCATACCATGGTTAAATTTGTGGCAAAGCATTCCTTACTACTATGACACAATGCCTTCAATCCAGACATTAACCATTGTAAAGGTTTTACCTTTTTTAAGAAACCTGTTTACCCAAAGAGATCTGAAGCATGTTCTGCTTAGGCTTAAAAATTATGCATCTTTTCATTTGCTTAATTTAGTAGTTCATTACTTAAATTCAATGATTAACAAATGCTGTCTTTTTCACAATCATCCCATTCTTTTAAACTCTGTGTGAGTATGTGCAAGTGTTCGCAGGGTTGCTTTGCTCAAGCTAGCTGACAGCTGGTCTTGTGATTAGACTATGCACTGATAATGGAGAGGATCAAAGCCCTCTAAGAGGGCCCATAGGGACCAGCCAGCCACCTGTGGTCACAATGGATTGGTGGGGGGTGGGGAGCATCAGGACTCCAGCAGGTTAGCAATAACTAGTAGGTATAGTAATTAATGTCTATTATGCCAGAAAACCATTATAATAAGTTATAATATGCAAATGTTTGAGCACTAATAAACTTAATTATAACCTTAATGAATGTATTATGGTTCAGCTATCGATCCTTCATCAAACGTGTAAACTACACAAGGAACAAGGATGCAACAGAGTATGTAAAGACTACTTCACAGTTGTGGCAAAGCATGGATTAGTGAGAAGTGTGGAGGCTGGAGCGGGTAACACAGGTCACACATGCACACCATCTGTCCTAGGAACATCCAATGGATTATTACAGACCAGCTTGCCTGGTCTGCACATCTACTCTCTCCTGTATGACACTATAAAACATATTCTACATACATAAATACTGATCTTGACACCAAATGGTAATAAACTGTATGCTGCATTGCTACATTACTTGCACACCTTACTATTATTACAGTATCTGTATGGCAACTTATTATTGCTATAGAAGGCCAATAGATTTCTCTAATAAGTCTAATCTTAGTAATGATTTATTTACTGATACATGCTGCAAGAATATTACTGTCACCTCGACTACTAAACAAACAGGAAAACACAGGAATAGCACAGGAAAGAACATTGATGTGTAACTATATCCATTAAATTGTTAAGACAACAATTACAATAGCTATTACAGATAGTGAAACAACGTCCCAAAATATCTGATTTGTATAAAATGGTATAAAATTGTATAAAATAAGAATAAGCCACTGCACTAATAGTTTATTATTCTGTCATGTCTGAGATTTTCCATGAGAAAAGCCAAATTTTATTTAGTATCAAAATGGCAGTCCTAAAAATACAAGAACATTGTGAGTGTGCAATTGTGTTATATTATCTTTTTTATATTTCAGTAAAAGTGTTTTTAAAAAACCCTGACCCACTACCCCAAAAGTTGGGCAAAGCACTGTGTACAAGAAGGTAAAATATGATGATGATGATGATGAGGTGGTTTATACCATTGGCATCTTGCACTCCAGTCAGGGCTCCTACTGCAGCTGCTGTCTCTCCTGCCAGAACGATCTGCCCACCTCCCTGAAGAGTGGCCTCTGCCAACGTGGCAACTGCATGGGCTGCTGCCTCACTGTTAACATACACACACTACGCTGATACAAGCACTCCTCATACACTACATTTTTATCCCCCAAGCTTTTAACAAAACATTACTATTATTATTATGTACTTATGTTAGCAAGTTTCTTAATTCAGTTCATTCAGAGGTATTTTTCCTGATGTCCAAATGGTTTTCTCCTGGCATTTTGTAACTAGTAGATAAGCTTTACAAAACAAATCAATAGATCTTTTATGTGTCACACTAGCCAGTGCATACTGCCCTCTGTTGGATGGATCTTTGCTCCAACCATCCCATCTGACCAGTACTGTCTTCAGCGCATTAACTCTTGTGTGCCCAAAGCATAGAGGATAATAGATCCTCAACCTAATTAAGTTGGGGGAGGGGGCATAGGAACAGAATGTTCCAGTAGTAGTGCTGCTGTCTGTTCTCTATTACTGCTTACCTGTGATAAACAAGATGTAAATGAGCCAGGTGATCCCATGTAACAGGTCTCTAAAGAAATACACTTGAGAATAGAACTGTGCTAGGGACTAAGGTTGTTTCATATTTTACAAAGCCCTCTTTTTCCCCCCTCACTATTTGCTTTTTTTTTGCAATCCATCCCTTGTGTACCTGTTGAGCGCCATGGTAACTGTTGCTCCTGGCTGTATCTCCTGGGAAGCAGCAACAGCAGCCTCTGCTAAGGAAGCCACTGCTTGAGTGGCCTCTGAAGCCTGTGTGGTCTGGATAGTCATCTCACCTCCCTGCAGTGTTGCCCAGTTCTGCTCAACCTGAGAGCAAGAGAAAACAAAAGCGCCATACATTGTCACCAAATCTGCAAGTGAGAGAGGACATGCATGTGCCCCAAAAACATTTATTATACAGTATCTGTGTTTTGTTGTTTTTCCCCTCTTCTTACCTCCCCATCTGTAACTGTAGAATAATTGACCTGGGCAACAGTAACAGTGCCTGGCAATTCTGATGCATCAGTTAGAGTGGCGACAGTTGCTCCAGTGCCCACCTGTTATGTAAAAAATAATAAATGCTGAAAGGTTGATCAAATGTAGTCTTAAACATATGAAGACTAGAGCAGAGAGAATTGGAGAAGTAATCCACTACACCTATATTGAGTACTGTACTTCACTGGACTGTTTTTAGCATAATGTAATAAAATATAATGTAATAAACAGTCCAAAGACTCTCCAAAGATTGTAATCATTAAACATATGTTAGTTCTGTCTCCCTTGTAACATATCTTAGTTCTGTCTCCCTTGTGTGCTCATAAATTGTGTACACTTTAAGATTTTAAGAAAAACATTTTAAGGGAAGTAGACAAGAACATTAATTACCTACTATCATTTACATTTGCTTTTAAAAATAAAAGAATTTTAAAAAGTGGGATGGATCAGCATTGACTGATAGATGTCCATTACATGTAAACTCACTCTCTCTCACACACACAAAATCTGTATTAGTATGCACTAGGATTCCAGCACCTTCAGTGCATGTTCCCTTTAATACAGCCCAAGAGGCATAAAAGGCTAACAGTAAAAAAGGCACTAAGCCCACTTTATTTCCACTGAACCATAGCATCAATTAGGCCTCACAATTCCAGATGCTTCAAGATTCAAAAACTGTATTTGAGGGGTCTCAAAATCATGGTAATTATTGCTGTTTTAATTATCACTATATGTGAGCATGTTTCATGAGGAAAGAAGCAAATGTATTACGCAATAGTCACATTTTAATGTTTGACCCATTTCTCAAATGGCAAGCATACCATTTCAAATCATATATATCTTCTCTCAAGAATTAACAATAAGGTCTGTTTTTATTCAATTATTCCCAATTACTGAAATGTGCATGGAGAAGAGATGCAGTGGACTTTACCACATATTGTTACCGGTGGCTTCAAGTAGCAAATGTGGCTTGCTCATTAGGGACCTGGGCCCATATATTTGTAAAGCTGCTTCGTGGCAACGTGTCATAAAAAGCACAATATAAAGTTATTTGACTTGACTTGGTAGTGTTTTGGCACATACACTGCAAAACCCACTAGTAACACACAGAGGACAATTCAAATTCTATGCTTTAGTTATAGAAAAAAACTAAACAAACAAAAAAACATACTATGTTGAAACTAAACTTTTGAAAAATTGATCAAGTTGTCAAAAAAATCTACCAATTTATGTTTAAAACAGATCACAGGGCATCCTTGGACATGAGCATAACAAAACAAATGACTGTGCTCCCAGAGAGGGAGGTGTGGCATACTTTCTCTCTCCCCTGTCTGTTACAAAAATTGTTCAATCATGGGTGTCATTGAGCTCATGAATCAGATGGGGGGGGATATTACTATTCTCCAAGTGTGTGACCACCCCTTGACATTACATAAGCCGCAGTTCAAAAGATGGCTGCTTTTGGCTCAGAGAAAGCCCACTGACAGTCGTCACTTTCTGCAGTTGGCAGCTATTGTGTGATGTGGGAGAATTCCCTAACAGATGGTAACTGGCTCCAAAATATGGGAGAAATAGAGAATATGAAATAGGGAATATGAAATAGGGAGAAAGATCAAGGGAAAAAGTAGGCCATGTTAATCCATTGCTCTGAAGTACAGATAATTCCACAAATGCCACTAAAGAAAGTAAGTGTTCTGAAAGGGGACTGTTCACAACAGTCGAAGCCCCATTGAGCTCACCTGTATAAGCGAGACAGTTCCATCAGGATTACTGATCGTCTGCACCACCGTTTGTGAGGGCACCAGGTGTGCAATGCTATGTGTAGCTGCTGCAGCAACTTGTTGAGGGTTGACCTGCTGGTCCTCAAAGGCATAGAGTAGATCCTCTCTCCCATGTTGCTTGTAGCAGTTCTTAACAATAGTCCTCAGGGCCTGTGTCCATGACACCTGTTTTCAAAGGTGCACACTCACAAATTAGATGCTATGATGCAATATTTATGTCATATAATTTTTGTGGCAGCCATTTTTAACAGAGAGGTATAAGTGTCCCGTGACAAACTATAGATTGTAATGTTTAATTTCTGACCTTCAAAAAAATTTTTTTAAAAATCTCAAGAAGAATTTCTGCGTCCTAATAATAGGATGTAGCGGTTCAGAGTCAGAGTGAGTTTTAACCCACTCGTGACTATGGACTTTATATATATTATAGTGGCCATACCCGCTGTTTCTGGTCCTCTGTGCGTACATCACTTCGCACATTAGCCCAGGGAATGTCCTCTGGCCACCAGATAGGCTTGCAGCTCTCCTTACCCCAGCCAGGCTTCCCCCGGCCTGTTGAGTACTTCAGCATCTCAGGAATAAAAGCTCGCAGCTGAGCCTGAGGAGAGGAAATGAACCAGCGCAACCTTAATTCATGTTCAGCAGCTGAGAGACAAAAACCATGAGCAGTCTTCTCCAAGTTCAATCAATCAATTTACAATTTAATGGATCAGTGGATTCTATAGAAATAGAGACATGAGTTCACCTGTCATGCTTTCTGAAACTTGCTGATAGTGGCAATTATTTTCAAAATACTGAGGCACCTTTATAAGTCCCATTACAAGTAAGGATAGAGACATTCGCTCTGGTTCACATCTATGGAGTTAATAAAAATGTCATTGTTTGGTCTAAATTATTCAGCCTTTTCACTTATTCAGCCGAACACAAAAAATTTTATTTATTTTTGCCATTTTTGTATGAATAATTTCGGTTTCCAAATATTCGGTGCATCCCTACTAGCTATTACATTTTTCAGGGAGAACAGTCAGTTTTTATAATTTGGTTATGACTATAATCTTTGAAGACGTTCATGCTGCTTTATTCCCGTGGCCAACCCTGTGCTAGGTACGGCTAGGGTTATAACAGATGTGAGCTTTTCAGTTTTAATCTTACTGATGTTTAACTAATTTCTTTTGAATCTCCATTACTTTTCAAAATTTCAACATCACTTTCAGAGGATTAACAAATGTAACTTTTAACTCTATGCTCTTAGTCAATGAATCTTGTGTGTCCTCCCTCCCCCAGGCTTACATCATAAACCACCCCCTGGGTAACGGAAGTGCTATGCAGCCTCAGGAAAGAACTAAGAAAGAGAGGTGGTAGAAGAAAAGTCACCTAGATTCAGACCACACATCATATCAATCCCTCCTTTCAAAGTTCTCGTTACATCGGTGAAGTCAGCCTACTATGGAGAAAAATTTTGTCACCCACAGCCAACCCACGCAAGCTATTTAGTATTTTTTCTCCTTTCCTTAACCCTTCCCCTTCTCCTCCTCAGTCTTCTCTTATATGGCAGCTCCGACATAAGTAACTACAGACCGTTATCACTTCTCTCTTGAAAAGCATCTCAGTCTGGTTTGAGAACTGTTCTGCACAGTTCCAAAAGGCTCTCTAGAGGGTGGTGAAGACTGCCGGGACCACTAAAGGAGTAGCATGCTGATCCCTGGAGGATTTAGCACAGCACCATCATCAGTAGAGCACACACAACCATCAAGGACATAACTCCCAATACAGTATCTTCATACTTCTACAATCAGGGAGATATAGTACAGTACAGGAATGTGAGATGAAGAACTAGTAGATTCAAGAACAGCTTTAATGCACAGGCCATTAGACTTGTGACCTGTCTAACTATATGAAGACCCCCAAAACGCACATACGCCTGCACTCAATTACTACACTTCAAGAAGCATTTTACAATTAATAATACACTCTTCCAATGTCTTTTATTTTGCATACGTAATACAGCTTATACGTTATATACATAATATGCTATTTTCTAGTTGTATTAGCTAGTGTAGAATAAGATGTACCACATGAATCAACTGTGAGCTCAGTAAAATACCTAAATACACTTTCAAGTTAATAAAGTAAAAAAACAGATGTGATTCCAGAAGTCACACTGAGAGGTTGCGAAAGTAAACCTCATGCCTATTGCGAAGTATTTTGTATCCTGTACAAGTCTAAAAAATTATAAAGCAAAAACATTGATAGAATATAACAAATAGAAAGAAGGGTTTAAGTGGGTTAACTGGTGTCCCTGAAAGCATCACAGACATGATGAGGATTATATTGCATCACTGCAGCATCTGTTAGACCTGACATCACATGCTAAATCTGACACTAAAAAATAAACCACTTCCTGTCCTTCCCACTTCCCACTTAGCCATACATTCAGACATAAATCTTTGTTTTGTTAGATTAACTGGTGAGATCAAAAAGGTAGTTTGTGGCAAGATGTTTTAACAGAATTTTGCAGCTACTACTGCTGGTCATCTGCTTTCTAATTCAGAGTCATGAAATCTGAGGAAATAAATGAATCCCTAGAGTGGTCTTCCCCTGTGCCTCTGCCCATGTCTGCTGTCTGTGCAGATGGCCCAATTACGTGACCCAAACACTGCACTCAGCTGCCCCCTCTATCCCCATGCTCTTAATCCTCCTGGGAGCCAATCAGAAGCCTTAGTCCTTGTCCCTGATGAGCTGGATAATTGCACATGCACACACGCATGCGTGCACACAGGCAAAAAATATATAATAAATAAATAAATAAATAAAATGTCCTCATCATGCTGATCCTTGCATAGGTTTGATTTTCTACAAGGCCAAAAAAGATGTGCCAACCTTACAGATTCCCACCCACTTTTCTCATCAGTAACGGATATCAGCTACTCATAGGCAATTACAATAAATCAAAAAACATAAACCATAAATGTCTACCCAATAACATTAATACTCGAATACAAGCTTTGATACTTTAATGATGCAGCCTATATACAAGAATCAGCAAGTGTCAAAACTTAATTTAAAAATTCCATTAATTTATATTACTTTTATCTGAAATAGACTGTGTCCCGTGACCTTTAGTCAATAAAGGATTGGCTCAGGAATCAGATCAGTTTGCATTTAATGAATGAGAAACAAATATCTGCCTTTTGGTGACTGGCTGTAACCCACCTGTGTCATTTTGTCCACAGACACTGGAATGCCATCAATGGTAAGTGGAGGGAGCTCAGAGGTCAGGTCCCCACCACCAGGGGGAGCATGTTCAGCTAGGGCATTTTCCAAGTCCTCAAGAATCATACTCTTGTACTTCCGGACCTGAGACAGAAAGAAGTAAGGATAGTAAATTAGACTTGTAAATTAAAAATAATGGAATTAAGGCAAATGAAGACTTACACTTACCACATTCTCAAGTGGAGCAGCACCAAACACCTTAAACACAGCATTAGGCTTAGAGGGGGAGATGCAAAGAACAATTGCTTGCTGGCCAACTCTTGTTGTATATTCATCCAGTGTAGCTCTCAGTTTCCTAGAGACAATATCTTTCTTTAAGATTTTGTAGATGATATGGAATTTGAGGATCACATCCTAAGGTCATGCAACAACAAAGTGTAAATATATCATACTCACCTGAGCAGGCGAGTCTGTTGTCTTTTACGTATTGATGGATTTGACTCAAAGATATGTGGTCTTTTGCGTTTTTTTCCTGTTGCCACAGCGGCAGCTGCTGCCATGCCAACTGGGCCTGTCGGTTCATTGAAGGGTAATAACAACAGCTATTTAGAAGTTTCACCCAAATAGTAAAATAGTAATTCTTTTTTATATCACATTAATTACAAAAGTCCTTAAGAGAAATTTCACCGTTTCACACACACACACACACACACACACACACACACACACACACACACACACACACACACACACACATATATAAAAATAAATATCTAATATATTAAAATATATATTTATATAAATAAATTTCATCACTACAGTTATAATATCACTTGTATTGTGATAGTGATATTTGTGGTGACGGGGTTGAAAAAGCTTGCAGTGATTATGCTCAATGTAGATAATTGGTATACTGTTGAGTTTCTTGTAGGAAATTCCAGTATGAACCCAAATGTCATTGGCATCCTCATAATAAAAGGTCCAAACTGGGATGTATTCTCCAAATTGAGGAGGCATCCTTAAAAACTCCAGCTAGGGTTAGACAGTTCAGGGTTTTTGTTTTTTGTATCCCAAGTTATTTTTTCCCCAAGTTTTGATTCAGGTTTTGTGCAGAAACTCTGCAACAAAACATTTTTTGAGAAATTATACTGATATTGTCATGGTAGGCATCAGGGGAGACGCCCACTCCCCCATTCACAATCACCCACCTACTAATAACTCACACCTGGTTTCAATCACCACTGCCCTATTTATACCTGAAGGTCCTGTCGTCCAGTGCTGTTCATTCTTCTCGTCTAATCTCACAGAGCCCGCTGCTGCACCTCTGAACAACTTGGACTTTGAGAGTTGTAACTACGTGCAAACGCCTTTAGCTTACCTTGCAGTGCCTTCTGCGCCTTTCATTTTCTGTTACTATGGACAATAAAGACTCAACAGCTTTAACCCAACCTCTCGCTGCTTCTGCATAGCGACAAATAGCCTCTTGCTAAGATTAGAAATAATCACTGGGTCACTGCAGTGAAATACTGGGTCCCCAAGATAAGCTGCCGGCTTAGTCAACAAAAGCAATCCATCTGTGGCCCAGTCCCAAAACTGACAAATGGCAAGTGCAAACGAAATGACCCGCTAAATCAGAGTAAGGCACAATAACTCCATTCGTATGAGCAGTAGATTATACTGTATACGAATTGGATTAAAGCAAACCATCTATCACCATCATATAATCAGTTTATCAATTCCTTCTCATTCTAGTTAGTTTTTTAATCATTTATTTTAAGTTTTAACAACACTCTGTTCATCACTAATCTTGTTTGGTTAATTTTCTGAAGTTTTGTTTTAGGTCTGCTTTACTGAGTAAATAATGATACCTCAGGTCATCATTAAAATATGGCGCAACTTTTTAAATTCATTCTTGCTGTTATCGCTCATTATGCAATAAACATCCTATGAGTTGTAAGGATTGTGGTTCATGGGTGGTATTTCTAATAGGAGTATCGTACCCTATAATCAGGTGTAAAATCTGCTTCAAAATGGACTTAGGGTTGCCAACACATAAAATCTGTAAAATATACCTGAAATACTGGCACACTGAACTATACAGCGTTTCAAGAAGTTGGGAATTGCTCCCATTTTCAATATTACTGAAAGATTTAACCATTACAACCCAAAGCCTACAAATGAACCATAAATTCTCAGTATAACCACATTCCCACACATCAGTATCATACAAACATGTTTACAGTCAGCATAAGTTGCGCACAAAGTTTCAAAAATCAACGTGCATGGGTGGAGCCACCGCAACTGCAATGCATGAACCTAACTTATCTATCGTTCTTTCTCTTGGTTCGAGTTCTGTGAAATGAGGCACTCTTTGTAAATTCAGCAAACATGTCGGTTGTGTGGAAGTATTAAAGTATCGGAGAATGACCCAAGGATAGCCGTATGCAGATATTGTTCTGCTGAATTGTCAAGAGGGGTACTGGAGGGGAGAAAATTATAAACATATACACTACCAATCAAACGTTTGGACACGCCTGACTAAATGCATGTTTTGAATAGTAAAATAAGCCATTATTAATCTAATAGATTTTGCTTGAATTTGTTTATAAGACAAATATAATTGGAGAAAGGTGTAATGTATGAATTCATTCTCCACACAAACACAATTTTAAATGCACCCTCAGCAAAGAGCTTTACTTCCTCACTCTACAAGTGCTCTGCATATTTGAGAAAGTCTTCAGGATGGATGGAAAACCTTAACAGGTGGCTGCTTGATGAAGCTGGTTAACAAAACACCAAGAGCATGCAAAGCTGTCATGAAAATATAGGATAGTTACTTCAAAGAATCTAATGTTTATTTATTATAGCATAATAACATGTTTTCTTTCATTGGTTTGGCATTTTCGATGTTTTTTTTGTCAAAAATAAAAATAAAGAAATATGCATTTAGCCTATTTAATTTATGCAATTGTGTAATAGTGGCAAAATAAACAAAACATCGCGAAAAGCCATGTTTGGTATTCGGTGTCGGACCAAAATTTTCATTTCGATCCATTCCTACTTATTATTCAAAAAAAGTGGGGAAATGGCTTCATCCACAAAACAGACTTTGTTTCTTTTTCATAATTATTTACTTCCAATGTTTCTAAAATGTTTGTATGATGTTTCAAATAAATTATTTGAATAGATCACCAGTCACTGAAGAAGTGTGAATCTTCAAGCAAAGTCAGGTCAAAATTGATTTATATAGTGCTTTTTACATACTTTTCAAATGTTTGCATCCAAGTCCTTATTTCAGGATTGGTGATTATGTGCACCTCCAGTGCGCCTTCTCTGAGAATACCACTGTATATTACTGTAATTTTACTGGAAAATACCACTGTATATTACTGTAATTCTACTTGAGAATACCACTGTATATTAGCTGAAATACAAGTCATGTTGGCCCTGAAGAAAAATCTGTGGATGTCAGTTTTAGAGATCCGCATGGATCCTAGAAAAAATTTTCATATTTTCAGTTCACAATGTAGTCTAACCATTTTTGCTATGAAGTCTGTACAATGAATCACTCAAAACATTTTATTTGGATTTAGATGCTTAAAATGTATTCCTCTATCACGTCTAGCCCCGCTTACCTGTCAGTTATGACTTTGTTTTGCCATGTGTTAGCTGCCAGTCTAAGTACCTTGTTGTGTTTTGTAACATTTTTAGGTTGTTATTTAGTCTTATATTTAAGGCCTGTGTTTTATCTGGTTCTTGGCTGATCTTTGATATTTTGTACAGCCCTGTTATCTGTGAGTTTGCTACTGTTTGTTCGGTTTGCTTGGTTTGTTCTTTGTATTATAATGTCTAAACAGTCACTACGTGTTGGTAATGTTTCTATATCTGATTTTGCCCCGAATGTTTATATGACGCTGATTTTGGATTTTCCTTGAATAAGTCTCGATCTTCTCAGCATTTACGTCTGCCTTCTCATCGCTCCGTGATGCCATTGGCATCCTGGTAGACCAAAGACAATTCCATACAAGCACCAAGGAGATGGTCTGACTTGCCAGTGGATGTGCAGACGCCGTGGAATGATGTGCCATTGCTGCCAGTGGATGCGCTGATGCAAACTCCTACCTGAGGCTCAACATCTACATTTGAGGTATTGTGACTGCTCAGCCTGGAATTAGAACTATAACTATAAAATTATAGTTTTGTGACATGTGTTGTAAAAATAAATTTGACTCTGACTTTATTGGCAGCTCCACCCCACCTGCCAATCTTATCAAAGTCTCCTGTGTAACCCCTCCTGTTTATGTCACTGTCACGCCTGGCCCCGCCCCCACCTGTTTGTCATGGCTCTTTCCCCCCCATGTCTTGACCACGCCCCTAGGTATTACCTCCACAGCTGTTTCGTGTTTGTTCGTCCAAGTTTACTGTGCATTTATAGCGGCCATCTTGAGCATACCCTCGGGGTTCAGTGTACTTCTTGTGGTCTCAAGGTGGTTGCTTTCTGTTCGTTCGGTGTGCTTTGTAGGTTGTTCTTTCCTTGTGGTTCAGTTGATGTTATAAAGTGTTTCCTTTTGTGTGTGTTTTCAGTACGTATAGTCTAGTTAGTTTGTATGTGGATACTTGTGTTTGTGCTTGGAAGTTTGTAGCGTATGTTAGCTTGTTTAGTTGTAGCCATTCATATCATGTTTTTGTAATGTCTTATGTTTTTTCCTTTAGCTTCTGTGTTGGATAGACATTCCATCTCAAGTGTTTTATACTGCATGGTTATGTCTCGTTGTCTGCGTACCCTTCGTGTGTCCATAGTTAATGTAATTAATAAATCCCTCCTACTCTGGCAAATGTGTCCGCCCCATACTCTCTCTAACCCCAAACGTTACAGTCATCTTATCATTGTGTTGCTTTTTACATTCTCTTTAGGTCCGTCACGCAATCTTGTTTATGTCCCTGCCCTCCTAGTTTTGTTTCAGCTGTTCCTAGTTTACTTTAGTAATTAGTTTGGTATATATTCATTGTGTGCTCTAGTCTAGGTGAGTGTAATTCCATGTTTAATCTCCCTCCTTCTATTGTTCTTCCATTAAATCTTTCTAGTGTATGCTGTACTTACTCTTTTAGTCTACCCTCATGTCTGAGCTTTCTTCCTGGTTGTTGTACGGTTACATTGTTCATTGTCAGTAATTGTCATTCTCGAGCCCTCCGTGTTGGCATGATTAAACTCAAAGAGGCTAAGTTAATAAACCCCAGTCTCTCCTGCAATTTTGTCTGTGTCCTCTTCGCAAATCATTACATATATGAAAAAGCACCTCTGTATAACTTTATGAATAGATGTATGGATAAAACTGGAAGAATTGGTATGCATATACTATTGAAGTCCTAGAGAGTCAGCAGCATCTAGCGTAGCAGGCCCGGTTTTGCCCCAGGTTTGCCCGACTCAGAGATACACCGGCTGAGCGTCCTGTTAAAAGAGCTCTGGTTATAGGAGATTGACAGCTCTGACACTTGAATATATAGCGACCCCTCTAGAGAAACCAGCAGCCATAGTCAAATGTATCCTGGGGCCTAGAGCGCCTGACATCAGTGCTAACCTAAAGGTGCTGGCTAAATGTAAGTACTCAAAGACAGTCATACATGTCAGCAACAATGATGTGGGGTTGAGACAGTCAAGAGATTACTTTATTAGTTAGATGACCTTATTTCATTAGTAAAATCTGCCCAACCCTCCACATGCACACTAGATGCCGTACCAACTCATCTACTCAAAGAACAGTACACAGTAATGTAGAACCTTTGCTTACTATAATTAACTATTCTCTGAGCCTAGGCTACATCCCCAAATCACTTAAACTTGCAGTCTCAAGCCACTAATTAAAAAACCTGGTCTTAATCCCCAGGAACTGTCCAACTATAGGCTAATCTCTAATCTGTCGTTCATTTCCAAAATTCTAGAAAAAGTAATTTCTTCGCAACTCTCTTCTTTCTTACAGACAGAACATGTCCTAGAGCTATTTCAGTCTGGATTTCGACCCCACCACAGCACTGAAACTGCGCTGACTAAAGTAGTAAATGATCTCTTAATATGCTCTGATAAAGGACACGGTTCTTTTCTTATACTTTTAGACCTTAGTGCTGCTTTTGACACCATTGATCAAAACATTATACTGAATAGGCTGGAGACACTCATTGGCATAAGAGGTCAAGCACTCTCCTGGTTCAGATCCTACCTGACAGATTGTTACCAATTTGTAATTGTAAATGCTCAGAACGTACAAAGGTAAAATGTGGTCTCCCTCAAGGATCTGTATTGGGCCCCATATTATGCTCATTGTATATACTACTGCTGGGCATAATCATTTGTATGCATGGTATTAGCTTCTTTTGCTAAGCAGATGATAATCAGTTGTATATGTCTTCTAATCCGGATGATGTCAATACTACTCCCAAAATTGAGAACTGCGTCCAGGACATAAAAAACTGGATGGCGCCTAATTTTCTTCGTCTAAATTCCGATAACACTGAAGTGTTGCTTCTTGGACCAAAAGCTGCTAGAAGCAATTGGTCTGATATTCCTCTTACCCTAGATGGCTTATCAGTAACACTTAAATCTATCGCAAAACCTTAGGTGTCACTATTGATTTGGATCTTTCATTTAACACACATATATGCAATGTCACTAAAGCTGCCTTTTTCCATTTACGTAATATAGCCAAGCTGAGACATTTACTTTCATTATCTGATGCAGAGAAGCTTGTCCATGCTTTTGTCTCGTCAAGATTGGACTACTGTAACGGTCTTCTAATTGGATGCTTTAAACTGTCCCTAAAGAAACTCCAACTTGTACAGACTGCTGCAGCTAAAGTCCTAACTAGGGCTAGAAAATTTGATCATATTAGTCCTACTCTCGGTGTTACACTGGCTTCCGGTTAAACATCGAATTGATTTTAAAATTCTTCTGTTGACCTAAAAGGCGTTAAACGGTCTTGCTCCACAATATCTGAGTGAACTCATTGCATACAATAACCCATCTCACCTTCTGCGCTCCCAAATTGTAGGATTTCTCTTAGTTTTAGCTTTGTAAATTGCACTCATTTGATTCGTGGTGTGTACACCCAGTTTTTGTCTTTTACCTCTTAACTCATTTATTAATTTTCAAATTACAAAATGCATTTGGGAAATACTTATAGAACTCGTTATTTTCTCACATAGTTCATTAGTTTGTTCCTTATTGCCAAGACTATTTCACAGACAGATCTTTGGTAAACTCTGATAAAAAGTTATGTGCATTTTCTCCATATTTAGATATTTATACTTGTGTTGCCCATATTTATTGTTAAAGATTTAGCCATATAAATGCATATACAGTGAATATAACTTCATAATAAGTACATTCTTTGACAAAGAATATCAACTATAGAGCATTAGTCTTGCTAAAAAGGCAACTGGCAAAAGGTGCAACTGAAAGTGGCAAAGTGTGCATTTATAAGATACCATACCTGCAGCAGCCAGATGTGCTGTAACCTCATCTGTTCCTGCTGAGTTTAGAATGTCAGAGTCATCATAGGTGTCATCATCAGGTGAGGAAGGTGAGTCCTCATCAGCACTAAGCATACTGTGCTCTGTGTATGTAGCCACATGAACCTGTTGAGATACAGCATGGGCCTCGATGGTGGTCATGTGCTCCGTTTGATGTACTGTGTGGTCTTCCATCACTTGATACAGCTTTCCTTTAACTGCCAAACACAGAACACAAATCCTAGCTCAGTACTCTAAAATGTGGATTGGGATTCTCTTAGATGTTTACACATTCACATTACCTCCAAGATGCTTTTGGGGGAGATATTACTGGGAATGGACTACAGTTGTAATAACATACCATTTAATTTACACTTTTGCACCACTCCCCACTAAAGACACAAAGTCCATCGCTCTCAAACTCCATTTTTAAAAGCTGAGGCAATTCATATTTGTGGGCACCCTACATATTCACTTGTTTTGTAGCAATACTTAATTGGTGTACTTATGTTGAATTTAAAAAAATGGTCAAATCTTAAAGCATGCTTAACTACACAACTGAACTACAAAATAGCTCTTAAAAAGTTCAATAATGACAAAATGAAAAACCTTTTGAAAAATAATTGTCAAATCTTTAATCTCAAATGCCATTAAGATGTCATTATAAATTTTAGAAAAGCAATTTAATAAAATGGACAGTTTGTATATACAAACAAGGTCAAAGTGGAGCTACATCATCCATATAATTTCCATCTTGTCAACTTCATAGGAAGAACACGATTACAGTACATGATTACTAAACCATACTAATGTCCCAAACCACACCATTCAATCTGTGTAACATTACTTAAGTATTCAATGCAGTGAGTGTGAGGCATGTGTGTGAAGATTTAGGTAAGCATTTATGTAAATGATTTTTCATGAAATAGTTTCTTAATTTATTTTAGCTTCATTTTAGCTAGCTGCTTAAGGTACTCATTCTCGTTCTCCAATTCAGCAGTACATGCCTCAGGCTCAAGCCTTTGACAAAGGTAAGCAGTATCTTTACACTGTTTACATCAAACTACAGTGCTTATATTTTGGCACATAAATGAGCCATGTAGCATGCAGCTTGGCTAAGCTGACTGGTAGAGTTATCTTATAGGCAGTTTCATTTGTCATACTAGAATAAATCCTTGCTTCGCAGCTCTTATTTTAGTCATTTGATGCTACATATTAAAGATTGCTAAATTGTTTTTCTACTATTTGTAAGAAAGATCAAATTGTTTTAATAATGCATTGTAATATAATTGTATCTACTGAGAAACATTTTTTCATTAATCTGTATGGTATTTGCAGGAGTAAAACTAATGAACCTTTATGCTGTCCAGCAATCACACAATTCCAATATTTTATGATCTCATTAAATACATTCATACCTTGTGAATTTTTTGATGAGTATGCCTTTCAGAGTGAGAATAACCAAAATGACTCAATAACAAAATAACAACAAAAACGAATTAAGTTGCTTTGTAACCGTCAGTGAAGCAATCAGTATGAAGTGTAGATATGTGATTTTTATCATAAACTGAACATACACAGAAATTAATATTTTGCTTTGATGACTGTACCTTAAACATTCAAGGAGTATCAAAATTCAGTGGATTCCTAGATGGAGAGATCAATTAAAACATATCTAAATGAGTGCAACAGTATAAAATGCAGTTTGGTGATATGGGCCACCTCTTGACTCTTTTTGTTTCGTGGCTGTAGGTCAACATTTCAGGAAGATTGCTAATAGAAGGAGGGAGAGATGAATAGAAAAAAACTAATGTACTAGTAAAAATCAGTGGATTCCTATAGAAAGAAGGAATCGAAAGAATAGGTAGATAGATGAATGCTATCCGTATTAAATACAGGAGTCACTGTGCTCCGGTCCCAACCAAGGAGGGACATACCCACCACCACTCATACACCCTCCTCCTCCCTTTCCCAATCAGTAGTTGGGAATCTCCCCTAATAAAAGGTGAATCACTGACCCTTTCATTACAACCCACTTATTAGAGTTCAAGCACATAATGTGGGATACCTTCTTATTATTATTTTTTTCAGTCTGTAAAATGCATCGTGCAGCCTAGGCCGTAAGGCCCAGAAGCACCAAACTTGGCAGAAATGTGCAGCAGGTATGAAATGACTCAGCCACACACAGGGACCTGCACTGGCCTGATGGTGGCACTACAGAGCAGCATTTTATGTTTTTGGTCCATATTTCCAATACCTTAAGTCCTAGAAACGAAATTCAACTTCCAGTGCATTCCTTAGCTCAAGCTAAACAAAAAAGCCTATTGGATGCTTAAACTCCACACACTTTTGGATTTTTTTGCTAATTTGCATTATATTAAAAAAAATACTTTTTCAAATTAGGCCTAGGTTTTACATCTTATCACCACAACCTTGGTGTCAAACTATTCATAATAATTTCATTATCAATAATCATCAACAACAATGTGACATTTCCATATACTGTAGTATGGCTATCACATCAATAGCTCTGAGGAGGAGCCTAATTTACTTTAACAGCTATGGCTCAACAATGCTTTCATCCATCTTCATGAAACTTGATAGGCTGATAGAGCATATGAATTTGAGGTCACTTTCCAATGCTGGCCAACATTGTTCAATAGGGGGCGCTACAACAAGTAACAAACTGTTTCTCTCAAACTGTTGGTCACATCAAGCCAAAATGTTACATGGCATCATTTGAGACAGGATGTCTCAAGTTACACAGTGGTGACATCATCATTCAAAAACATAGGAATTGGCCATTCGACAGGCTTAACACTGATCATTCATTCAATCATTCATTGGTCAATCAACTTGAAACTTTAATGCTATGGATATCACCATCTTTGTTATGGACCATCATTCTCTTTGATTGGGATATGTTTAAAATCATTTGGCCACAAGGTGGCATTATTCATGAAAATCATTTGGCCATTCATAACTCCTCCACATTTTCACTTAGGAACATGAAAATTGAAACGCTGCAAGGAATAAAATGAATCAAATTTGTCATTACAAGTACCATTCAAAAATGCATAGTTTTGTCACATTCATCAATTGTTTGAAAACAGCACTTTTCAAACTAGTCCTAGGAATTTGATCCAATCATGTCGACATTGGACCTTAAATTACGAACTCTGAAGGCAAATACTTAGACAAACCTTTGAATGTCTGGCATGCCACACTGGTCCTCCATCACATCAATCACTGCGGCCTTGCCATGCATAACCTACATTGCCATAACTCATGAACCATACAAGTGATGAAGTCCTAATTTTAAAGCCTATAATAGACTGAGTTTCATGTGACATGTGACAGCACACAAAAATCATGAAAATCATCATGTACTGCACATTACAGACAAGTAATGGGTCATGTATGATTCAGATGTACAAGAGGAAAAACTTTACAATTAAATCTAAAGATGTCAATCTTTTACCAAAAGGTGACCAAGTCTTATTTCTTCATTGTAATATCAGTGTGGAAGTACTTGTGCTCCATCTACTGGCCACATACTGGAACTGACTGAAAAGTAGTGTTTACATTAAACATCCCACAGAAACACACTTACACACAAACCCAATCTCAGCATGTGACTTAGTTCTATGATTTTAATCTTTTTGCTATTACAATTTCTATTGTTCATTGAGCCTTTATTGCCTCATAAGGCAGTTAAATTGACATTGGCACTAAAGAGCACAGTTCATGCATTCAAACCAAAGGTTTCAGACCAATTTGTTTTTGTAGTTATTGTTTTTAACTTCTTTCTGCTTTACTTATTATACAATACTTAGTTATGAAATTGTCTACTAAATCTGGTACAGATGAAAAATGGTGTAGTGTGTAACAATTCTGAATTAGAATTTACTGTGACATTTCATTATTGTGACATTATGAATAGTTAACGCCTGGTTCAAATTGCATCATTCCTCACATAGGGTTATGTACCAAACAAACTGTCAGTACTACCGAGTACCAATACACGTCAAATCAGTCATGCCAAATTTTGCTAAAAGTGCAACACAGTCAGGGGAGGTTTTATCACTACCTGTATATTGAATGTTAACTTATTTTTATGAGCCATGTCTCATTTAGCAGTATATAATAGCTACAGAAAAAGAGTAACATTATATGATATTTAAGTGTGTCCATAGCCTTAGTTTGAAACCAACAGTACTATTTATGGGGAAATATTGCAAACACTGATAGTGATGACATAACAATGGCTGACAAGGAAGAAGGCAGCTCTGCCATGTCAGTAACACTTCTACATAACTTGCGTAGTATATAAAGTTTCACTTCATCATACCTGATAAATTTTTAATTAAATATAATCAGCTTGCAAGTCATGCTTTTTTTACACTCTTGCTTTCACTGACAGGTCACCCTGTTCCACTGTCAACGTTTTTTTAAAATGTGATTAATGTCACTGATCATTTTAGTTTGTTAAATATATGTATTCCCCAATTTGCTCCTAATCTCACTAAACTATCCTCACTTCTTTGACTCCCAGGAGAAGGAGGTCAAATGTACAATCTGAAGGTAGGCATGGTATTTTAAAAAACTATATTTTGTACCATATAATAAATAATACAATACTGAAATTAAGAAATCTGGACTTTTTAATAACTGAAATTGCATTTTTTTTTGCTATTTCACAAAGAATAAAAAAAAGTATTGTTGGGTACGGATATCAGTTCAAATGTGAACAATATCCAACTCTATTCTCACCTCACTATTAGTCTTAAATCTAACATGAATTTTTGAAAATAGAACACCAGAAACATTCATTCTCATTCTAAAAATACTACTATAACTTTTACTTATTCTGTCAATCTCTAACACTGTATAGAACACAAAGACATGGCACAGTGCAGTACTGCATTACAATCCTGCAGTAAAAGAAAACCTATTGTGGCATGTAACTGTGACATTATTTCTATTCAGTATGCACCATAAGGCCCAACTGTAGTCCAGAAGTACTCAGAAGTAGTCTCTTCATTAGAATTTTTATTGGTCACACACACGAATGCATACAAATCTCAAACTATCTATAAACTGAAGTAAACTGGCTGTCATGTTCATGATTTAATAATTACTTTCATAAAGTAAAATATGCCAAATGTACCAATTTGTTGGTTATGAAGTGTCTTTAAGCTGTTTACCCATATGTCAGATTCAAGATACTGTTGTAAAATTGGTCAAAATAAAATAAGCAGAAATAACAATTAGCCTGACAAAAACCTTGCATACAGTGCTCTAAAATTTCCTGATAGACGGCTGTGCAGACTTTGGTCTTGATACAACACAGTGGACCTACACCAGTAGATGGCATGGCTCCCCAAACCATCAAGGATTGTGAAAATGTCACACTAGACCTCAAGCAGCTTGGATTGTGTGCCTCTCCACTCTTCCTCCAGACTCTGGGACTTTGATTTCCAAATGAAATGCAAAATTTACTTTCATTTGAAAACAACACTTTGGACCTACACATGCTGGTGTAGGTCCACTTTGTTATATCAATACAAAAGTCAGTGCAGCCGTCTACCAGGAAATTTTAGAGCACTTCATTCTTCCCTCTGCCAACAAGCTTCTTGGAGATAGAAATTTGATTTTCCAGCAGGACTTGGAACCTGTCCACACTGCCAAAAGTACCAATACCTGGTATCACTGTGCTTGACTGGCCAGCAAACTCAATTGACCTAAACTCCATAGATAATCTATAGGGTATTATCAAGAGGACGATGAAAGACACCAGACCCAACAATCAAGAAAGCTGAAGGCTGCTATCAAAGCAACCTGGGCTCCCATAACACCTCAGCAGTGCCACAGGCTGATTACCTCCATGCCAAGCCGCATTGATTCAGTAATTCATGCAAAAGCAAAGTGAATACAGTACATACTTTTCAGTAGGCCAACATTTCTGAATTAAAAATCATTTTGTCAGTTGATCTTACATATTCTAATTTTCTGAGATAATGATTTTGCCTTTTCATTGGCTGTAAGCCATAATCATCAACATAAATAAACATAAATAAACACTTGAATTTAGATTGACTTTTTGTATTGAATTACTGAATTAAATTTTATTTTAAATAGACTTTTTGGTGATATTCTAATTTATTGACATGACCGAATTTCAGGCTACATTTTTACACAATAACAGACCTTGTTTGGCAAGCAATAAGCAACTAAAATAACGACTACAAAAGCGGTAATTTAATAACTAAAAAAGCGGTGAATATAGGTTAGCTAGACAGATGCGCAAATTTTAAAAATGTATAACTCCTAAGTTTGTGGTACGTCTACATCACAGATAATCTTAAAAAGTTGGATTACGTTACTAACGGTAACAGTCTGGCAGTTCTATATACAAAACGGCTATATATAAAACGGAGTGGACTGGCGGCTATTTTCACGATTATTCGCGAATCTAACTAACTGAGCTAACCAGCTCCCTTATCTAGCAAGAAATAAGAAGCCATCAACTAGCTAGCTGGATAGTATGTGTACGTTAAATAGCAACAAGATGGACATCAATGTATTGCGATCAGTGTATTCCGTCTTCTTTTATATTCTAATTACGCATACACGAATACTGAAACATATCAAACACTAAACCGGACTATAATAAAGTCAACTAGTTACGTAGCTAACTAACAAGTTTCAATCGCTACCCCTAGCTGGCCTGCTAACTTGCTAGACTTGTCTGTACTATTCCAGCTTGCTAACGCTATATATGACAGCTAAGATAGCTAGCTAGCTCGCGAACAATGAGACAGGAGAAGTAATATTTTGTATTGTAACGTTTGCGGTAATGTAGTGCTCGCAACTGTTATAATTATATAAATATTTTATCAGAATGACGACAGATTTTGGCTCAAGCGAATCCTTACCCATACAGCTAGCTAGGTAGCTAGCTATTTTTTTTTAACTTATTTCAGACCCGCCGTCATGAGACTAACCCGCCTCTAATTTCAGGCCGAGGCCTGCAAACGCTGTGCTATATATATATTTGTAGGAGCGAATTCTTGTTAAGTAATGTCACTAACAGAAAAAGCCGGATATCTCCACGATAACCCATTCTGTTTGTAACAACACAACCTCCATTCCTCCTTTCACAACCCTATGCTGCCGGGTTTGTTGTTGCGGCTGCGCCGCGGCTGAAATAGCTGGAGATTGCGCGGTAGGGTACTAACCTCAGAGCGGCTGCGCTACTCCGGGCCTGCGCGGTACAGCGGAGCTGGGAATCTGACCTGTAATGGAGGACAAAGAACAGAAAGCGAACCCCAAAGCTGTAGCTGAGAGCTTAGTGGTCCACACAGTAAAGAGTAAACCCCGCCCCCAATACATTTTCTAATGGTTTATAAACATTGAAAATATGTTGGCTGAGATTGCATGTTGTATCACGATTTCAGTATAGGAAAGCTGATTTCCAACAGTCATGTCAGATCATAAGTATCAATGTTATTTTCAGACCGGGGTCAAATACAAATTGCATCGCATATTACTTCATTTTTATTTGGATGATAGTGAAGGTTATTTCAGCTATTTTTGATAACTTGTCAGAAACAAACGTGAAATACATATACACATAATTAAAGAAATAGCTGGTAAAAACAAGAAAGGAAAAAATGCATTGTTTTCGAGGTGTTCCTCCTTGCAGAACCGGAAATCCAAAGGTTGGAGTTGGATTTGATCCAACCCCTCCTGTCGCATTTCAATGGTCCGGACTTTCGAACTGGAGACGGCTCAATTCCGATTTCCCTCCCCACACGTCCAGAAGCCGAAACATAACGGGACATATTAAAGGGGCGCATTAACGGGGCATATTAAAAGCGTATTAAAAGCGCAGCCAGTTATTACATTAATTTGTTTATTAATTATTACATGAGTTTGTATATTAATTAGATTTGTTTATTAAAAAACAAATCTATTTTTACTGCACTCTATCATTCTAATAATTTAGCATTTCGTGTACAGTTTGTTCATGTAAATACTTTTTATTTAGAATAACCTGTGTTTAGGCGTTTAGGCTGTAGACAAGCTACTGTGTCTCCGATCAAATTTTAAATGGCGTAATATGCATACCTGAATTATAACGCACGCATTGAAGAATACAAATAAACTTACCTTGGCTCTGTCTACATGTTAGCTATTTGGAGTATTGAACAGGTTTCTGGATGTTGGAGTAGGAGTTTCCAAGAGGCTGTTTTGCTCTATTGCAAGACAATAGAGGCTAATAACATCTAGCTATGCTTAACAGAGGGGAAGTGGGCCACCGTGTCGGTGGTGTGTGCCATACGAACGTGTTAGTCTAGTGATATACATGCCAACAGAATAATACATGAACAAATAAGTAAATGTAAGTTTGACACTAACCTAGAGACAACACTAAACCAATATTTTGAATGAACGATTTCGAACAAATAAGAAATTGCAACAGGAAACTAAACAAAATGGACAATCTACTGAAAACCATGTCACAGGGCGCTCAATCCTAAACAGTAATTTAGTCATATTACGTTGTTGTTAGTTTATTGACCTTACGTGCAAATCATTCCGATTTTTTTTTGTTTCTGCAGCCCGTTCTGCCTTTTGAGTAAAATACGCCATCTAGCGATAATTATGTGTCAAAATCAGATTACTTGTGTAAAGATTCTTTTGAGCACAGAGCACATAGGCTCGCTTTAACTAACAAAATATTTGTTTACGAGTCATTCTGCAAAAGTTTCACTTTGGCACTAAATCATGCTCAGAAACACTGTTTTAGGCGCTTACAAGGCTGGGAAACGCTGTTTTGAACGCCAGAACAAAGCTTACTACTTGCTTGGAAAAGCATTTGTAAGGTTGCAAACATGATAAAACAGATTGTTTTCACCTTCTAACACTGGTAACTAACAAAATATGTGTTTATAAGTCATTCTGCAAAAGTTGCATTTTGGCACTAAGTTTTGCTCAGAAACACTGTTTTAGGCGCTTACAAGGCTGGGAAACGCTGTTTTGAACTCCAGAATGCAAAGCTTACTACTTGCTTGGAAATGCATTTGTAAGGTTGCAAACATGATAAAACTGCTTGTTTTCACCTTCTAACACTGGTCACTAACAAAATATGTGTTTATAAGTCATTCTGCAAAAGTTGCATTTTGGCACTAACTTTTGCTCAGAAACACTGTTTTAGGCGCTTACAAGGCTGGAAAACGCTGTTTTGAACGCCAGAATGCAAAGCTTACTACTTGCTTGCAAAAGCATTTGTAAGGTTCCAAACATGATAAAACAGCTTGTTTTCACATTCTAACACTGGTAACTAACAAAATATGTGTTTATAAGTCATTCTGCAAAAGTTTCATTTTGGCACTAAGTTTTGCTCAGAAACACTGTTTTAGGCGCTTACAAGGCTGCGAAACGCTGTTTTGAACGCCAGAATGCAAAGCTTACTACTGTCACGATCAGCCCCGGATCCCTCCCTGTGGGCGTGTGTTTATGTTGTCGATGTCCTTATGTGTATTTCCGTGGGTGTGTGTGTGTCGGGATGAGTGTGTTCATGAGTCGCACCTGTAGCTTGTCTCGTCGTCACGAAGGGTTAGCGTGGTTTGTCTATTTAATGTGTGCTTGCGCAGTGTCCCGTGCTCGTCTTTGTTGAGTCATAGCAGTGGAGTCGTGTATGTGTGTTACGTTGTATGTAACAAGAATAAAGGAAGAAAAGTGCATTCCTTCTGTCGCGGTCGTCCATCTTTGAAGTGCATTGGAAATTCCACTCCACCGTGACAGAAAGACGAGCCGCATGATGCCAGGACACCGTGAGAAGGGAAGGAGAGCCAGCACGCATGGGGCGCGTAGAGGGGGGCACCGGCATGCCCTCTCGAACCGGGACCGTCCCCTGCCTTCCTCGAGTCCCCTCCTCGCAGACTTGGAAATGGACAAGAGCGAGGGGGAAAGAATAGCCGCCTATCTGCGGCAATACCCCCTCGAGGCGGAAGAAGAGGGGTTGGCAGGCTATTACCGCCTACTCACGGAGGCCGCCTGGGAAGCCCGTGTCCGCCAACCCTTAAGTGCCTACCGCCACCTCGCGGAGGAAGCATGGGCGGAGCGAACCCGTCAGCCGAGGGAAGACCCCGTTTCCAGGGCAGAGGAGGTACCCGCGATCGTGATTGCCTCCGGGATGATAGAGCTCGCCCCCGGAGAGCGAGGACGAGAGAGACAGACTACGAGGAGGACGAGGCCTCCCCTCCGTCAGTATGCTCTAAGAGCACAGTGCGCTACCTGGGTGAAGAGGAAAGCCTCCCTCCCTCCGAGTACGCGACAGAGTATGAGGGTGAGTGGAGCGCGACGATCGTCTCCCCCTCAGAATACGCGGAAGACACGGAGTACCAGAAGGGGGTTATGACAGTCCTTCTCCCTCCGAGTACGCCAAGGGAGTACGAGGGTGAGTATAGCGAGGAAGATCGCCCTCCTCCCTCAGAATACGCGGAAGAAACAGAGTACCAGAAGGGAGGTTATGAGAGTCCTTCTCCCCCCGAGTACGCGCAGGAGTACGAGGGTGAGTGGACCGAGGAAGATCGCCCCCTCCCTCAGAATACGGGAAGAAACTGAGTACCAGAAGGAGGACAGTTTCTCCGTACCTGAGTACTCGGCCGTGAGATACAGGGGTCGAGGGTAGGCGGATCAGCCAGCTGTCGCCACAGGCTCCCATGGACACGAGTGAGTCCGTGCCCTGGGAGAGAAGCGCCTCTTCACCACAGCGCGAGGAGCGGGCAATGGACTGCCAGTGGGAGAGAGCGCTGGAGGATGCCAGTATGCGGAGCTATGGCTCCTCTGAGGTCGAGTGGAGCCGGGGGGAGGAGCCCGAGGAGGTTTCCCCTTGGCAGGGGGTGGAGGCCGGACGCAGAGCCACAGGGCGTACAAGTCGCGCTGGTCGGCGAGGGAAGGTACCGCCCCGACGGAAGGCAACACCCTCGAGGCGCACGACCAGCTGGGCAGCGCGTTCAGTCAACGCCCGCGGGCGGAAGGTAAAACCTCCAGGGCGCAAGCCTCAGGCTGGTCAGAGATCGCCGGTAAAGACCAGCAGAAAGGCGAAAACCCCTGGGCAGCCACAGGGTAAGCCCAGGAGGGGAAGGAGTCGGGCCACCCAGACCCAAGAGCCGACGCAAGCTCCCCGCTTCCACCAGAGGTGGGGGAAAGGGACCTCAGAAGCCGCGACGGGGGAGGAGGTTTGGACCGAACCCCCCCAATGGTCGCGGGGTTGCAGTCCGGAAAGCCTGCTCAGCTATTGTCCCTGCTCCCTATTCCTGTGTTCGTGTCAGTCCCTGTGTTTCTACCGAATCCCCTTCTCCCTATGTTGCCTATGCTAATTAATGTGCCTGTGTGTGTCTTAGTGTCTGTACCGGTGTTTTTGTCTAACGTGTTTTCCCCTGTCCTCCCAGGGAAGTGGATCTGAGGTGCGTGGCTGTGCTGCTCCTCCTCGGGGGCGACAATGCCCGGAGGCCGGAGTTCTCGGCGACCACGGGACCACCCATAGGTGTGGATCCGAGGCAGCACAACTTCGCTGGGCACTCCGGGCGGAGTAGCCCCTTGGGGGAGGGCTATGTCACGATCAGCCCCGGATCCCTCCCTGTGGGCGTGTGTTTATGTTGTCGATGTCCTTATGTGTATTTCCGTGGGTGTGTGTGTGTCGGGATGAGTGTGTTCATGAGTCGCACCTGTAGCTTGTCTCGTCGTCACGAAGGGTTAGCGTGGTTTGTCTATTTAATGTGTGCTTGCGCAGTGTCCCGTGCTCGGCTTTGTTGAGTCATAGCAGTGGAGTCGTGTATGTGTGTTACGTTGTATGTAACAAGAATAAAGGAAGAAAAGTGCATTCCTTCTGTCGCGGTCGTCCATCTTTGAAGTGCATTGGAAATTCCACTCCACCGTGACAACTACTTGCTTGCAAAAGCATTTGCAAGGTTCCAAACATGATAAAACAGCTTGTTTTCACCTTCTAACACTGGTAACTAACAAAATATGTGTTTATAAGTCATTCTGCAAAAGTTTCATTTTGGCACTAAGTTTTGCTCAGAAACACTGTTTTAGGCGCTTACAAGGCTGGGAAACGCTTTTTTGAACGCCAGAATGCAAAGCTTACTACTTGCTTGCAAAAAGCATTTGTAAGGTTGCAAACATGATAAAACAGCTTGTTTTCACCTTCTAACACTGGTAACTAACAAAATATGTGTTTATAAGTCATTCTGCAAAAGTTGCATTTTGGCACTAACTTTTGCTCAGAAACACTGTTTTTGGCGCTTACAAGGCTGGGAAAACGCTGTTTTGAACGCCAGAATGCAAAGCTTACTACTTGCTTGGAAATGCATTTGTAAGGTTGCAAACATGATAAAACTGCTTGTTTTCACCTTCTAACACTGGTCACTAACAAAATATGTGTTTATAAGTCATTCTGCAAAAGTTGCATTTTGGCACTAACTTTTGCTCAGAAACACTGTTTTAGGCGCTTACAAGGCTGGAAAACGCTGTTTTGAACGCCAGAATGCAAAGCTTACTACTTGCTTGGAAATGCATTTGTAAGGTTCCAAACATGATAAAACAGCTTGTTTTCACATTCTAACACTGGTAACTAACAAAATATGTGTTTATAAGTCATTCTGCAAAAGTTTCATTTTGGCACTAAGTTTTGCTCAGAAACACTGTTTTAGGCGCTTACAAGGCTGGAAAACGCTGTTTTGAACGCCAGAATGCAAAGCTTACTACTTGCTTGCAAAAGCATTTGTAAGGTTCCAAACATGATAAAACAGCTTGTTTTCACCTTCTAACACTGGTAACTAACAAAATATGTGTTTATAAGTCATTCTGCAAAAGTTTCATTTTGGCACTAAGTTTTGCTCAGAAACACTGTTTTAGGCGCTTACAAGGCTGGGAAACGCTGTTTTGAACGCCAGAATGCAAAGCTTACTACGTGCTTGGAAAAGCATTTGTAAGGTTGCAAACATGATAAAACAGCTTGTTTTCACCTTCTAACACTGGTAACTAACAAAATATGTGTTTATAAGTCATTCTGCAAAAGTTTCATTTTGGCACTAAGTTTTGCTCAGAAACAATGTTTTAGGCGCTTACAAGGCTGGGAAACGCTGTTTTGAACGCCAGAATGCAAAGCTTACTACTTGCTTGGAAAAGCATTTGTAAGGTTGCAAACATGATAAAACAGCTTGTTTTCACCTTCTAACACTGGTAACTAACAAAATATGTGTTTATAAGTCATTCTGCAAAAGTTTCATTTTGGCACTAAGTTTTGCTCAGAAACACTGTTTTAGGGCGCTTACAAGGCTGGGAAAGGCTGTTTTGAACGCCAGAATGCAAAGCTTACTACTTGCTTGGAAAAGCATTTGTAAGGTTGCAAACATGATAAAACAGCTTGTTTTCACCTTCTAACACTGGTAACTAACAAAATATGTGTTTATAAGTCATTCTGCAAAAGTTGCATTTTGGCACTAAGTTTTGCTCAGAAACCCTGTTTTAGGCGCTTACAAGGCTGGGAAACGCTGTTTTGAACGCCAGAATGCAAAGCTTACTACTTGCTTGCAAAAAGCATTTGTAAGGTTGCAAACATGATAAAACAGCTTGTTTTCACCTTCTAACACTGGTAACTAACAAAATATGTGTTTATAAGTCATTCTGCAAAAGTTTCATTTTGGCACTAAGTTTTGCTCAGAAACACTGTTTTAGGCGCTTACAAGGCTGGGAAAGGCTGTTTTGAACGCCTGAATGCAAAGCTTACTACTTGCTTGGAAATGCATTTGTAAGGTTGCAAACATGATAAAACAGCTTGTTTTCACCTTCTGGTAACTAACAAAATGTGTGTTTATAAGTCATTCTGCAAAAGTTTCATTTTGGCACTAAGTTTTGCTCAGAAACACTGTTTTAGGCGCTTACAAGGCTGGGAAACGCTTTTTGAACGCCAGAATGCAAAGCTTACTACTTGCTTGCAAAAGCATTTGTAAGGTTGCAAACATGATAAAACAGCTTGTTTTCACCTTCTAACACTGGTAACTAACAAAATATGTGTTTATAAGTCATTCTGCAAAAGTTGCATTTTGGCACTAAGTTTTGCTCAGAAACACTGTTTTAGGCGCTTACAAGGCTGGGAAACGCTGTTTTGAACGCCAGAATGCAAAGCTTACTACTTGCTTGGAAAAAGCATTTGTAAGGTTGCAAACATGATAAAACAGCTTGTTTTCACCTTCTAACACTGGTAACTAACAAAATATGTGTTTATAAGTCATTCTGCAAAAGTTGCATTTTGGCACTAAGTTTTGCTCAGAAACACTGTTTTAGGCGCTTACAAGGCTGGGAAAACGCTGTTTTGAACGCCAGAATGCAAAGCTTACTACTTGCTTGGAAATGCATTTGTAAGGTTGCAAACATGATAAAACAGCTTGTTTTCACCTTCTAACACTGGTAACTAACAAAATATGTGTTTATAAGTCATTCTGCAAAAGTTGCATTTTGGCACTAAGTTTTGCTCAGAAACACTGTTTTAGGCGCTTACAAGGCTGGAAAACGCTGTTTTGAACGCCTGAATGCAAAGCTTACTACTTGCTTGGAAAAGCATTTGTAAGGTTGCAAACATGATAAAACAGCTTGTTTTCACCTTCTAACACTGGTAACTAACAAAATATGTGTTTATAAGTCATTCTGCAAAAGTTGCATTTTGGCACTAAGTTTTGCTCAGAAACACTGTTTTAGGCGCTTAAAGGCTGGAAAACGCTGTTTTGAACGCCAGAATGCAAAGCTTACTACTTGCTTGGAAATGCATTTGTAAGGTTGCAAACATGATAAAACAGCTTGTTTTCACCTTCTAACACTGGTAACTAACAAAATATGTGTTTATAAGTCATTCTGCAAAAGTTGCATTTTGGCACTAAGTTTTGCTCAGAAACACTGTTTTAGGCGCTTACAAGGCTGGAAAACGCTGTTTTTGAACGCCTGAATGCAAAGCTTACTACTTGCTTGGAAATGCATTTGTAAGGTTGCAAACATGATAAAACAGCTTGTTTTCACCTTCTAACACTGGTAACTAACAAAATATGTGTTTATAAGTCACTCTGCAAAAGTTGAATTTTGGCATTAACTTTTGCTCAGAAACACTGTTTTAGGCGCTTACAAGGCTGGAAAACGCTGTTTTGAACGCATGTATTCAAAGCTTACTACTTGCTTGGAAATGCATTTGTAAGGTTGCAAACATGATAAAACAGCTTGTTTTCACCTTCTAACACTGGTAACTAACAAAATATGTGTTTATAAGTCATTCTGCAAAAGTTGCATTTTGGCACTAAGTTTTGCTCAGAAACACTGTTTTAGGCGCTTACAAGGCTGGAAAACGCTGTTTTGAACGCCTGAATGCAAAGCTTACTACTTGCTTGGAAATGCATTTGTAAGGTTGCAAACATGATAAAACAGCTTGTTTTCACCTTCTAACACTGGTAACTAACAAAATATGTGTTTATAAGTCATTCTGCAAAAGTTGCATTTTGGCACTAAGTTTTGCTCAGAAACACTGTTTTAGGCGCTTACAAGGCTGGAAAACGCTGTTTTGAACGCCTGAATGCAAAGCTTACTACTTGCTTGGAAATGCATTTGTAAGGTTGCAAACATGATAAAACAGCTTGTTTTCACATTCTAACACTGGTAACTAACAAAATATGTGTTTATAAGTCATTCTGCAAAAGTTGCATTTTGGCACTAAGTTTTGCTCAGAAACACTGTTTTAGGCGCTTACAAGGCTGGAAAACGCTGTTTTGAACGCCTGAATGCAAAGCTTACTACTTGCTTGGAAATGCATTTGTAACATTGCAAACATGATAAAACAGCTTGTTTTCACCTTCTAACACTGGTAACTAACAAAATATGTGTTTATAAGTCATTCTGCAAAAGTTGCATTTTGGCACTAAGTTTTGCTCAGAAACACTGTTTTAGGCGCTTACAAGGCTGGAAAAACGCTGTTTTGAACGCCTGAATGCAAAGCTTACTACTTGCTTGGAAATGCATTTGTAAGGTTGCAAACATGATAAAACAGCTTGTTTTCACATTCTAACACTGGTAACTAACAAAATATGTGTTTATAAGTCATTCTGCAAAAGTTGCATTTTGGCACTAAGTTTTGCTCAGAAACACTGTTTTAGGCGCTTACAAGGCTGGAAAACGCTGTTTTGAACGCATGTATGCAAAGCTTACTACTTGCTTGGAAATGCATTTGTAAGGTTGCAAACATGATAAAACAGCTTGTTTTCACCTTCTAACACTGGTAACTAACAAAATATGTGTTTATAAGTCATTCTGCAAAAGTTGCATTTTGGCACTAAGTTTTGCTCAGAAACACTGTTTTAGGCGCTTACAAGGCTGGAAAACGCTGTTTTGAACGCATGTATGCAAAGCTTACTACTTGCTTGGAAATGCATTTGTAAGGTTGCAAACATGATAAAACAGCTTGTTTTCACCTTCTAACACTGGTAACTAACAAAATATGTGTTTATAAGTCATTCTGCAAAAGTTGCATTTTTGGCACTAAGTTTTGCTCAGAAACACTGTTTTAGGCGCTTACAAGGCTGGAAAACGCTGTTTTGAACGCCTGAATGCAAAGCTTACTACTTGCTTGGAAATGCATTTGTAAGGTTGCAAACATGATAAAACAGCTTGTTTTCACCTTCTAACACTGGTAACTAACAAAATATGTGTTTATAAGTCATTCTGCAAAAGTTGCATTTTGGCACTAAGTTTTGCTCAGAAACACTGTTTTAGGCGCCATACAAGGCTGGAAAACGCTGTTTTGAACGCATGAATGCAAAGCTTACTACTTGCTTGGAAATGCATTTGTAATGTTGCAAACATGATAAAACAGCTTGTTTTCACATTCTAACACTGGTAACTAACAAAATATGTGTTTATAAGTCATTCTGCAAAAGTTGCATTTTGGCACTAAGTTTTGCTCAGAAACACTGTTTTAGGCAATTACAAGGCTGGAAAACGCTGGTTTGAACGCCTGAATGCAAAGCTTACTACTTGTTTGGAAATGCATTTGTAACGTTGCAATCATGATAAAACAGCTTGTTTTCACATTCTAACACTGGTAACTAACAAAATATGTGTTTATAAGTCACTCTGCAAAAGTTGCATTTTGGCACTAAGTTTTGCTCAGAAACACTGTTTTAGGCGCTTACAAGGCTGGAAAACGCTGTTTTGAACGCATGAATGCAAAGCTTACTACTTGCTTGGAAATGCATTTGTAATGTTGCAAACATGATAAAACAGCTTGTTTTCACATTCTAACACTGGTAACTAACAAAATATGTGTTTATAAGTCATTCTGCAAAAGTTGCGTTTTGGCACTAAGTTTTGCTCAGAAACACTGTTTTAGGCACTTACAAGGCTGGAAAACGATGTTTTGAACGTCTGAATGCAAAGCCTACTACTTGCTTGGAAATGCATTTGTAAAGTTGCAAACATGATAAAACAGCTTGTTTTCACATTCTAACACTGGTAACTAACAAAATATGTGTTTACAAGTCATTCTGCAAAAGTTGCATTTTGGCACGAAGTATTGCTCAAAAACACTGTCTTATGCGCATACAAGGGTGGAAAACGCTGTTTTGAACGCCTGAAAGCAAAGCTTTCTACTTGCTTGGAAATGCATTTGTAACATTGCAAACATGATAAAACAGCTTGTTTTCACATTCTAACACTGGTAACTAACAAAATATGTGTTTACAAGTCATTCTGCAAAAGTTGCATTTTGGCATTAAGTTTTGCTCAGAAACACTGTTTTAGGCGCTTACAAGGCTGGAAAACGCTGTTTTGAACGCATGTATGCAAAGCTTACTACTTGCTTGGAAATGCATTTGTAAGGTTGCAAACATGATAAAACAGCTTGTTTTCACATTCTAACACTGGTAACTAATAAAATATGTGTTTATAAGTCA
>JAGXOD010000015.1:8547500-8789633 GCA_020368025.1 Brachyhypopomus occidentalis | reverse complement strand
TGCTCATACTAAAATGGCCCAGCTCAAATGTACAAAATAAACCTGTCTGCTTAGGAGGTATAGATCATGTATTTAAATTGGTCCTGAAATTCCAGGCTCTACACTACCTTCTCCCACCCAGTACCTTGGAAGTGGGTCTGATGAGTGGCCAACCAGATATGCTACTTGGTTAACCAACCAGTCAATCATATCTGGTTTTTCCATCCTCCAGGTTTTTGTGAGTTTTGAAAAAATGCATGTGTGCACAATTTTAATAGAAAAAGGCCAAAATTTTAACATGATGGCCTATGAGAAATAATGCCACATTTTCAAATCACATTTAAATTCCAGGTCAGTTTTGAATCAAGCTAAAATTGTGATGGGGAAATCGGTTCTATGTAATCTAGACATTAAAGTACTACACCCAACAAATCAGTTCAGTGACCATTAATTCCCATACCAGTCTGCAAACGGCTGGACATTTTCCATTACTTTTAAATAATGAGACATTGCCACACCAACTTGAATGAGTACTAATACACAGATTATGATGTCTGGGTGATTATGTCTGGGTGAGTTCCCTGGAAGCAGTGTACACTGAGTCTGTGTGCACTAACAGGGCTAATTTACTGAACTGAATTTATCATATTTATTTATTCATCTAAACAAGTTTACCCAATTCAGGCTCATTAAGCCTATACTGGCAAGACACAAGGCAGGAGCCAACCGTGGACAACCATCTTACACACACAGTGCTAACCAAAATGCCACTCTACTACACTTAGCTACTATATTTAATTAACCCTTAATAATAACAAACATTGTTTCTGGTAATTGAGAAATTATTAAGTTAATTCAACTTGAAAATTAATAATAGCATTTTGTAAATACCATGTCTGCATCAGGCAAAATTAAGCTCCCTAAACCATGACCAACACTATTACACTATTATACTTTCTCCTGCAGTATTCATTTATTCGCTGCTGTAAAATAAACACCAGGAGCACTTCTGCACACTTTGTTTGCATTACAACCAACCTCAAAATAAAAACATCACATACCAGTTAAGAGAATAACATAAGTATTTATTAACCCGGGCATTAAAATACTTATCTTGATTTGGCAGCTCAAGAAGGACATTTTCTAACTGTTTCATACACACCAATCCCTTAATGCTAAACCCTTGTCTCTGGCAGGAAAAGTTCTTCTCCCCTCCTGTCTTCACAGATTTACATGTGATCCACTCCAACACACATGTCTCAGCTTACAAAAGGCCGAGGAACTAACTGACTAAGAGCATGATAAAGACATGAAATCATTAAGATATTGTTCTCAGTTAATCCCATTCAGGGCTGGGATTAGGACCGAGCATCAGGGGGGTTGAGAGGGGTCTCCAGAACAGAGGAACTTCAGCGTAGATTCTCCGACTGGATCAGCTCTGTGATTAGCTGTATGGTCTTCTCATCTGAGGAAGGAGCAAAGTGCAGAAGCGAACACTAAAACCAAAGCTCCTCACGGAGAGCACCGTGTGCACAGAGCGGCATGCAGGCTCAGAAGGAAGAGATGTGTTCTGAAGATGGGAAATACCTTCCAGATGCATTCTGGGGTTCGCAAGTTTCTGCTCCAAAAGCGAATCCATGAGCTGGCGGAGATGCTTAAAAATCACTCCAATTCTCACAGGAGCCTTGACAGGGAAATAAACACTTTCTTTTTTTTTTTTACATTGTGCATTCAAATACCAGGCTACAAAATAAGCACTTCGCTGTATCAGCCTAAGACGTTTTACATTCAAATACCCTCCTGCTAAAATAAGCACTTCCCTGTATCCGCCAAAGAGTTTTTACATTCAAACACTAGATTAAAAAGTAAATCCATTTGTTATTCTGGGGTATAGCTCAGATACATCAGCTGTCAAAAATAAAAGCTAAGCTTAACACAAACACAAAAACAACAAAAAAACTTTGTACAATTACTCTAACCTGGAAGAGAATCCATCCATCCACAGAGGTGAGTCTTTCACGATGCTGAACATCAATGTCCCCCCCAAACAGCAGGATGGGGAAAGGGGAGACCAGGGTGGTGTCCCTCAAGTACACCTTTGAGTACTTCACCTGGGAATGCACAAGCAGATGAACATGATATGGCAGGGTCTTTCTACCCCAACACACTTGATTCAACACAGAGTGCAGCTCAATGAACCTGCTCAATGAATACCTGCCAAAGCCTATGAAGGGCTTAGTAAATTATCTGATCCAGGCATGTTCACCTGCTCAGGCCCCCAGAACAGGAGCTGAGAGAGCTGGGACTGGACCTGCCCCAATGTTTTAATACACACACATTCAAGAGCCAAAGATTTCACAGCAGTCAAGTGCAGGAGGAACTATTCTTCATCTTCACGCAAAAGACTGCTAAACGAGTAGAGGTTTGAACATCCTCTCAGGGAGCGAAGACGACCCAACAGCTTTGAAGGTCTGTTCTGTTCTCACCTTCTCCTGGAAGAGGAGCCAGCCGTGGGTGTGGAGGGTGCGGTTGACAGAGGAAGGGTGGACCTGGGCTTTGCCCTGCGCCGTGTCCACCGTACACACCACACGCTCCTGCGGGTCCACGGATGGTGTGGCAAGGACCCGCCCCACACTGTCATACAGTCCCGCTGTAAGCACTGCCACCAGCACAGGGATGTGTTGCTTGGGCAGCGAGATGGGGCCTTGGGCTTCACCACGGCGACGGCGTCCACTGGGCAGATCGGCCGATGTGCTGGAGAAGCCGGTCTGCTCCACCATCTGGACCAGCTCCTGTTTCACATTCTGATGGAAACAATCCCTCTAAAGCAGTGTATTAAAAGGCCCGTGTCAGAGCCCGTCAACCCGCCTGCGTAACAGAAGCGCCACGGGTCAATGTGGAGGTGTATCGTTAATGGTCGAAATACTTCTCGATTTTGTCCGCTCAAAAGAGACCTCAGGGCTCTAAAGAACAAATCAGACATGGGCAGCCAAGTGGACCGAGTGCGTTTAAGAGGGAAGGGGGGCGTCACCTCGATGGAGATGAGGGATGTGCGGCTGAGGAAGTGCTTCCTACAGTAGGCCATCTCAGAGCGCATGCCCTCGCGCCGAGCACGCTGCCACCTGTGAGAGACGGCAAACGAAGAGACATCTTAGACAGCTTAGGCAGCACCTCTAAAGACCAACTCCACACAGACCGAGACTGGAGATTTCATAGGCTTTTGTTATCAATGAAGACGAGACCTCTTTAACCATAATGGGTGAGATTTCTTCAGATCTAAATCAAAGGCACTTTGGACTAGCTGCGGTTTGTTAACCACCAGGCCTCTCCTGAGATGTAGGTCACCAGGCTGGAGTTTCCAGCACGCCTGGTCCTAGTGTTGGATCTACTGTGGCTGGAACTAATGCCTGCAGAGTGGCAGAGTCTGAGGAGCATGGCGCATTTACCCGAGGTAGGCGTTGTAGATGGTGAGGTGATCGGAGCTGGCGATGGCTAGGGCATCCTTGGCCAGGTTGGCCTCCTCCTTACGGCTCATGGGAGTGGTAAAAGGAGACTTCTCCGATATAGCTGCAGCTATGGTGGCCTGTTGGAATTTAAATGAAGCACTGAAACTGGGTATGTGAAATCATTTAAAATCAGACCGTCATAAACCATGCAGAATCAGCATTTTTAGTGTTTAGTGTGATATGGCATTGATGTGCTGTGTGGAACTGATATTAATATATTAATTAAGGTATATTAATAAAGTCCAACATTCATGCTCAACATTACATGAGAGAGCCTTCAAGGCCTGTTTTTGTGTCTTTAATGATGAAAGCTAAAGAAAGTGAGCTAATCTTCTCATGAGCCAAGAAACCGCTGCCCCAGAACTCCACCCTCAACCTATGCCTGACCTCGCCCTAAACCTGACCCCGCCTTAACCCCATGTCTGAACTCACGATTGGCTCCAGGCATCCCAAGATGGCACCAAATATGAGCATCTTGCCAATCTTGACATTGACAGGCAAGTAGGCGAGGTGGTGTCCCAGCGGCGTGAGGGTGTGGCTTTCTTTGTGACAGGCGCCAATCTTCCTCAAGAGACTGACAGCGTTACACACAGCCTGCTGCTGGGGAGGGTCCAGAGCACGAGTCAGGAAGTCCTCCGGCGAGCCATACTCACACTTCTACACACACACACACACACAAACAAAAACGACTTAATGTGAAATGTACAAGGCACAGAGAAAGAGACAGTGAGTGACAAAGATGTGAAACTGAGAGTAAGAGAGTGAAACTCTCTCTGACCTCAGAAGCAGTAGTTACTGTGTGAAAGTTAAGTGTATACATTTAAGTGTAAACATTTACATCTGAAAAATGTAGATGACCACAAGCTGTTTGACAATAACATAATTTTTGTAACTAAGTACACTACCACAGTATGAATGTTTGTTAAATTACCATATCTGTTACCATAATTACCATAATGTGAGCGTTCCATTACCATTATGTGAAGGCAGAGCTCTTCTAATGGTACCCTCAGAATCTCAGGTTTGGAATATTCGGTGAAGCTAATGAATCTGAAAGACACAAAACCCATCAGGACTGTTATGCACCTTTCACATATCCAAGTACAACAGGCCCATCCCTTACAGGAGAGGGAATCAGGTCACTGTCTTTACAGGTGAAGTAATCAGGTCACTGTCTTAACAGGAGAGGTAATCAGGTCACTGTCTTTACACACTTGGATTTGGGGTAGAGGCGGAAGCAAAAGCCATTCCTCACACGTCCTGCCCTGCCCTGCCTCTGGAGGGCGCTGGCTTTGCTCACGAAGGTCTCCACCAAGGAGCTCATCTGACTGCCTTCATGATACCTGAACACCAGACAAAAACACATCAGAACCTACATTTAAGTGCGCTCAGCCAGGGTCAGTTTGAGCATTTTAAATCCTAATATAAATATATAAATAAGTAAACCTGATTATAGCACAGCTCTCAATCTAAAATTATTTATAGATATGGGTTCACAGCCTGAATTTAAAAAGCACTTCACTGTAGTGGCCATATCTAATCCCAGCTGCCCCCTTGCAGCTAGAGTACCCACTTAACCTTGCTAAAAGGCTCAGTCACACCATCCTCCCTTTTTAAGAGTCTCTGTCACACACCCAAAACACCTCTGCCTGTTAACCAGCACATCTGGCTCAAGTATGATGAGGTCACGTGTGAGGAGGTCACATGCATTTGAATCGAGAATATAGTAAAAGCCAGTGAAGGTGGTCCCTGAGGACTGTGCTGATGACTTGTGGGCTTAGGGACCCTGTGTACTTGGCTCACCGATTTTCTTTCGTTTTCCCCGTGTCAATGACAAACACCACATCTGGAATGGTCACTCCAGTCTCAGCAATGTTTGTGGAAAGCACAATCTGAAAACAAAAACAGAAACACATTTTCATCACTATAGCCCAATGTCTCTAAGCACTGCTGTTGCCATGTCCCTGCTGTACCTTTCTCACACCAGAAGGGGGCACTCTGAAAGCAGCAGCTTGGTCCTGAGAGGAAAGTGTAGAGTGGAGGGCTACCAGCATGTATCTACAACAACAGAGAAATAAACAGACAAATTAAATTGTAGTATTAAAACTACTGATTTGAAACCTGACTTGAAAGAGTCTAATCTGGATGTAGGAAAGTTTCAGTAAGGTTCACCTGTCCTTGGAGCTGAATCTTTTGTCTGTGGTCAGTAGGTCATAGAGCTGCTGAATGTGGGCCAATCCAGGCAGAAACACCAGCACAGCGCCATCTACTGACCCAAACTGGGGTGCTTTATCTGTAGACAAGAGATGAGGTTACCAGAGTAAGAATGTGATTATCAACTATCACAGAAGAAAGTAACAAGTGTGCACATGTGTCTGTGTTCATTCTCTACATATCCAGTCTCGACAGCAAGCTCTACCCAAGGCAGTCTGAGCCTGTGTGGTAACACTCAGGTCAGTCTGTGCTGTAATACCCAGAATTACCCAGGTATGCAAGCAGGTCCAGGATGAGGTCCATGTTGATCTTGTTGGGGTTCATGTGCTGCAGTGCGTGTCGCGTGCGGCTGCTGAAGAGGTCCAGGTCTGGGCTGAGGTCCCAACCGGGAGAGGTGTCATGCACAATTGTCTCCTAAACACACACATGCACACACACGCAGGCCTAAATCAGTAATGGTGCCTCAAAACTTCAGTGGGGAAGCCAGTAAGCGAGCCGGTCAGTCCTACCTGGTGCTGGACAGTTCTTCCTCCTTTCTGTGTAACCAAGACACTGACCTCCTCCTCGTCCTCCACAGACCTCTGGCTGTACTCGGAGTCCTGGTCCAGGACGTAGCCCGTCGCCTCCACAACATCCTCCAGGTGAAACACCTACTGGGTTCAAGAGCAAAAGCAAAACAGTCTCAGAGACTGTCCCCCTCCACCAGAGCCTGTGCACCACAAAGGACAGCTGTCCCCCTCCACCAGAGCCTGTGCACCACAGAGGACAACTGTCCCCCTTCACCAGAGCCTCTGCACCACAGAGGACAACCGTCCCCCTGCACCACAGAGGACAACCGTCCCCCTGCACCACAGAGGACAACCGTCCCCCTGCACCCAAGGTTTACTATTACTGTAGCATCCCTACATCATCCCTTCAGTTGTGCAGACAGCAGGTGTATATGGTGTAGGTGTATATGGAAATGGACTATTCAAGAACAGGGGAAATGAAGCATCAGTATGTCACTGTATAGAACAACACTAGCACAACACTGTAGCACGAAAGCACAGCACCACCACACGTTCAAAGCATGACTGTCATTTGAAGATTACACTAGGAGAGAATTATAGGCCTACAATATGTATGAAATATATAAACCGAATTCCTGCGCCCCACCTGAACAGGGAAGGTCCTGCCAGAGATGGTGAGCACAGGGCAGTGGTTGAAATAGTTGGCAAACTTCCCACAGTCAGCAGTGGCACTCATCAGGAGAAGATGCAGGTCCGAGCGCTTCTGGACCAGATCCCGCAGGATGGTGAGCAGGAAGTCCGACTGCACACTGCGCTCGTGCACCTGGAGATCAGGAACACACACTTTGGACATCTCCCTACATGCAAACTGCAGCCTTTAAAAGCCAGACCAATCAGGGAGCAGCGTGCCGGCTACTAAGTAGGTAAGGGCCAGGAGCAGGTGTGCTCACCTCATCTACGATGACGTGCGTGAAGGTGGTCAGGAGGCGATCCTGCTGCAGCTTCCGGAGTAAGACGCCGGTGGTGCAGTAAAGGAGGCGCGTGGCCTCACTGTAGCGACTCTCCGCCCGGATCTGATACCCACACAGGGAGGTCTGCAAAGCCACGCCCTCCGCAATTAGAGCCGCAAACACTGCCAACCACTCAGTAATATTCACCCCATTTAAAAATATTGCAAAACTTATTTGTTAATGATATGGGATGTTGTTTTGAAAGTATGACAATGGCATAATACTCTAAATATTGCAAATAATAGTGCAGATATTGCAAGGTAAACGTGTTGATATCAAGTCATCATTCATTGCGGAAAACAACTTCTTGTTAATTCTAGTTCATTCTTGCCAATATTGTACTATTACAATATGAATTAACTGGGAGGTAAAGGTGTGAAATCGTCATCATTCATCATTCATGAAAATAAATCTTTAAAGCTAAAATAATACAAGTTATATAGGCATTTTAGATTAATACTTAGGACAAGAGAAGCAATACAAAATAAAAGCCCTAGCTAGCTTCAGCTCTATGTGGTAGGTGTTGAATGGAGATCCAGGAGGTTCACCTTGGCCCCAGGCCCATCCTGACAACCCATCTCCTCGCTCACTCTGCTGGCAAGACTCACAGCCGAGATCCTCCTGGGCTGAGTGACCACCACGTTACAGGGCCGCGCCTCCTGCCCCGCCCCCAGCAGCTCCTCCAGGATGAACTGCGGTACCTGAGTGCTCTTCCCACTGCCCGTCTCGCCCGCTACCACCAGCACACGGTGGCGCTGCAGAGCCTCCAGCACTCGCACCCGCTGCTGGAACACAGGCAGCTTTTCCCGCTCAGACCGCATCCTGTGGGCCTGCTCAGAGTCATAGAGCCTCAGGAACAATGCCCGCAATGCCTCTTCTGGCAAGGAGCCACGCCCTCTGAACTGGGACCCTGCCTCCTCTGGCTGGGGGCCACTCCCTCCACTCACGGGTTCCGCCTCCTCCTGGGTGGCCAGGCTCTCCCAGGAGTCCTCAGGCTCCTCTGTGAGGGGCGGGGACTCAAGCTGGCTTGAACCCTGTGGGTTGTGGAGTTGCTGCTGTTTGAGGCGGGTGAGGAGGCGGGCGATAAACTGGTCTCGGGGTTTGTTGATGGCCGAGCGGGTCTCATCTTCCTGATGCTGCTCACTGTCCCTCCACTCCAACCACACGTCACGGTACGGGGGAGGCAGGAGCTGCTGCACAGACTGCAGAGGGAGACACACACATTGGGAGACAGAGACATGAAAGAAAGTGAAACATAAGAGAGCACATGGCAAGTAAATGTACTAAATGCCAGTGAGTCCCTGGAGACTGTCTCTCAGGAGGGTGTCTGAATGTCTCTAAGAAACACGTTTGCCACGGGGCAGTCTAGGATTTGAGGCCAGGCGGTTACTGACTTCTCTACAACAGCTGATTAATTCTGAGTGCAGATGCAGCATAAGTCTGGACTAAGGTGGATTTACAAATTATGGTGGCGTAAATCCAGTTTAGGACATGGGCCATGTGCTGGCACTGCATTGCTTTCGAATAAAAGACACATCAGTAGATAAACATAAAAAACATTCAAAAACTGCCTGGTCACAGAGAGAGAGAGAGAGAGAGAGAGAGAAAACCCCCACACACCTGCCCCTTCACCAGAGTGTAGAGGGCCAACGTGGCCCCTAAGTGTTGAGCCTGCATGCCATCCTCTGTCAAGATGGTGGGACAAACCTCCAACACATCATCAGCCCTCTGAATGCGAACCCTGACACACACACACACAAACACACACACACACACATATTAAAGTCCTGATAACATTTCTAAAGAAGTAGAAAAGTATCATGTGATAATGAAAGAAAAATGTCACACACTTGCATTTCCAGTATCTCCCAGCTGGAACCTTCTGGAACGACGGCGCTGGGCTTCTCGGGAGGTTCTTCCTGCACCAGTCGATGAGGAACTGTTTGGGTGATTTGCCAGTCCAGCTGCGTCCCGTGTAGTCAAAGTTGCGAATGTCTTTGGGTTCCTTCTTCTTCTCCACTAAAATATGAATGAGCCATGGAGCCCAATGGAGTCCAGCAGAGAGACATGGTAGAGACAAGCTCCTTCAGTATGTGCTCAGATCAGATCACACGCCAACATCTGACTCAACTCAACACTATACACACCAGTAGACTTGCTCATAGGAGCAGAGCCTCTGGCCTAATAATGGAGAACTCCACTACTGCTAAGCAGAATTAATTAATAGACACACTGATGCATCATCTCCTGTCATCGCCATAGTAACACCCCAGAGTTGTGCTCACCTCTCTCTGATGTAGCTTTATCTGTCTGCTCAAACAAGCTGAAGCTGAGCTCCTCGTTGCCCTCGGTTACGGGAGCGGCCGGCTTCTCTTGCTTGGGGACGTCTGTGACTTTGATGGCTGGGTTGAACATGGGGTGTGACTCCAGTGGCTTCATCTCTGAAACAGGTGAAACAGGGTCAGGGGTCAGGAGTGGCTTACATCCTGTGTTGTTCTGAGTGCTACACACTAGCCCCGCGGCACCTTGCTGAATGACCCGGATGCGATCCTGGGCGCCCCGCTGGGCTGCTTTGTCCTTCTTGGCTTTGGCGTCGGCCGCCATTTCCCTGGCGTCGTACAGCTGGGCGGTGAGCACCAGGTAGCGGTCATTCTACAAGAGCACAGGACTGCAGTGTCGTCACCAACACACGAGCACTATGCGGAGTAGGGCCAAGCCCTGCAGGATTACCATAGCAACAAGCCAAATGAGGTAAACACAAGGACAGCAGAATGGAATCGTGACTAACGGGGTCAAACTTGTCATCTGGCTGCAGAGTCTGGGAGTCGTCAGCGGTCCTGGCCTCCTCTTGGTCGCTCTCGTCAGAGGACTGCTCCACGTAGCTCAGGATCCACTTCTTCAGGCTCACATCTTCCTCCCTCACCTGTGACCGAGGACACAGCTCCCATTACTGAGAGTGCCTACACTTCAACACACCCCGAAAGGCGTCTCTGACAGGCTGTGGATTCTAGACTCAATTCACTCAGGTGTCAGGTGTGAATACCCTCCAGACCATGAGACTATAGGCATGATGCACAGACTATAAATGACTGCAAAAAGGCCAAACTGGGATTTGGATCAATGGGCCAGATTAAAGTCACTCGGAAGAATGCTGGCCGTGTGAAGAACTGTATCAAATAACTCAACATCACTGATTTGAACAGTACATAAAAATCACTAACCTAAATGAAGTTCCCCCAAAAGCATCATGACACACAAAAAAAACATTAAATGGTTCAGTATCACACCTAACACTCTCACTCTCTCTTTTAAGATTATCTTAACTCCACAATGCCACTGGGAAACAATGCTATGTTCTACTCTGCAGTGACGTGAAGGTTTGTCTTATTTTTTTGTTTGTTCGTGGTTCTCTACCTTCGCTCTCTGCTTCTCCTCCTGGTTGGAGGCCTCTCTGCTGGGTGTTGGTCGGCTTTTATCTGGTCTCTGCTCCTGGAACCTGGGTCGGCTTTTGCTGTTCTCTTCAGACATGCACTGGCTGAATCCCTCAGGCAGCTCGTCTTTCAATAACAATAACAAGAGTACTTTGATTTCAGGTTTGAAGCATTAGATACCACGTGTGACAGTGGACATGTGGCTTTAGATTCAGCATGTGACAGTGGACATGTGCCATGAGACTTATGTTTTGTTTCCTTACCATCTTTGAGGTTCAGGCAAAGCCAGTCCAGTGCTGAGTGGAGATCACCTCCATAGAGAACACTGCTCTTCATGGCTTCTTCAATGTGCTCTGTCTTAAAGTGGAACTTTTGCAGAGCTGTGTACAAGTCCTACCCAAAATAAGCCTGCATTTCAGCATATACATCTTAGAGATCAACATAAATGCAAGCAGTGATATGAAACAACAATATTTCCATTACCAACAGCTTTTTAGTGGTGAGTCTTCCTGATACTGGTCCTTTGTCACCATGTTCTTGTCTGTGGTCGTTGATCAGTTTGATAACTTTCTTTTCCAGCTCCGGTTGAATAACCACCTTCAAAATATTGCGCAAAGCAAAAATTAATTATAGCGTGGCATTCACCGCCTGCGACGTTCTTCAAGTTTCAGAGCAGAAGGTAAAGAACCGTTTCAACTGGGTTTCTTACTTTCAGGATTGACTTATCAGAGACTCCACTTGTGTCTACCTGCGAGGTGTTGGTGAGGCTATACGTTTTCGGCACTGGAGATAAAATGAATAAAACACAATTACGGCTCGATACTGACAGCGTGACTTTCTGGTCTTTATTTGTGTCTTTGACTAGAATAGCAAAGTGTGATGTCAAACCTTTTGTTTTATTCGCCTTGGCAGGGGTTTTAGTCGAGTTTGGTTTCTGTTGTTGATTTTTTACTGCAGGGTCCGGAGTTGCTCCGTTCCCCGTCGCTGGCTCGGTGCTCCGGGGCACAGCCGGTGATGCACACGAGGCTTTCTTCTTTTTCCCTCCCATTAAGAATACAGTGGGACTTCGAGCCTATAATTCCTAATGAATAATATACAAGCTGTCGGTCATTTATTATTTAAAAACACGTAGGAAAAAATAATAAGCCATATTATTACATGCAATGACTGGTTAGAAAACCATCACAACTCAATGCAGCACTGTGAAACCAGTAACGTAATTTCACAATAAAGGTTTAGCACTATACGTTTCCTTTTATGTCTGTTCATAGTTAAATATTCTCAAGTGAAATTAATTAAAATACATATATTTATAGTTTCTCACAGTGCTATATAATTGTCTGTACTATTTTCCCTTCATCAACTAAAAAAAAAACATTTCGATATATTTTAGCTTTTATTTTCTATTCCCGGACTTTACTGTTCTTGACTTCACAACTCTTTTTATTTCAGTAGCGGAAGTTGAACCAGCATGGTATTGTGGGATTTGTATCTTGTCGGCAACCATGGCGGACGCCTTTGGAGATGATTTGTTCAGCGTGTTTGATGAGGAGCAGACAAGTTCCAGTAAAAAAGTAGCTTCGAAGACTGGGTCTCAGACTGGGTCTCAGACTGGGTATGTCTGCGTGATTTGGTTATTTATTGTGGGTATGGCTAGTGGCATAAATAACTTGATGCTTTCCTCTCTTACTTTTGTCAGGTAGCTGCTAGCTAGCCCAGCTAGCCGACTTAGCTCCCATCGAGCTTACCAGTATGTAAGGGGTTAGATAAGTTATGGGTCAGCTAGTTGGCTAACTACTTATCTAGACAGACAGTTTCAGAATTGCCACACTGTCTGCATAATACAACGTTTGTACAACTTTTGTACAACCACCCCCTTATGTACGTCCTTAAATTATTATTTGGGTTATAAATACATGTCGGCAAACGTCAAAGTACAACTAGAGTTGTACAAAAGTAGCGTGTGTGCTGCTCTCTAGCTGTTAGCCAGTCATGCCTCACCTAGCTTGTTTTAACCGCATAGGGGGTAGGTAACAGCATAGCAGGATACATAACGTTTTCTAACATTTATAGATGGGATTGGACAGCCTCGCTGAATTCTTGTGAAACTTTCTCTGAAGGGAAGCTTTGAAAGGCTTTCAGTTAGGTAGTTAGCCCAGATAATTACTCCACAGCGTTTTCTCTCTTCTATCTCGGGATAGTTGGCAGTGACATTTTATTAATAATGCCGTATATTGAAAAACTTTTCCGTCCACTTTAACACCTTTTCTGGAGTTATGAGGTCGTGACTGCACGCCCCTCTTTACAGTCCCAACTACTACGCCAACACTATGCAGAAAAGCATAGAGTCTTATGCACTAATGAATTAATTTAAGACTGGAAAAACATGTATGTAGACAAGTCCAGTAAAACTGCCTCAGTTGTGGTCAGTTGCGACACTGGCACGTGTTCATACAGCCACCGCATGCAGTTTTTTTGGAATGAAGTACTTTATTGCTAAGGTGGCTAACTTGAAATGGCCACTGCTCTGTCATTTCAAACTTATGAGCGATTCATATGGTCCTACAGCAAACCTGGGAAAGCAGGCAGGGCAACTATGGGTCATGGGTTTGATTCCCAGGTAGTGCACCTGCTGTCATACTCATGATGATTATGCAAATCGCACCAGTCTTCCCATCAGTTTGTTCAATTGTTAGCTGTGGTATTCTACTCACTGTCATTGACCATTTTAGTTGGATTAAAGCCACGTGAATCTGCATGCTGTGTGTGTGTTTATGAAAAACTGGTACTAATATTGTGGTTCGTCTGTTTGTTGTTTAGAAAATTGGGGAGCCCACGTGTTAAAGAGAAGGCAGACTCTCCACCTGTCGGCAGGCCCAAGCGTGAGCCCTATGATGACTGCTCGGAGGAGGTGGTGGTCAGTAAGAAAGCCAAGCTGGAGACCGTTTCCACGGAGGAGATCAAGTATGGCCTGCTGAACACTAGAGCTCCTCCCTCCTCATTAGTCTGAAACTCCTCTTTAAAATGCCCCGCCCCTTCTGCACTGTGAGACCATGTGACCATGTGCGTTGTTTTGCCCACCGAGCCGTCTTGATTTCTCTTGCAGTCTTGCAGACCTGATGCCCAAAGTCAGGGTGGAGCAGGTGGAGACGGTGGAGGGCTGCATGCATGAGGTCAGTCGCGTTCCTGGCTGCCTCCGGCCTCCACCCGCAGGCTGGGTGGAACATCTCTGTGCATGTCACCAGCATCTCTGCTGACGGGTGTTTTTGCTCTGTCCTCCCCACAGGTGGCCGTACCTGCCGACGAGGAGTACACACAACTGAAACCACGAGTTGGAAAAGCTGCCAAGGTGACTTCCTGCCCTTGCTTAGGTTTAGACAGGGCTTCACCTGGGTGCAGTGTCATTGGCTTTGGCACTGTAGCTCGAGATTACAATAGTCTGCTAATAGGTTTTATGTCAAACATCATTTGTTTGATGGATGGGATGTTAAAAGAACACTTTAAAGACCCAGTGCTAGCTTAGACCACAGTAACCACTGCCACTGTTGTGTTGGTGATTGATTTGTGATCTGTTCTCCCATGCAGGAATATCCCTTTATTCTCGATCCCTTTCAGCGGGAGGCCATTTTGTGCATCGACAACAACCAGTCAGTTCTGGTGTCTGCTCACACCTCGGCGGGGAAAACAGTGTGTGCAGAGTGAGTGCAACGTTCAGTAACTGCAGACTCTTCCGGCTGCACAGCTTGGAGCCGCAGGGCGGTGTGTCCTGACTGCAGGTCATGGTCGCTACGTTATTGTGGATACGGGACCAGCCGGAGTCAGAGTGTTGAAGTTCTGAACGATTTTTCACACTGTTATTTAACTTGCACGTACCACCACTTTCATGACCTGTGTGCATGTGTCCACCTCCGTCTGCATCCGTGCCGCTATCTGACTGTGTGTGTGCGTGTGTGTGTGTGGAGGTATGCCATCGCACTTGCTCTGAGAGAGAAGCAGAGGGTCATCTTCACCAGCCCCATCAAGGCTCTGAGTAATCAGAAGTACCGGGAGATGTATGAGGAGTTCCAGGACGTGGGGCTGATGACCGGAGATGTGACCATCAACCCCACAGCGTCCTGCCTGGTCATGACCACTGAGGTATCGTCCTATGGCACAAGCGCCCTGCTCTGCAGGCCTCTTAATCACCCGCTGCTGATGTCATATGCCAGGGTTAGATAAAAAAAAAAACACAGGGTTCTAAACGTTTAAAATACAAACACAAGTTTGTGTAATGTTTGAAATATGTGGATTTCCATTACAGATGAACACGTTCAGTCTTCAAACCTGAACGCTTTCTCCATATCATGTTTATAACTTGTTCAGCATCACATATGTCCTTTTGACACCTTAAGCTTGATTTGTTTCAGATCTTGAGAAGTATGCTGTACCGTGGGTCAGAGGTCATGAGGGAGGTCGCCTGGGTGGTCTTTGATGAGATTCACTACATGAGGGACTCGGGTGAGTGTTGGGATCATCCATGGAGGGTCGGGACGAATGAGGGGAGGAGGCGAGTGTGTGTCCTGCCGCACAGCCCTGTCACGCCCATCCCCCCCATGTCAAGCGGTGGAGCTGAGAAACTGTGTGTCTTGTGCAGAGCGAGGTGTTGTGTGGGAAGAGACCATCATCCTGCTTCCTGATAACGTTCACTATGTTTTCCTGTCGGCCACCATTCCCAACGCCCGGCAGTTTGCAGAGTGGATCTGCCACCTGCACGCACAGGTACACACCTGCACACACAGGCACCCGCCTGCATGCACACACGGGTACACACCTCACACTATGAGCAGTCATTTCATTCCGTTTTCCTGTTTCGTTCTGATGCAGCCCTGCCATGTGGTGTACACAGACTACCGCCCCACTCCACTGCAGCACTATGTGTTTCCAGCAGGGGGCGATGGGCTTCACTTGGTCGTGGATGAGAACGTAAGTTGCTTGACTGTGGTGTTCCCCAGAGCCTTTAGTGGAGTTCAGAGAGTGTGCTGTTCAGTGCTGGTTGCATCAGTGTTGTTGATAGAACTGTTATCTATTAAAAATGAATTGAGGTGTTCTTGGAAGTACCAGTATTTTCTTGTGTGTTCATTGTCGTTCACTGAGTACATCGTGTTCCCTGTGATCAGTTGTGTAAGATGAAACCCTCTTTCTCCAGTTTGTGTACTAATGCAGCTTGTGTTACAGGATTGGTTACTTCAAGAATGTCTGTTGTGAAGGGTTAGTTAGACCCTGCTGAATGTGAGCTGTGGGATTGTCTCCGGGGCTCTCTGGTTCGGGAATAAACTGTGCAGGATGTCTGATACGAAACTGAACTTTTTCATATTGATCTTTGAGAATTAATAGAAAACCTTGTGGGCAGTTAAATTACATCTGTCACTGTGTGTGTGTGTGTGTGTGTGTGTGTGTGTCAGGGAGAGTTTAGGGAGGATAACTTCAACACAGCCATGCAGGTGTTGCGGGATGCAGGAGACCAGGGTTCGAGTGGTGCTGGTGGGGGCAAATGGGACCCCAAAGGCAGAAGAGGAGGAACTAGGGGTAGGAAGAGCTCCATGCACAAGCAGCGAGCACGTTGGCAAGCTGATCCTGGATCAGTCCGAAAGATGACTTGCCTGATGTGAACCCCCCAAGCCCAGACCCCCCCCCCCCCCCCACACTGGTGTGAGATTGAAGTGGAACTCACCGATTCCGTGTCTCTGTAGGTCCGTCCAACGTGTTCAAGATTGTGAAGATGATAATGGAGAGGAACTTCCAGCCTGTCATCATCTTCAGCTTCAGCAAGAAGGAGTGTGAGGCGTACGCTCTGCAGGTGTCCAAGCTGGACTTCAACACAGGTATATGTGGGTTGGGCCCAGGGGCGTGGCCTATGGGCGGGCCTGGGGGGTGGGGGGTTGTGTGTGGGAGTGAGCCAGTTAAACAAAGACGCCTTGATTGGTCAGTTTGACGAAGGTGTGCTAGACTGCGCTCCGGATCTGGTCTTCTACAGCAGGTATCTGTGGCTGCTCAGCGTCTGTTCCTGCTAAGAGTCACATTCTTCCTGTGCTGTCAGTGCACAGTCCAGCTAGGCTGTAGCCTCTCCGACGTCACCATGGTGACTGGTCAGCACATAGACACTTCCCTTCCATTTTTTTCTCTTCCTCTGGCCATTTAGATGAAGAGAAGAAACTGGTGGAGGAGGTTTTCAGTAACGCCATCGACTGTCTGTCGGATGAAGACAAAAAACTCCCACAGGTAAAAGGCGCGTGTGAACACGCATGCACACTTTTACAAAAAAACAAAACAAATGTCGCACCACTTCAGACATCACATGCCGTCTGCTCACCCTGATAAACTGGCCGTGCTCAAACTCCAAGTTTAAAACGGCAAAAATTTTACATTCCACTACAACACAAACTCTGCCTGCTGCATAACGGGAAGATCGCACTCACATCCTAACCGCATGCAGACACACACACACTTTTGAAGATTGTGTACCTACACCATCACACCAAGTTCTCTTTTACAGGTTTTTAATCACTAAGAGGCATGCCTTTTCATGCAGGTGTTTATCTCTGTGGCTGATAAGTGTACTTACTTACTTTACTTGTTTGCTTACAGGAAGTTTTACAGTAGATTAGAGGAAGTTTTTCACATGGACACAGATAAACTGCATGCAGTTGAAAGATGTGTGTGTGTTTAGGTGGAACATGTCCTCCCCCTGTTGAAACGAGGCATTGGGATCCATCATGGTGGACTGCTGCCCATCCTGAAGGAGACCACCGAGATCCTCTTCTCCGAGGGCCTTCTTAAGGTTTCACCCCTCTCTTTATCTCTTTTTAGCTTCTTTTACAATAGGTCTTCTTCCCCCAGTAGTGTGTTTAAGTGTAGGATTGATGTCAAGGCATAATTCTTTCATACAAAATCCTGTAACATAAATCAGTGCAACTCCTGCTGATAAAGTCCAAAAGTCCTCGGTGCGGGAGACGCATAACGCCATCTGGCGTAGGCCAGTGTGTCCAGAGTGTTAGCGCGGGAGCCTGCCCCTCCGCCGTGAGTGTGACATTCCTGGCGATCCCTGCGCTGGCTGCAGTACCCGTCTCTTCTCGAGGACACTGGCAGTCAGACTTGACGTTGTGCATTGTGCTTTGTATGTGCAGGCGCTGTTCGCCACGGAAACCTTCGCCATGGGGATCAACATGCCTGCCCGGACGGTGCTCTTTACCAGCGCCCGCAAGTTTGACGGCAAGGACTTCCGCTGGGTACACACACACACACACACACACACACACACACACACACACTGCATTTAAACTTGTATTTCAGTGCAGTGCAGTTGTTGGGGCCCAAGCCAGCCCCGTCCTGCTCACAGCACAGGAGTGTACTGGGGTATGTGGACCGTGTGTACTGTCTGACATGGGGAATGTGATAAGACGCGCTACTTTAAATCAAACACTCAGGGCAAACGTCACCTTTGGATTCAGCACTTTCTTTAATTCCTTGGTGAATTTGTAGAGTTGCGTTACCTTCTCCGCTCCACGTCATCACTGACGAGATACCTCGCTGATTCCAACACACATGCACACTATCCTCTGCCCATCACACACACACACACACACACACACACACACACCAAACCATGAGGTTTGGCTTGCTTGCTTGATGTGTCCAACTGGCCACGTATTGTTTGTGTGAGCAGGAGGTGACGAGCATTTGGGGGAGGGGGGATTCTGAGATCTGGCATGGAGCACATGGGAGGCTGCCATCCAAAATGCTTTGGAGGAACATCTGGAATCCCTCATGCCTGAGCTGAGCAAGCTCAGAGCCTTGATGAACAAAGCAGTAACTGAGCGCGCTCAGAACCTCAGCAGTAATTCGCTGCGTGTCTCCTCTCTGTCGCTGGGCAGGTCTGCTCGTTTGGGCTCTTTGAGACGCTAACGAACCTGCTCTGAGCTACAGTTACAGAACCCTGGGGCTTTCATAACATATCAATGTTTGCAAGGCAGAAACGGAACGTGGAAGATGATCAGGCTCTGACGTTCTATGGACTCTATTATTATGACCATAAATGACTTATGTATTCGATCAGGTGAATTTATAAAACGTTAGCAGAAAGCTTAATGCCCATGATGCTCATAGCACCCACACAAATGTGTGTTTTTAACCATGTGTTTTTGGCTCAAATTGCAGTGTCAGTGTTGCGAAGGCCTTTATTACAGTGAGTGTATTATGCAATTCGGTTGCTGCTTCACTTGTAGCTGCGTCAACCTCAGCATCTTGTGTTTTGAAAGGCCCTGATTTTAACCATTTATCCATGACTGGCAACACTCACACAAGACGACACATTTTTGCCACTAGCTTGCGTTGTTGGTCATGCTAGACCAATCAAGTAATTTGTTTTTGCAAGTAATTTAAATAAGATCCATCATGTATGAAATGATGCTTGTTAAAATGTCTGCATATTAGATGGATTTGTACTCTGTAAAACAATATAAAATGTCCCACTGCAGCCCATTGGAGGGCTTGGCCCACAGGATGAATAATGAACTAAGCATTTCAAGCTTCGTTTGGGGATCTGCGCACTGTCCCGGACAGGCGCTGTGTGTCCTGTGTCGTGCTGGACGTGCGCTCAGCTGTGCTGTCTGTGTCCCCACACGTTCCCCAGATCAGCTCGGGGGAATACATCCAGATGTCCGGCCGGGCCGGCAGAAGAGGGATGGACGAGAGGGGCATCGTCATCTTCATGGTGGATGAGAAGATGAGCCCCGCTGTGGGGAAGCAGCTCATTAAGGTAAGACAGCCAAGCACAGCAGCAGACATCAGACCACCATGCGTCTGTAGAGCAGCAGATATCAGACCACATCGCGGGCCTGTAGAGCTGAGTTTGGGGGGGGGGTACTCAGACCTCCCCAGTGTCTGTAGACCCCCAGAATCAGTGGGAGCTGCTCCAGGCTGAGGAGGCCCTTTCAGGTTCCCAAACGGGACCCTTCCAGTAAAGCTGCCTTCTGAGCCTGTTATTGATTTTGAAACAGATTCATCTGGCACTTAACAAAGATGTGCAATCAGCTGTATCGTTTCACTGAATCTCTCTCTCTCTCTCTTTCTCTCTCTTCCCCTCTCTCTTTCTCTCACCATGTGTCTCCTAACAGGGTTCTGCTGACCCATTGAACAGTGCCTTCCACCTCACCTATAACATGGTCCTCAACCTGTTGCGGGTGGAGGAGATCAACCCTGAGTACATGTTGGAGAAGTCCTTCTACCAGTTCCAGCATTACCGGGCCGTGCCTGGCGTCCTGGAGAGTAAGAACCACACTTCACGCCGCCCCAACCATCTTGCCACCTCAGACTCCTCCGCTGCTCCAAAATAAGTTTTAAGAAAATGTTCCAGTCAACACTGCCCTTCTTGGACTCTTTAGATATTTTGTGATACTTAATGCCAATTTGAAGTAGAAATGTTATTGTACAACAACAGACGTCCCTTTCTCTGCATAGCTTCACGGATCGGGTGAGTTTGATTTTCAGGATGTTAAAATGGGAATTTTTCATGATGGGATTTCTCACAGCTGTTTGAACCACACCCCTCCCCCCAACCCTAGGGTTAGGGTTAGGGTTAGGGTTAGTGTGTCAACCCTAGTCTTTTTCTGAGATATACTGCATGTATGAGATCAGCTCTGTCCTGTGTTGCTGAAGTAATTCAATGATACTCTGTTAGTGCTCTTATGATATAATGCCCTCTCTCTCCCTCTCAGAGATGAAGAATCTTGAGGACAAGTATAATGCCATAGAGATCCCCAATGAGGAAAGTGTGGTGACCTACTATAAGATCCGGCAGCAGCTGGCCAAACTGGCCAAAGAGATCGAGGACTACGTCCACAAGCCCAAATACTGCCTGCCCTTCCTCCAGCCCGGCAGGCTAGTGAAGGTGACCTCTGACCCCCCCCCCCCCCCCCCCCCCTGGGTCACCACAAATATCAACCCTCTTTCTTAAGACGGGGGTGATGGTGGGACTGCTTTTGTTTCTGCTTATTGAAGATTCTGCATTCCCAGGTCAAGAAGGAGGAGCTGGATTTTGGATGGGGGGTGATGGTGAACTTCTCCAAGAAATCCAATGTGAAGGTGAGCAGCCTACTGAGGCCAGGACTGGTGCATGGTTTCAAAGCTCAGAGACACCGATGTGTGGTAGAAACATGAGTGTGTATTGCTAAGGGGTGTGTGTGTGTGTGTGCGCACTCTGCAGACAGGAAGCGGTGAGCTGGACCCTCTGTATGTGGTGGAGGTTCTGTTGCACTGCAGTAAGGAGAGCGTGAAGAACGCCGCTACGGAAGCAGCCAAGCCCGCTGTGCCCGGAGAGAGAGGGGAGATGCAGGTGAGCCGCTCCACCCTCGTCTCCACCACCACCCTTGCTGTGCTGACAGCTGTGAGGGTGGTCCAATCCCAGTGTGAGGTTTGGGGAGGGTGCGCTGTGAGGGAGTGGGTTGGAGAGGGTGTGCTACAAGGGGGTGAGTTGGGTAGATCTGGGGGAAGCCTGTGTGGTGGGACGCCTCCTGTTCGCTTCATCATGTTGGCCTTAAAGGACCTGGTGCATCACACCTGAGCTGGATTTGACCGAGAGCTGATCAGCTTCAGACTGAACGCTCCTGAAGTGTCGGGCTTGTCGGGTGGTGGAGTGAAATGACTTTTGACTGCTTGTTTGTATGTTCAGGTGGTGCCTGTCCTGTTGAACCTGCTCACCTCCATCAGCTCCGTGAGGCTCTACATCCCCAAAGACCTGCGACCCTATGACAACCGACAGAGCATGCTCAAATCCATCCAGGTGGAGAAGCGGAACACGCGGACACACTTCCTCTTGCAGTGAACCAGAATTTGTTTGAACGGCAAGATTTTGCAGCTCTGTTTCCACGTTTTCCTTTTTAAACGTGTGGGTCTGTCTGTCCCCCTCAGGAGGTACAGAAGCGTTTCCCTGATGGCCTGCCTCTGCTGGATCCGGTTGATGACATGGGCATCAAGGACCCTGGGCTCAAGAAGGTTATCCAGAAGGTGGAGGCCTTTGAACACAGGATGTACACCCACCCCCTGCACACCGACCCCAACCTGGAGACCGTCTACACTCTGTGTGAGAGGAAAGCACTGGTAAGCACACACACGTACTCGCACAGCGATAAATATAGAATTGTGGTCATGCTAACTGTGGTCCTAGGTTCTCTGCTGGTTTCTGTTCATTGTTGACCATGGCAGTATGTTCCAGCCAGATTAGGCCCCACACACACACAGAGTCGGGTAGGCAGATGTCCGGCACATTAATGAGCCATTCTTTCAGAAAGGTCACTGCTTGCTTCTAGTGTGCGAGGGCTTATTGCTACGCATGACCCCAGCGCTGGTCTCCAAGGTGGGGGGAACACAGCTTCGTTGTTTCTATTGAAAGCAGCGTCATTGGACCCGCTTCCTGTGCCAGAATTCGACAAGAGCCACTGGGATCAAACAAAGGCAGGAAACCGTCTCCTGCTGTATCCTGACAACCCGGATGACATCCCAAAGCTTTTCGAGTCTGCTGGCCGTGGCTGTGTGTGGGAATGATGTCTGAGGGCAAAATTTGCAGATTTGTAAATGGTTTTTAATTTTGCTTGCGATTACCATGTACTGAGTTTCTTGTTAGTTTTTATAAGGGGGTGTTGGTAGGTGGGTGGCGTGTTTGATGTGGCCGTCTTCCTTGTGCTCCCTTTAAACTAGTGTACACTTGTTTTGTCCTGACCTGGCCACCTGGTCTTGGGTGTCTACTGATGCGTGTGGGCAGTGAAAGTGGCCTGCAGAATAATGCTCCACTGCAGTCGTTTCTCAGCTCGACGGAGCTCCAGGTGTTCACTTGGGAATTTGGACGCCCCAAACTCAATCCCCTCGAGCACGTGTTCAGCGTGTTGCAAGAACAAGTCCGATCGTTGGAAGACCAACCTCAAGACTGACAGGACTTGAAGCATCTGCGAGTGATGTTTTTGTGCCACAGCACATCTTCAGATTGGGGTTTAGTGCATCACAGTGGGTTTGTCCAAATGTATAGGTCTGTTTGAGGAACACGTGGACTTCCCCATCGCATTCTTCATGTAAAATAGCTGTTTATGGTAAACATGGCAGAAACCCACATACCCTTAGTCATCACAGAGAAATGCAAGTGTGGTGTAAACCAGCCCATGCTGGTCTGGGTCACACTTACAGACAGCTCTGCTAAACCGCACATAAAAAGGAACCATTTAACAAACTGTTGAATAGTCAGTGTTTAGAACGTTTATTTTTGTCTGAATTTACCCTTAAAATGGGTCGACTGATGGTCGACAAAGAAGAATGCCAATACCACCTTATCGGCAGTCAGTAGACCTCAAGAATATTGTTACCTGCTAACTAATTTGAGGAACGGTTGTGCGTGTCTGCGCGTGTGTGTGCGTGTCGTGTTCCAGATTGCGGCCGACATTAAGGTGGTGAAGCGTGACCTGAGGCGAGCTCGCACCGTGCTGCAGATGGACGAGCTGAAGTGTCGTAAGCGCGTGCTGCGCCGTCTTGGTTTCGCCACCGCCAGCGATGTCATCGAGATGAAGGGCCGTGTGGCCTGTGAGATCAGCAGGTACAGCGGGCCAATAGGATCTGTGCATATTAGCAAGGTGGATTCTTCAGCGGGCACGGCAGCCTGTAGGATCTTTAGCATGGATTGCAGTCAGCCGTTAGGATGGCCTGAGGTAATGAGCTGATGTGTACAAGGGTGGAGAAGAAGCTAATCGCGTCTCTCCGTTTCACATCCAAGCCTTTGAAAAGGAGATCAGAGGTCCAGCCAGTCGTGCCACAGTGCTGCCAAGACTTGCCTTCAAGTGCCCTGGATCTCAGTACTTTGAAACGGCAGTGTGCTTTAATTTTAAATCTGTTGTGTGTGTGTGTGTGTGTGTGTGTGTGTGTGTGTGTGTTGTGTTGCAGTGCGGACGAGCTGCTGCTAACAGAGATGATGTTTAACGGACTTTTCAACGATCTGACATCAGAACAAGCCACTGCTCTGCTGAGCTGCTTTGTGTTCCAGGAAAATGTAATTACGTGCAAATCCAATGATTCTACTTATTTACATATATCTAGGAATTATGTAAATGCACAGAGGCTGGTTGATGGTGGCATGTGGAAAACACTTGGAGCAATTTGTGAGGGATGAGGTGATTTGAGGTCAGGGACCAGAAACTGTGCTAGGGGATCAAAAGACCAATGCATTCCTGTAACATCTGGGGGAGGGGTTGGGGGAGGGGTGTGTGTATGCACGCACTGCTGTGCTAGCTGGCCCCATGTACAATCAAATAGCCGTGTTGCACTGACCTAAATTCACTTTCACAGTTCCTCCCACTTGAGTTCCCTCTCTCTCTCTCTGGTGTGTGTGAGCAATGGATGTTATGACCATAGTGTCTCCACACAGAGGCACAATGCGTTTTATGTGAGCATTGGTGGTGTGGAAACAGGACTGAGGTTCTCTTAGTTCAGTATAAAAAGCTTCAGATATCGTTCACCAAGGCGGGTGGTCGGACTCGGTCTCTCTGCTGGGGGTGATTTTCCTCCGCACAGCGCAATGGTGCCCTGGCTGGATGGTTCTGGATGGCAGCAGTGCCCTGTGTAAGAACCCTGCAGTACGGCTATGCCGAAACAGCACCTGTTACTGTTACTAGGCAGAAACCAACCAACTACTGAGCACTGCGGGTGTGTTCAAGTGTTCAGGGGGGTTGAACTGTTGCCTCAGTCAGCTGTCACTTCAGCTGGGACACTTCCACCTGTTCTCTTTCTCACACACACACACACACACTCCAGATCATCTCTCCTGCCCTATGAGAAACCCTCAGAATGATTCTGGTGAACTAGGTGGGGGCTGATGGCCCTTTGACATTTGGAATGGGTGAAATGTCGTTTGAAGCCGACACACCTCTCCATCTCTCGCATGACTCGGATGCCAATAACTCATTAAGACTGTAAGACAAGCACTGGATGGGACTCTTGAGTGTGGAGGGGTGGGTCAGGCGGTGTGTGTGTGTGAGTGAGCGAGCGTTCTCTCTCCACCTCCTTCCATTTCTGTAACCATCTTTCTCTCACCATCTCCAGGCTAGTGAGATGCCTAAGCTGACAGAGCAATTAGCCGGCCCCCTCCGTCAAATGCAGGTAACTTATTTTGGCAGGGCGATGACATCTTCTACCTATCTTGAATTTTTTAAACACACGCATCTGTGTCCACTGAGCTGGGTTTTCCCCACTCATGTTTTACATTCCGTCAGAGCTTGCAGGTCGAGCTGCTCTCGCCTGTTACGGTGTTTATGATAGCGATTGCTCAGTGTTTACTTCTGTGTGTGTGTGTGTGTGTGTGTGAGAGAGAGAGAGAGAGTGTGTGTGTGCGTGTGTGTGTGAGTGAGAGGAAGATGGCCTTGGGGAGTGTGTTCTGCCTCCCCCAAACAATCATGTCTGGTCTCATCCGTTAGTTAGTTAGTAGGAGGACCTGCTGGTTCTGACACCTAAACACTGTTGTTCAGACCAGGGGTGCTGTCCGAGTGTGACGTGGGGTGTGAGGAGTGCGGATGGTGCTGTCTGACCGTGACGTGTCCCTCTGCAGGAGTGTGCCAAACGCATCGGGAAGGTGTCGGCCGAGGCCAAGCTAGACGTGGACGAGGAGGCCTACCTGAACCAGTTCCGCCCCCACCTGATGGACGTGGTATACACCTGGGCGAACGGAGCCTCCTTCTCGCAGATCTGCAAGATGACGGACGTCTTTGAAGGTACTGTTGCCCCAATGGCCACTTCCCATGTCAGGGAGTCATATTGACACACACACACACACACACACACACACACACACTGCCTTTGGCTTCCTGTCATGGCCATGATGGGGTTTATATGGAACACACTGAATAGTTCAAAATCTGTAACGGAAATCATTGTTGCAAAGCAACAATTTGTGGAAATTTGTTTTATACTGGGGGGGATGGAAAGAATGAAGAGGAAATGTTTTGCTCACATGTTAATCTTTACAGAAGCTTGCACTTTTTAGATAGTTTATAGAAGGTTGTGGTTCATATAAAGCTTTATTGTCTTTCACTGCTCGAGTGTGTCTGCACTCTGCCTGTTAGGCGGTGGGCCAGAGTGTGTGTCTGCGCTCTGCCTGTGAGCACGGTGACCCATAGAGCAGCTTGCATGTCTCAGCACACCCTGACATGAGCGTGATCAAATGGAGGGAGAGCTAGCTGAAGGCATCCAAGCAGAGGAGTATTTTTCCTGGCACTCTTGCTCTCTCTCTCTCTCACACACACACACACACACACGCGCGTCATGTGAGCGTTCACCGTGGTAGGAGAGAGTCCTGCACCAGAACAGAGCTTGCATGGAGGTGACCTGCAGAACCAGACACAGACGGAGAGGTCTGATAATTACGGGATGCTGGGGCAAAGTCGCCGGCCAGAAACGAACTGCGCACTGTTCTCCCTTCACACAGAGACGCGGGCCGCCGGATTCTCACCCTCCGATTTTTCTCTCTTCCCATTTGAAACTCCCCTTTCTCCCTCTGTCTCTCTGGTCTTGCAGGCAGTATTATTCGATGTATGCGGCGTTTGGAGGAGCTCCTCAGACAGATGTGTCAGGCAGCCAAGGCCATTGGAAACACCGAGCTGGAGAATAAGTTTGCTCTTGGTAGGCCTGTTTCCACTCACCACTCCTGTCCTGTTGATCAACACCAACCTCACAGCTGACTCCATGTTTCTCAAAAGTTTAAATTACTTATAGTCTGGAGTTCACAAACCCATGCAAGTCTGGTTTGTTTCTTGTTTCCCTTCCATCTACCTGCACAGGAATAACAAAGATTAAGAGGGACATTGTGTTTGCTGCCAGTCTTTACCTGTGAGGGAGGCCCCTGCTGCAGGCCACACCCTTGCTGCCCGCTCTAGTCCGTGGACTTGTTTCGTTCCTCTTTCACCATGACACAGACCAAGTGACATAAAACATGTTTTATTTGTGTTCATCTTGACAATGTTTTTTTGTCTTACAAAAACACTTTTTTTGTACATACAGTTTTATCATAATTTTAATTAAAAAGAAAAGTCCATATAGTGATTATTCTTGCCACAATTTAAGGTTTGTATTTTTGTGGACAGTGTGGTATTGTTTCTTTGAGGTGTAGGAATATTATGTCTTTTTGAGCATCAGGGTTATACACAGGAAGCAGTGGTGGTAGCAGCAAGTCAGCCAAGGCATGATGGGAAATTGAGTCTAAAGGAAGGAGCAGCTCTGGTGAGCAGGAGAAAGCAGGCATTACATTCACAGGTCTCCACTGCAGTGGTCCGCCCTCTTAGTGGGTGCATGCTGAACCTCAGCCCTACTCGTCCCAACTGGGCACAAAGGTTCCTGGTAGCTTCAGTTGGGACTGTCGAAGTGATTCCCATTGGTTGGTGTCTCCTGTAAGGTGGCGTGTGGGATTGGGGGATCCACAGGTTTTTTGAAGAAGTCCGATACGAAGAACACCTGGAGAGATGGGAAGGTGGAGGAGGGGAGAGATGGGAGGAGGGCAGGGGAGCGGGTTAGGACATGGACTCCATTTGCAATGCTGAAACCAGCCAGAAAGCTAATGATGTACCATTTTTTTTGTATCATTTTATCCACTTTCACTTTTATACTGAGTTCACTACCGAACTCGTTGACTCACCACCAGTATGGCCATCAGCGCCCCCTGTAGGAGGCCTGTGAGAACGTCGCTCCAATGGTGTTTGTAGTCAGACACGCGAGACAGTCCCGTGTAGACAGAGGCAGCAATGAGGAAGAATTGGATTGTGGGACGCAAGAGCCTAGCCCATTCTGTTTGCATCCGTGCTTGGAGATACAGCTGAGACGAAAGAGCGACAAAACCTCAGTCAATTCTGGAAGCACATGGCACTTTCACAACTGTATAACAATTCAGACAAAGCAGAAATTTCAGTTTTATACCCAGAGTTGAAGATTTGTTAATACTGTTGGACTCCATGGCAACGTGCACTCAGCTCGAGTGGCACATTGTGTGTCTGGTACATGGCCATATCAAAGCACACAGGTGAGCCAGCATGAATAAATAGCATCCATAAATAAGTCTGAGTGTGTTGCTATATAGGCCCCTATAGCAACATGGTCACCACTTATTCATGGTGACTTGGCACTACACTGTCATTCTACACTCTCTGTCAACCGGAGTCCATCTCCACCAAGTTAAACACTGTCTTTAGGGCTAGAGAGCTTTGCACCAAAGGGGATTCTTTCACATCAGGTGACTGGAGGGAGTGTAACTCTGTACTTTGCCCTAAATGTGCTTGACGATCGAGATAATGGCGGTGCTGTGTAATCGAGAGGTGCAGCAGCGTGATCCAAGACCACATGTTCCACAGCTCATCACACTCCTGATGCCCTGGACTGGCCCACAGTAACCTTCCACCACATTTCCATTTCTTCCATTTGCTCCCAGAGAAGATTGCTGTGTGTGGTAATGAGGGTGCAGGACAGAGTTTGGTAGCAAGTCCAAATGGGCTTTTGTGATGATCTGTGCTTCCTTGTTTCCTGCCACACATCCTGCCTCCTTAGATAAGACACAACAGTCCAAGACCGCCATTTACCAGCATTATCTTGGGGTAATCAAGAATTTAGATCAAGGCATTTTGTGTTTCTGTTCTCACAGATATACAGAAACTATAATAACTACTGAAATCTCAAAGTTCTTGTGATTATATAATTTATGGCCAAGTTATTCATCACTCCTCCTATCACTGAACATAATCATCAGATATAACCAATGATTAATTCTGAACTGATTGTGTGTTCAGGTTATTATTGGTTATACAATAATGAGTGCAATGTGCTGAAATGTAAAGTTTGGTTGAAGTACTATCCTGACCAGTGGGAGTCTGCTGACAGAAGTCGGTGGCTGTGTGTTGTAAAATATTAGGTGTTACCTGGCAACTGGGTGAGGAGAGCTGTTATAAATAGATACTTACTGCCAAGAACAGCATGCAGTACATGGAGAAGGAGGAGTGTCCAGAGTAGAAAGACAACCTGGAAAACAGAGAAAAGACTGAGGAGTGTGGACCCTGAGCTGCTGGTCTGTCATTACCCATCTCCATTACTAAGACTTCAGCCCACCTTCAGCTAAGGTCTCGGACCTACAGCTATGACCAGAATGAGGTTCCTGAGGCCCATGCTGGAGTCCATGAGGAGGCCCATGAGTCAAATATCAGATTGCGTTCACGCATCTTTGACTTTCACCCCATCACATGTCCCATGTAATTTACAGTTCAACATTGCAGAACTGAACTATCAACGCAGGTTGTTTGTGACTTTTACAAACTGGGTTTTGGGCATATGTTTGGTAATCCTTAGTACACATGTGCTAGGAATATGAGCCTTTGGTCATTTTCGGTGTGGATAAGGCAGGTTGGTGTGTCTGTGTCAGTTCAGGTCCCTGCTGTGTATGTATGTATTGCAGACTGTTCAGCAAATGTAGGGCTGGGCCATCCGGAGGGCTTTTGTGTCTTCCTGTTTACATTAGCCATAGACTCGCTGTCGAGTAAGAGAAGCTGCCCAGAAGGGCAGGAGAAATGAGACCTAGACATTTTTTTCATTCAGAACTTGCGTCATTGTGATCCAGGGCATCTTAAATTAGAAACTGAAAAAAAAAAAACTTTCATTTCATTTCATTAAAAGCATTTTGTGTCTGGCACATGGCCACACCAAAGCATGGATGGACACAGATGAGTCAGCATGTTCCTGTGTGTGAATAGATTTACAGGTCTCGCCACGGCACAGGGCACGGTGAACGGAGGGACACGACGTGTCTGGGAGAGACAGCAGAAAATGCAGAGGACAGGACAAATGCTGTCCCCAGAGAGGAGCTGATACAGGACAAGCAGTAACTCGGTTATAGAAAAATAAACCTGGACTCGGTCCCTTGTAACTGGCTAACTCGGGAAAACACTGTTTTACAAACGTGGTTGTGTTTTGCCATCGCACACTTCCTAACTGACCATCAGTGTGTCGACATCTATTCACGTTTCATTTGTTAATGGCTTCAGCTCTCGGACAGGTCTGCCAAGGCCAAGTTTATTCAGAGTTATACGGTTAACTAGCTACAGATTATAGGATTTGGTAAGATATCAAGGATAAGCTGCACAGTGTTAGAAGTGGATATATACACACTGACTTTCAAATGCACTGATTCTTTGCTGGAATCCCACATATTAAGAGTAGTGAACTCTGACCTAACGAGAGATGATCCATGATTATTCTCGACAGCCTGACTCCCCCAGCCTGGTGTGTCAATGGATCTGTCTCCAGGGCAACAGGGCAAGTGGAACCTACCCAGGAAGGTACTGCCTGTCGGAGACAGGAACCACACCTACTGTAAACAAGGGTGTTCTGGGAGAACCCGCTGGCCTTGGGACCGGCCCAAAACAGACACTAAAACCTTCAGCACCGAACTTTGTGTGCGTTGGTGTTCTGTCAAATTGCTCGCCACAGGATTTGAGAGCGCTGGAGTGTGTGAACCACAGAGTGTGTGAACCACAGAGACACCACAGGTTCTCTGGGCTTCCAAACTATGGTGGGTAACTGGAAGCAGAATGCAGGCCTGTGGCAAAGACCTCCCTGACAGGACTTCTCTACAGTGAAAGTGCACTCCTCTCACAGGTCTCCCAGCACAATGAGGATACTCAGCAACCGGGTTCTGGTCACCATGGGAACCGCACCTCTAATCAAATCTCACAGCCTGTTTAAGTAGACGGCATCTCAGTGATGCCAGGCTAATCATGCTAATGGTCTAGTGAAGTCTAACCTCTGGCCATTACCTTTAAGAGCATTCAGAGGCCTGTAACTACTTAAAGGGCTGGAGCCTCTAACCTTCAGGGTGACCATCTGTGCCATCAGACCATGTTTGAACTACTTAGTTACAGCACAACCAGGTCTGAATACAGACTTGGTCGGAAAATATCTTGGACAGAACCACATCAAAGGGCCTGTCGGAAAATGTTTTATGTCGGTTTCCGTTCCTGCTTCAAAGAGCTTCATGTGCTGAGGCTGCTGTTTTGAGCCAACGGGACCTCACGAGAACCCCACCTGGGAGGGGCTGCATTAGGTGGCGTTTCTCCACCAGCTCACCAGCTGGCAAACGGGACTGAGTTGCAACCCCCCCCCCCTTCAGGTAAACTGGCTGGCGCAGCGATCTCCCTTCAGGAAGCGGCATGTCTGAAGGAGACGGCCATGAGTCCCACATCAATCACGGGCCACCCACCTGCCCTCGTTCACCATGGTCTTGTCCCCCGTACAGTTGAAGGTCTCGACGTATGCCCCGGCTGAGCAGTTGATCAGCTTCCAGTCGGGTTTACACACATCCAGGAAGTGTGGTCGCAGCCGTCCAATGGAGTACTTGGCGATGTCCGTGAGGGACTGACTCATAGCAGCACCAAACAGGAATGTTCCGACTGCTTTGTAGATGCAGGCAACATAGCTGTTGTTAAAACTGGACTTTGATTTGAGGCGGTTTAGATAGATTAAAAGGCACTCGCCACTCATCATCTGTGAGAGGGAGAGAAACAAGACATGAGCATTTCCCATGAGAATGTCCATTACACTGTGATCAAAACAGAAATGAATGTGCAGTTTGTGCTTGATATAATACATATACACAGTAGATCTACTCTAATGAGGATGTCCACTCTTCAATAACTAGGGCGAGAAAGCAGGAGCAGTATTTGACAATGCAGCCATCGCTGGTAACCTAACTTTCCCCAAAGAGTTTGGGGCTGGACTCTCTATCCCTGTCCTGCTTCTGCAGTTTGGCTGAGAGGAGTCGCCATTGTCTCTGGACTCTGACCGACTCTGTGTGTTCTGACTTACCAGACGATTGGAACAGTTCATAATGTAAACACAGTTTTGTAATCTCAAAAACTGAAGGGCTTTCCTTCTTGTTACAGTAGTGAATCAGAGGGATGTGTGTGAACGACCTGTTGTGATGGGAGATTCGCTGTCATGTTATGACAGGCATAGGGAAGATGATTTTATGTTTCTCTAGAAAGAGAGGTGATGTGTATCTCAGTGTTTCAAGCCCAGAACTAGTGCTCTCGCTGAGTGAGTGTTTTATGGTTAAATATTGACCCTAAAAGTGCAGCACCTAGAAATCTAAACAAGGCCCTCTTTAAACTCACACAGATTACACTGTGAAATTAGAAAAGCATGAGTTTACAAGTCTAGAACTCACCCCCCCCCCCCCAAATAATAACCTGTCATTCATTAGCCCCTGATTACCTGCCCCAGTTATGTTCAAACAGAAAAGGAACACTTAAGTGTATAAAAGCACTTCTAAGTGTATTGTACTATACAATAAGTGTATTGTACTATTTGATAGGCTTCCCCTATTTGAATGTGCGCACTGAATTAAGAAATAAAAAAAACTGGCACTGAATAGCAATTAAGGGCATAATAAAGAAAGGAGTTGGATATTTTGGGCTACGGTGAAGATGTCTAGATATGAAGAGGTGATTTTGCTTGGTGCCATCTGCGTTTAAGAGGCAGGATACGTGCGGTTTGCATGAGACACTATTTCCATTGTGTATGAAGCTTGGCTGACTGTCTTTCTTACAAAAGTCAAAATCTGAATAACCACTGACACTAGATCTGATCTGAAAATGTGTCACAGTGTGCCTATGAGAAGAAAGTAATTCTCCAAAATGTCAAACCTAAATTTCTGCATGTGTGTGTGTGTGTGTGTGTACACAAGGTGAAGGAGACGAGAGCAGAGAAATTAGGTGCTGAAGCAGTTTATCCACGCAAAGCAACCCCAGAGAAACCCACAGAGAGGTGGAGCAGCCTCCATCCAGGCCTGGTCAGACCAAGCACTTCACAACGTTCAGGCTTCCCACCTGCTCAAACAGTTCACACAGCTGTCTCTCAAACCCTTTGTGAGAAAGCTGCGTCTTGGAGGGGACAGATGCTTACTATTCTCATCTAGGAACCCCTGAGGAGTGTTGGAACACAGAACTGGTTAGCATTTTCCCTGATCTAACTGGAGTCATGCCCGGTCTTACTCATCAGGGACTCACCGAGCCCTTCAGGAACCCGAGTCCCAGGTGTCAGAACGGGTGGGGGGGGCACTAAAGTGTGAAGTGCTGTGTCCCTCCAGGACCAGAGCAGGATGCCCCCTGGTGGAGGACAAAGGAGAGACGGAGGCGGAGAGACTGCATTACAGAACAAACAGCACTTACAGTAAGCAGTGTGAGGGGTATCATAACTCCACATAATAACTGATAGGAAATTGTGTCTTCCTTAAGAGGGTACTTGATCGAATCGTCATTACAGAAAAATCCTCGTTTGAATGCTTGGTGTCGAAGTGTGAGTATTGCGAATGGGAGTCCAGCTAGCAAACGGAAACAAAACAAACACAAAGCAACAAAGAGAGAAAAATGATAGAAGTGGGTTAGAAGCGGAGTCTTTATTCAATTACTGCAACAGTCCCACCCAACACCACTCAACACCACCCATACCACCACCACCACCTGCAACACCGCCAAAATGCTTTTGTGGAGCAGGAAGAAAGCCGTGTTGATTAACCCCAGTTTACCAAGACATACAAAGAACAAAAGATTACCAAGCTGGTGTTCTATACTGGGGGCTGAGACACACACTATCCGACATCACCGCTGGTCCTGAACATTGAAGCATATTGTGATACTGTCTAAACGCATTGTGCCTATTTAGTAGCTTGTTAGCTAGAACCACAGAAGGAAATGGTTTATTCTTCTCAGGTTTTGCTCATGATGACCTGTGGACATCTTGCTTGTCATTTTCTGCGATTTTAGGATGCGAGTTTCAGATCCTTGTGTAAATGGATCCGATTGCATTGTTTTGACTCTTGACTGGTTCTGGGGTCATCGAAGGAAATTGTGTTCAATAAACGCAGCTCAAATTATCTAGAAGCCTGTGATGACACCGTGCAGCTTCGAATTGAAGAACATCTCGCAGTGGTGGTGTGGGCTAAGGGTTGAGTATGACTGACTGGTCAGTAAGGCAGATGTTCATCAGCTGGAGTCACTGATGCGCCACGTATTCCAGACTACTAACTGTCCTCTCCCACTCTCTCATTTTATGTCCCCTAAACCACAGAACCCAGGAGAAAATGAGAGATTATGTCACCAACACCAACCTGTGGAAAAAACCCTCAAACACTGCTGCTGTGCCAACACAAAGATTACATGAGCATGATGGAGGTTAGTTACACAAACAAACAAGCCCTCACATACACACATGCACTAATGTGTAACATTAAATTGTGTAATTGAGTGATGGTGGACAGAGCCAGCTCTACCCGGGAGGCACAAACAGAGCTGTGGATGTTGGTGTGTTTTAAAGAAACCACTGTCTACAGGCCCAGAGAGAGTTCTTAAATAGTACGGCCTGCACGTCCTCGGTGTACCACTATGTCTTGCCTTCTTCCTCTGTATGACCACCGCGTGTCGTTTCTTATCGTAAATAATCACAAAAACATCCACATCGTTACATCACAAATTGATCTTTCATGTTCTATCCTGAGAGCTGTCTATTGTCCTTAATGAATCGACCGAAAGTGCATCGGAGCGACATGCTTCAGTGTGCAGTGAGCCCCAGCCCTGTGTGGTGCAAGGCGTGTGAGCTGGGCAGAGCGGACCACAGAGCTGCCCTGCAGAAAGCTGAGAAAGGGAGCACACAGCTTGCACGGCCACGTCCTCCTCTCGTTCTGTTTCCAGCAAAGGCTGCATTGTCAACGACCTACGCTACGGTCTGCTGTCTCAAGGGCTATGGCCGAACCACATGGTGTAAAACGCCCTACAAACGCTCCAGTGTTCACGGTGAGTTGTGAATGAGTAAGCTACTCAATCCACTCCCAACTCGATCTTAATTGTTGGAATTGAAATTTGAGAGTTTGGGTGTGTCCAAAGGTATGGGATGCTATCAAATTCTAACCTATCTGTTCTGAGGACAAACCCAGTGGTGCATTATGGGTAATTTGAGGTTTTCATCAGAATTAAGAAAACTCAGGAGGGCTTTTTCACAGTTTAGAACCCGCGACTCAGAACTGAAGCATTTTATATGCGCTCCAACACGTACGAAACCACACATGCACACCGGAGTCACACATACTAGCCCGACTGACACACACAATCGCCTGCTCTCGTCCACACTGAGCATATCTGTCCGGCCTTCCTCTATCACAGCTAATGGAAACTGAAGCACATCATGGTGCACGGACAGAAGTGTCACACAATGTACTGGGGCTAATTTTGGAGCCCTTCATTGCAGACGCAGTATTTCATCTGTGCCCCAGATGATATTAACTAGCCAGCCTGAATCACGGATGTCTTCAAACTGTGTTTAAAACAAAAATATTGGGTAATAAGTGTTGGGTACCAATATTTGTTAATAATGCATACTTATTCAGTAAACAGTCTGTGTCTTTCAGATGCTCTATGTTACCAGTTCTGAGAAGTTCCATGCTGAGGGAGTCATGAGAACTATGAAAACTATCACATGCCTCATCTAAAATCTTGGAAGATGATGAAAACCACAAATTGCCCCATATGCTGGTTGCACCTAAATGTTTGCCAACACAGAGGCAACAGACGAGACCCAAGGGGTGGTGAGAAGCAATCTGCATATAACCACCATGAGCCCTTCCAAAGGATCCGAAATGTGAGCCCTCCAACCCACATAGCTAAATCAAGTGGACACCCTCTTGATTTGCATCCATCTTTTGTAAGTCAAAGTTTACAAAGTGAGTGACATGCCCAGGGAATCTACTCAGAATGAGAGCTTCTAACAGGCAGAGGGAGAAAGACTGCCATGTGTTCATACTCTTTACTCATTAAATCTCTCTTTCTCTCTCTCTGTTTGTCCCTCTCTCTCATTGGTTGGCCTGAAATGTCATGCGGAGGAAGGCATGCAGCACAGCTGGGTTTGATCACTCTCAGTGGCTCACGGCTGCTGAGCCGTCGTGTCAGCTGCTCTGACCTCAGAGCAGCTGCTGCAGTGGGAGCTGCCACCAGTCAAACCCAGGAAACTGGGTCTGCACTGACCTAAGGTCATTAGGACGTCAATCCCAACCTTGTGTCCATCAGTTGCAGTGTTTTGGAAGAAAATATGATAAAACGTTTAGGGTCTATCTGTAATCTAGTGGCCATGCAGTGGGCCCAGTGAGGGCCTGCACTGGTCCCAGTGAGGGGACGCCCTGGGCATGTGTGGCTTTAATGGTGTTCTTACTTACGCTACAGATGGGCAGTATGAGGCCCACTGTATACAGCACAGCAGAGGTGATGGTGCTGGAATGAAACGGGTAGCTGATGCTCTCATCGTTACAGAAAAAGCCTCTCTGATAAGGCTTGAGTTTACCCAGGTTAAAAGCCGCCAATGGTAGTCCAGCTGTGAATGGAAGAAGGGTTAACAAAGGGTTAACATTTCAGGATAGGACCTTGGACGAAGGGATGCGTGCTTGTGTTGGACGAGTGCTTGTGTGTTGACTGGCCTCAGCAGAGTGCTTCTCAAATACCTTAAGCATCGGCACCTATAAGAGGAGAAAACGCTTGTTTGCGGTAACGGGTGTTGTAAAGGGCTACTTAGCTCGGAAAAGCCGTGACGAACTCTCGTAATTGAACCCCTGCAGGGTACCATCATCGTCTCCAGTAAATTGAGACAGCTGCTCATATCTTGTTAACTCTTCACACACACACACACACACACACATGCACACACACGCACACCCAGGCAAGTGTGCTTAACAACCCGCACCAACTGTCCCTACCATGTCAACGTTGTGGAAGGACTCACGCCGGGTTTACTAACAGAGAGAGCAGCAGTTTACACTGTGTTCGGTTTATGTGAGATCAGAGCCATTCCTCACTGGTACATTGAGTGGTTTAGGCGTTTCATTAGAATGACCCCACAATGCATGTTGTCCAAAAAAATGTAAAAACATTAGTTAAAGCTCAGCGCTAATGTTGCTTGAGCAGACTGCTCATCAAGATTTTCTGCCAGGTCAATAAAAAAATGACCTGAGCAAGGTCCTCCAGCAGGTGCCTTCTCCTGTTATCAGCCTCGTATCTGTCTGCACTTCAAACTCCTTCAACGTCAGACGCATGGGCGCATGGGATCTGACGAATTTACATCCCATGTGCCAACCCACATGTAAACATTACTTCACGGCTTCACAGCTTCATGGCCTTAGCCAGATTGGGAAACACACACACAGCCTGGTGCTCCAGCACATGAAACAGAGGTATGACAGAGACCATACCACGCACACTTGAATCAGCTCAGCGCAGCTACAATCTGCGTGTCTTCCTCAACAATTCTCCACGAATAACAGCAACTTCTGATCAAACCACTTTTCATTTGCCCCAAAAACTGCACGTGTTAGGTGAGCCAACTAATCTACTGTATGCATTAGCTCATCGTTACAGAAAAAGCCTCTCTGATAAGGCATACAACAACTATTATCACATACTGAACACTGTAAGAACCATTACTCCCCCTCTTCTCTCTACCAATACACATACACACACAAAGCTTTCTTTAGGTAAACCTCCCAGCTGTTCTGATCAGCAGGTGGGCTGTGAGTGCTTCACTCTTTAATATTTAGAACACAAATGGTATTCCTGCTTTGGTCCAGCATGTTTTATTAAATGCATGAATTGTCCTCTGAAGCATAAACCAGTGATCACACCAGCAAAGCGATTACACAGCACAATCTACAGCAGACAGCCTTTACAAACAACATAAAGGGCCTTTTCCTTTAGAGGTGCTAGATTCCAAACTACCCACAGAACAGTATTTTGTGAGTCGTTTTGCAATCTGTGTGACTGACCAAGACACCCAAATATAAACACAACCAAAGTATATTTAGAGCTACAATTACAGATTGACTTACACACACACACACACACACACACACACATCACCCTAGCGTAAAATGGTCACAAACCCCCACTGTAACCCGTTCCTACCAGTAACATGAGCTTTAACTCGGCAAACACAGATGAGGTCACATTAGGCCTGTACTAACGACGCATGAACGGCATACCATCTACTAAATAGATTAACGCCACATAATACAGCAGTCTCTAGTCTAAAACTTTAATAACGCACGTTGTCGCACACACAGTTGACAGGTTAAAGAGTCGTCATCTCTGCTTAACTAGATGGTCCGGGATCGCCTTGCTCAAATCACAGGCCCGTCGTCTCGAAATTTAAAAAAGCCCAATCTGTTTGAGTTTGGAATAGATCAACATTAAATAAAATGGCTGATTCTACAGGTAAGGTGATTTCCTTGAATAAAAACCCAGTCTTCAGGTTTATTGCACGTGCTCGCACTGTTTCTGCTCTAGCAACAGCCACTGTGCACCCTTCCAGATGACAGGTGCCGACAACAGATTACGCGTTGTCCACAAACCGTTCGCTTTCAGTACAATGTACATGGTTAAATACGAGAATGGAGCCTTGAGGTGGCACGTGTGTGTGCGTGGGTGACCGCGTGTTGTGACGTTCTCCTCGTCTGCCTTATAAAGGGCGGATGCAATGGGAAATGTTGATAACCTGATGTCTTTGCTGTAAGTGGGTGTAACAGGAGTTGCCGTCCGGCTCCGTCAATGGGCGGGGTGTGCGCCACGATAAAGTGCACATGAATTCGGACCAAACCATTTTTTTTTCTTCTGTTACACCGACACCGGTTATTCTCAAAATGATTGCAATACGTTCATGTTTTGATGACATGCAATGCCAAATCAGTCATGACCAATTACAGCAACTCTTCAAAACACAGTCAGCTAAAGCAAAAATAGTCTTGTTTCGCATGTAAAAACAATGTCGCCAGAGGCACAAATAGTGTCAGTTTCAGACTTATTGAATTATTCTAGGGCGTTTACTATCCGACTCTGTTAAATGGTCCATTAGCATAAACCGGCAGCGCATTATTAGGTAATAAAGGTAGGGGTCATCCATCATCGCTGATTGGTTATTGATTGGGTTTTGAGTGGCGCTAGAACAGTACGGATACGCCCTATTTTGTCGCGCGACTAGAAATTCTAGATTCTGAAAATTCTTGAGAATATCACAAAGTAACACATAAATACATACCGAGTATAAGACAGGCGATGTCAAGCAATATAAAAGGAATCCCTCGTGTTTCGAACATCTTCAGTGATCTTCCGTATGTCCACAAGACCTAATCAAATTAAGGCGTGTGAGGCAGTCTAGGCTACTCTGTGTGTGTCCTTGAGCGTGTGCCGTCAGTTAAAAATAAATCAGGAAATTTTGACTATATGAACCACGGAAAACGCGCGAGGACAGCCTGAACAACATTGACTAAGTAATGGCGATTTACTATCACCCGGAAAGGACATTAGAGTTGCTTCGCTGTTTCAGATGCTAACCCTTTCACAGCTAAAAACAAAAACGACAAAAGCCAAGACCAACCGGCGGGTTTATCGCATCAGTCCGTCACGTTAGCTTGAACGGTATAAGTTGGACACAGCAGAACTGAGCTATGCACTGCGAACTAGAAAACCAGGCGCTGCGGGTTGTCATGATGGGAGCAGTGAGAGGAGAATTGAGCCTATCGCGTGCTTGCCTACGTCATATGAAAATATTCACCCTCTCGATAGTTGCTCCTCCCACCCACTAGAGGAAAACAAAGACGGTTCCTACACGTTTGGCACAATTAGTGCCATGTTTGTTTCAAAATAAATAGAATTTCGTGCCCACGTGCATTTTTCTTTTGCATTTTCTATATGTAAAATTGCTCCGTCCACTGCCGCTTAATTCCAGATATGCATCTATGGCAAGTGTCGCAAACGCTTCGACAGTGTAGCTCCTGTCTTGCTTTCCCGCTTCTTTAGTTAACCAGTTAGTTGTATTCTGACACTATGGGGGAAAATGATATATCACATTTTATAATGCGAAAGTAAAACAGGCATTCTTCTGGATGGGTATAAACGGTTTCCTCATTCATGTCCTCTGTTATCTGAACTCAGCACGCAAATGACAAACCCGCAGTGTTCCTGTTTATCAACCAAGAGGGTAAATGTTGGGGCAAAAAGGGTAATAAATAAAATAATGTGTGTTTTTCCTATCAGAATACACACGGTGTGTGGACATTTTTTGTTAATTTGTTTTTGATTAAGAATCTTAAGTGCATGTCCTTCAGGGTTACCTTGATCAATGCTATTCAGTTATACAACACAGTGACAACCATCGAAAAAGTACCAAAGAAAAATTATTTTGGTTTATTGATTGTCACTGGATTGTTCAGGAATTTAAACCAGTGCAGCAGTTGGTATAATCCGGAATGTGAAATTCAATAAATAAATACATGAATAAGAGAATGCCTCCATCTAGTGGAGAGATTGGATAAGCAGTTGATCAAACATGATTACAACAGATAGTGGAGATTCTAGAGTCTGTTGGGGCCCTTGGCAAAAATCCATGCGCCCCCTTAGGGAATTCAGGATTCATACTCTCATTGCAAACGTTTCACATCGCCAATGCAGTAGTTGAAAGTGTGTCAGTCCTCGGGAGCCCCCCATTGACCTGGGACCCCAAACAGTTGTCTGCCTTGTCTATTGGCAAGCAGCTCTTCTGAGAACTGGGCTGTCTCCAGTCATGGAGCCCTAATTTTCTCGTGAGCAGTTCATCAGTTCATTAAGCCATAATAAAGTTATATAATTAAATAAATATATACCATTATTGCCCCTTTTAAAACAAAAATTTATTTCAAACTTGTCCATAATAAATCTAGAATATTGTAAATACAGCAATAAAATGTTGAGGCAATTAGCCCAAAGAACAGGTAATTAGTCTGAACTTTATTAAATAAAATAAGCAAATAATCTTGGTCTAAACTCATCATAGGTAAACATCTCATCATCATATCACAATGATAATTACAATATCTTTATACACAGCAGAGTTCCACATATTGAATAGATTCATCTGAACTGAGTGATGTCAGTGATGTCACTTAGTATTGTTCTCTATTGTTCTAGTATTGTTACATTTTCCAAACGTCAGCATTTGTTTTTGTGTCTTCACTGAGTGACAGCTGAGGGTTCTGCAAACTACTCTGCAGGCATACTCTGCAATACGTTGCAATCATGCCCTTCCAGGTGTGCTAAAGGCTTTATTTTCGCGTCCTTGAAACACATTGTGCACAAATTCAATACAATTTATGATAAGCCTCTTTATCAGGCTTGTGACATTTTGGGTTAAATATGACTAAATTACCCAGTCTATAAAAATATTCCTAAATGAAAGATTTGTGTTAATTTGGGAAGCTCATAAACATATTGTGTGCAAGTCACATTGATTCAAGTTTTATAATACAAAACAAATCAAGTTTTAAATATTAAAGTACTTGGCTCGCTAACCGGAAAAACAGACGACGCCAATTGTTCTATTAGTTATGGATGAGAAATAACAGTCATCGATGAACAAATTGGCTATATATGCGAAATGCTTTTAATTGGCCTAGCTGTAGCCAAAATATGTGGCTACAATATTTGTTTAAAAAATTGTTTCCTTCCACGCAAAACGGCATAATTTCAATTAATGATGCCTGCGGTATCGAGTAGCCTACTCCTAATCCCAATAAGAATAAATGAAAATAAACAATAGACAAGCACGATTAAAATCGTAGTTCTTTGAACTAGTCGTTACATTATCTGCTCGTGCATTTGGCGCCCGGACCTTGGCCAATTAGACCGCGCGCCTTTTCCTGGCTCCGTCGGCTCAATAAATGATTTCCTCTCACATTTGTTCTCCAGCATCACTACAGACAATTAGGTTCAAAGTGGCGGTGAACCGATTAACTAATTCAATAAATTACTATTTTCTTTCAGTTGCAACTTTTTAACTTCATTGGCGTTTTAACTTAATTGAATCCGTGTGGTAAAAGCTCAACCGGTGAGAATCATGTATCTGATGAAAATAATAACATATGGTAAAGTATTGAAGTAATAAGACTTCACGCTATTACCCTGCCTTTTATGCTTTTCTTTTGATGCATTTCTCATCTATATAGCCTACAGGCTATAAGTATAGCCAAGGCCTCTGTATGATTTCATGAACAGAATTTTGTAGCACTTACGATATGGGGCGTACACGTGCTGAATCTGCAGTTTCAAATGCCTGAAAACAGTAGCATGATAACATACGGGTTATTCGTTCTCGTCCGGGTAGGACATGCAGTGACAAAGTCTCATCACAATGGGATCCACGTGAAATGTGATGTGCTGCTGCTCCCAAGCATTAACGCATGGTTTCACATTCTCCAAATTAAACCAAAAATAAATTGATCGCCCTTGTACAATCCATAAATCCTTTAACGTTATCGATCATTGCCTTTCCTCCAAAGACCAAAAGAGGGCAGTCTAATCCCGTTACAGGATCTGATATCTCCGCTTACCCGTTTCGATCTACGTGTTGTTGTGGCTCTGTAATAAATCCGTTGACACAGCATAATACCAGCATAAACCACTGAGGAGTCCCTGAGGACTTGGTGACTTGGTTTTATCTGTTCATCGCGTGTTTCTTAATGCATCGTTCTGTCCTGACGTGCTCACTTATCTTTGTGTTTGGGTTATGGATGCGTGTGTCCCACTCTTCTAGGCCTACGCGCCTGTCGCTCTCTTTAACATTTAGAACAAGTCTTGTCCTTCAAGCCTTTTTTGCGCCGCTACGTTGCTTCTGTTTACGGAGATGAGCCTCAATCTCGTGGCGGAAAAGCAGCATTCCAAGTTGCCCGTGCGAGGCCTCGTTCATCGCTTTGGATTGCATGCACATTTTATACTGATCCGGGGGCAGCTCGTCAGCGCAGTGTTTCTCATGCCACAGGTGGAAGAGACCGCGTGAGGGCGCGCGCACCACGAGCAGGTTGCTGTGGAGATATTTCCGGTACAGGTGTACGTCCTCACCGCCCCACCCCTTAATGTCCACGTCGAATCCACCTGAGAGAACAAGACAGGAGACAGCTGAGTTGCGAACAGAGCCGTCGTCTACAGCTGCGTTTCCCCTTTCTGCTATTTTTAAACTTCTCCTTGGCCATGAGGCACATGTAGGTGCCAAACAGAGGAGGCCAGAGACTTAAGATGACAGTATGAACTTTACTCTCTTCACAGTAAATGCTGAGAGTATGACTCTTGCTCTCTCTTCACAGTAAATGCACCATACATTTGCATTGAAACTCCAGCAAAAAACCCAATAGCATATCGACCCTCTCTGATGATTACTGCTGCTATTTTGCTGAGAAGTGCACAGACCAATCCAAACACTCTGCTGAAAGAGCAGAATTACAGCACTTATTTCCCTGCCAGTGAATGCAGATTGACAAATTATGGTTTTGTTCTGGTCCTGCCATGCCTAGCCAACTGGTCAGACTGGTCATAATAACCATACTAGTGAGATGAAACATGGGTGATACACATGCTCAAACATTTCATTACCTGAAGTTAATTTGACTCTTTAACACAGATGACATGAATGAATGAATTGTGACATCTAAGAAAATTGTATAATCTCTATCATATGCATAAAGCATTTTTGAAAAGACTGGGTTCTTTGAGAAACATAAATACAGAGTCTTCAGCCATGGTTCGTAAATTCTGTCCTTGTGGATTTAACGTTACTGAGAAATGTTTTCACGGCAACCATAACCTCATGAAGTCATCCCAATGGCCAGATGGTCTAGCTTTGGAAATTATTATTTAAATGAGCAATCTGCATCGATTTCATAAACATTAAGAAGTGCGGTCAGCCACTGTCATGCTGCATCCTTACCTATGTTGATGAAATCAGATCTGTACTGACATGTCATCCCGAATCCAAAGTCCCTCCAGAATCCAGTGTCTTTCTTAATGACCTGCAGTGGGAACAACACTATGCATTAATGTCCTCAGCCACCCGCTCTTTATACTGTGCTGATGAATATTCATGTCTCCGGGTCCCAATTTGCCTCGTTGAGACATACAGTGACTCTTTCAGTATGTAAACACTGCTTGCTTGTAATTGCTACATGTCTGAGGGTGGCTGTCAATGTAATCAGACACATCAGAGGTGATGAGTGTGTTGACGAGAGGAGGTGCGGGTTACCAGCTGCTGTTCAACCGGTGGGACGTGATTCCCACCACCATAGATGACAGCTGGATTGTACTGGCTGAACAGCACAGGATAAAAGACCCTCTTCCCTGAAAAGGCCAGCGAGAGCAGGAATGTGGACAGATTTACAGGGATACCATATCGGAATAACATTACAGGCTCCCACAAAACTTTCTACCCCAGTAAAACCCATACATCTAAGGAAGCCTGTAAAATCTCACCGTCTCATTTCACTCATTCTAACCCACACAAACACACACACACTCTCTCAGAATTTGTTTAGTTTAACATAGCTTTACTGATATGGCGGCATATAGTACAATACTTGAATATATTTACTATTGATTTGATAGCAATTCAAGGAGGATTCAAGGAGAATTTGTAATTTGTTTGAACTGAAGTTTGGTATTGAATTCTGGAGTTTGAGTGTGAAAATGTATCATGTGCTTTTATAATATTCACAGAGAACAACGTGCATATCTGTCTGCCCCTCACTGCCATGCAGTGACAGTGTGCTGACTTCTTTTTTGGTATCCATATCTGTCTGTCTTCTCTGGCTAGCCTCGGGTCCCTGAGTTAGCTGGGTTAGATTTTGTCTCTGCATCCATATCTGACAGTATGGAGATACTCTGATTCTGATTCTGATTCTCTGTCAATTCTCATCTGAGAACCCCACATGACTCAAATTGACTTTGAGCTCGAGTCTTTTCTTTCTTCCTCTCTTCTCTCTCGTCACTTTATCTAATTCTGCACACTTCTCTGTCTCTCTGACCTGGCTGGGTGTTCAGGCGGCAAGTGTTAAGGAAGTCTGTGGTGAAGATGATGTCCACATCACAGAAGAACAGTAGGACATTTCCGCCCTTCCAGGCTCGGGCCCCAACATCCAAACCCCGGCCGCGAGAAAACTCCTCGTTCAGCTGGATCAGTGTGATGTTTCGGAAATTCAGCTCTCTGGGAAGGAGGGTGGAGGTGGGGGAAAGAGATGGGCAAGAGAGGGAGAGAGAGGAGCAAGAGAGGGTGAGAGAGGGGCAAGAGAGGGATAGAGAGGGGCAAGAGAGGGACAGAGAGGAGCAAGAGAGGGAGAGAGAGAGGGGAAAGAGAGGGAGGGAGAGAGGCAAGAGAGGGAGAGAGAGGAGCAAGAGAAGGAGAGAGGGGCAAGAGAGGAAGAGAGAGGGGCAAGGCAGGCAGGAAGAGGGGTAAGAGAGGGGGAGAAATGAGGATTTAAATGATGATGCATATCCACCCTGCATCACGCATTTCATTTCCAAATGTTAAAATTCCAGATGACAGTACTCAATAAACACGTCAGCTTCAAAACATTATAATTAATCTCAGGAAATATAAAAATTCTTTCAAACACAGTTCCAGAAAGTACTTTGTCTCTCTGAACGGGCAACAAAAATAGTAATTAGTGTCAAACACCACAATAGATACAGAAGATGGGCATTAAAATAGATGTGGATTAAAAACATGAGGTGTGTCCTCATGAAGTGTCTCCAGTGCACAGATAAAGAGAGAGGGTGCTGGAGACAGACGTCTCCTCAGGCTGCCGCCGGGCTGGGTGAATAGAACGGCTTCACAGACTAGCACTCTCCCCTCACCTCCTCAGTTCCCCAAACCTCACCTCTCCCCTCACCTGCGACACACGCAGTTCGAATGATGCACTGGTGCTTGTGACACTCAGTATACAGCGAGAGTATAGAGTGAGAGAAACAATGCTTTCTGTGGCCTTGTCCATCACGGTTTTGGGATTTGGTGAATGTGCAGTGAGATGAAAAGGGTGCCCAAGAATGACTGCAGCTAGGGACAGACGTGTGTGTGTGTGTGTGTGTGTGTGTGTGTGTGTGTGTGTGTGTGTGTATGTGCATGTGTCTGACTTTCAAGGTGATTCCAAACAACAGCAGATGTTGAACATTCTGAAAAGAACCATTAAAAATAATGAGCAAATTAAGGTGGTAAAATCACCAGTGATTTGATGAATCCAAGTCTAATCTCTAGTCCCTACAGAATATAATCCAGGAGAACAGATTTCAGAGTATCTAGACTTGCTCATTTAGGCAGTTTCCCACTGTGTGGCCCTTCTAAAAATGGTGTAAAAAGAAGAATGTCACAGGTCAGGCATGTAGCGTAGGAATGTGGATAGTCACTGGCTGTGTTTTGTGCTAAAGACATGAGGGCTCTGTTCCACCAGTTACCATATCAGAAAAACATCTCCTTTTGCAGCGGGCAGAGGAAACGTGGCTTTTATAACATTTTCAAGCAGTGAGTACACAGACACACACACAGAAAACAACTGGCTCCTTCTTGCCCACATTAGGCCCTCTGGATCTATTTCCTGTAAAAATCAACACGTCCCCTGATTGCAGAGTCTGAGTGCATGAACACATCCACTGACTCCAGACTCTTGCTGTATGAACACGTCCCGATTCTAGACTCTTAACATATTAACATTAACAAAATAAACTCCTAATAATGTAAACAGACTGGGGATTGTGGTGGATTTGGATTGGTTTAAAGTGGACAAACATATTTGTCTCACGTATATTAGCAGGTTCCATTTAGGGTAGAACCTGGCGGCTTTACAGAGATTACATGTATGTGCCTGCATATGTGTGGTATAAAGCACGCCCTCAGCCAAAGTCAACACACAGATGCAGACACACCTGTCTGATGTCTCCAGAAAATACACCTTCAGAAACAGACCAATATGTTGAGTCCAGAGACCAGTAAAGCAGAAGATTCATGTAGCATGACACTCCCTCTCATGATTCATATGATTCTTATGATTCTCCCAGCATGACCTTTGAACACTAAATACTTTTCGTTCCTCAGTGCTTTACAAAGACTCATTTTCAAACATTTTAATTATGACAAAAATGGGGAAAAAACGGTCCTGCTCAGTCATTTTGGATAATGAGGCCAAAATTCGCTAAATTCTTCTCATTCAGAACTGTGGTACAGAGAGCACCATGGGTGTGACTGCCTCTCTGCCTTCAGGCTCACAAACTGCCAGAGACCAACCCAGCTCTGCCATTTGCCCCATGGATAAGTGTTCTGGGTGAAACACACACACACACACACACACACACACACACACACACTAGTTCCCTCTCAAATTTACACAAATTATTCATGGCTATCGATTCGGTTCGTCCGTCAGGGGTCTCACAGCTCTGTGCGCAGACGGTAGCGTTTGCATCCCTGTTAGCACATCACACGGCATAGAATATAAGGGCCGGACTTCAAAGAGTCGTCGAGGGCCGCACGTGCCTGTAACAGCCTCCCCCAAACTCCGCCGCTCGCCGGTTCCGCCCACGGCGAACGGCAGATGATGCGGGTTGGGTCGAGTTATGTAACGACTGTCGGATGTTCCCTCGCCGCCTGTAGCAACCCAGAGTGAACCCATATCTGAGATGCAGTCAACATCCACGGCAACCGTACAACACACTGGGTCACGTTGCACAGACGGGCATTCCAGAACATGCTGCAAAAATGATATACAAAGTCTTATTTATTTTATTTATTTATCACAGGACACAGATTGCGAGATATGTTAGAGAATGGAGCGTTTTCTCTGACTTGGTCATGACAGCCTCTCTGAAGTGATGAAGTGAGGTTATCGGAGTGCGGGGCTAAGAGCGTGCGCCTTTTTGTGTGGCATCACAGGAAAGCCTTCTGAAGCATGTCTTTGCTATAAAGCAATCTCCTGATCGCGGGCTAATTAAGTAGTTAAGGCCCAAGTCAGATACTGTGGAAAGTACCAAGGGACCCGCTAGCAGTTGGACTGGGTGGTCTGTGTACACAGCGCCTCTGCTGGCGGAGCTGGAACTGCACCGTCAGGAGATATTTTCGACCTGGACCAGGAAGCTGAAACCGCATCTTTAAAGGAATGTCTAATGTGAGAGTAGATGTTCTCTTCAGCTGGTGTTTGGAATCAGGTAATTGAAGAAATCGATTTTGTTTCCTTGAAGGATGGTAATGTGATTGCATTTATAAATTGATTTTTACTATAAATTATGCATTCTTTTTATTTGCTATACGTTAATATTATTTACTGAGTAATATCTGTTCTTTCAATTTCAAAATCATTGCACCTTTTATTAATCTATATTCTGTATAAGTGTTTGTAGTTTGTAATAAAGAAATTCTGTGTGTGTGTGTGTGTGTGTGTGTGTGTGTGTTTGTGTGGATGGGTATGTGTGTATGCATGAATGTGATTTCTGGGTGTCTGGGGGATTGATGATTTTTACTGTATGTGATGCAGCAGTAATAACCAGAGGATACACTGTGCAGGATATTGGCTTTCTCTTCCTGGAGAGGCGAGAACTCCCCAAACCCCAACTCACTACTGCCACAAAGCTCCTCAACACACTGCACTTCCTGTTTCACACATATGGATCTGACAACAAAAACATCACCAAGCTGTGTGTGAGTGTGTAAGAATGCTTTCAAAAACCGAAGTGTTAATAGCATGTTTTTGTAGAATCAGAGCTAATCAGATGCCTCCCTGGTAGTTTTTCATGGTGAATACACATCCGCCTGTATTTATCCGTATTGAGGACACCAAATCCCAAACCTGATTTGCTGATGTGCAGCCCCAAACCTGCAAAGAACCTCCACCATGCTTCACTGTTGAACCTCCACCATGCCTTACTGTTGAACCTCCACCATGGTTCACTGTTGAACCTCCACCATGCCTTACTGTTGAACCTCCACCATGCTTTACTGTTGAACCTCCACCATGCTTCACTGTTGAACCTCCACCATGCTTCACTGATGAACCTCCACCATGCTTTACTGTTAAACCTCCACCATGCTTCACTGTTGAACCTCCACCATGGTTCACTGTTGAACCTCCACCATGCTTCACTGTTGTCTGCAGACACTGATTATTGTTCCGTTCTCCAGCCCTTCAGAGAACAAACTGCCTTATGTTAAAGCCAAATATTTTTCTCCATTTTGTTTGTACATCGAAGGTATTGCTTCAAATATGGGTTCAGCACAATACTGGACACTTTCATACTGGAAACATGTTTCTTTTTCAGTACTGCTACACGCCTTCCACCTTTATAACACAGTTTGCCTCAACCTGTTTTAAGCCTGTTTCAACCAACAATTGAAAACAAACATTATCAACTGTTTGGTATAACTCATAAATCAAACACGTGACTATAATCCTACAAAATCCCTGACTTTGTTCAAGTGTACCTAGATGAATTGATGATGTTTTGAAGCCAAAAGTCAGTTATGGAAAATATTGATCTCTTTTGTTAATTTACTTTGCAAGCTTGAAAGCATGCTTACTATACATGCTTGCAAAGTATATATATATATATATATATATATACACAGTATATCTGAAGAAGATACATGGACATATAAAATTTGTAGTAAAGAACACAAAGCTTCCAGAGAAATAGGACGATTCGGACAGAGGTCCTTCATCATATACATACACATGTATATATACACACACCTGTATATATGCACACACACATACAATATTATTGTTTGCTATTTGTTTGTGTCGACTAGATACTGCATTGTAAAGTGGTTGTGCTGATTGGATATTATTGCATTGCAGCGTCTATTATTCCCCATTGGCCCTTAAAGCCCACTCAGCTAGCACTCTCACCGCACACAGGATTCCTCCAGCTGCCATATGTGGTACGGGATCAGTTACAGGAAACTGTGTCTTTCAGCACGTGTAGCTACAACTAGGTCTGGATCTGTGATGATCACATCGTTTTGGGCAAATCATTTCGGGGGAAAATGTATCTGTCAAAATGTAAATACTGTATTTGAGGTTGAGTGAGGCAGAATAAGAGAGAGATAGTGAGATCATATGGCGGCTTAAGACTTTTAAGACATATGACTACCTTACACCATAAGACACTTCTACCTTGCACCATAGGACACTTATATCTTACACCATAGGAGACATACCTTACACCATAGGACACTTATACCTTACACCATAGGAGGCATACCTTACACCATAGGACACTTATACCTTACACCATAGGAGGCATACCTTACACCATCGGACACTTATACCTTATACCATGAGACTTATACCTTGAAGTGTGCTCCAAAGTTCCCTTGACCTCATTCGCCTGGTCCCGGCCAAAGTAGACCACAGTAAGGTGCACTCGTCTATCTTGCTTTATACACACCTCTCTGAAGAAAGAAGAAAATACACACAAACACAAATCAGATTTTCTCATTCTGACACAGGCAATCAACTTTCCCTTGCTCCTGGGACGCTGCAGTGAGGAATATGGCGATCGTTCCAACCTAACGCTACCCTGCTCAGGAGTGAGTCCAGAGCACCAGGAATGAGGAGGAGCTGAAGGAGGAAATCCGGGATTATAGCCACTCCCCCTGGAATAAGGAGCACCCTGTTCAACATCAGCCATTACTCTGCTGGTCGGTATTTCCTGAACCCTGCGTACCGTCACCATACTGGACTTTAGTGTTTCTGCATTGCCAATTGTCTGTTAATTACTTGGCGTCACCGCTGCTCCGTTTGGGGAGCGCGGGGTTCGGGGTGTCCGCCAACTGAGTCGTGGTAGACAAACGTGTTTGAGCTGCTTTGACAAATCATGCTGACGGACTTCCTTCTTCCCAGTACAGCAGGAATCCCACATGCCACATTCATCATGAGCCATCATGAGAACACGAGCACCCCTGGCAGAGGCAGTGTGGACTTAACGGGGTTTCAGCCAGGCAGGATAGAAATGGCCAGCATATGTGCGTCTGTAGCCCCTCTAAACAGATCAGGCCATTGTGAAAACAGCAACCAAAGACAACAGAAGAGCCCACACATGAGCTCCCAATAGACTTTACCCACAGAGAGGAACCCACACACACACACAGTCACACACACAGACAGATACACACACACACACAGACAAACACAGACACACAGACACTCCCAAAACCATTGTGTGAAATTCCAGCAGTTTGGGGTAGACGCATTCTGATAAGCAGGCACCAAATGTTCCAGGTTCATGCTGACTTTGCATTTTTCGTTTTATCTGTCTGCGTCTGTGACAGACGGCGTGGAGGCGCCACCGGGTTCCGCTATCCGTGTTCGTATGCCCTCGTCACACCGCACACTTCCCCAGGGCAGATTACGATCTGTGTGCTGACACTTTTAGCTTGTACAATAGACAGCCAAGTGTGTACAGCAGAACCCAGACAACTTGCCTGAAATGCTGAAAAGCAAACCGAGTTGTGACCGTTCAGGACAGAATCTAAACAGAAGCCAAGACTGAGAAAAATATGCAGCACAGGCGCTGAGATTTTGTTTCCTTTTTATAACAACTGTGTCTACTAAATGAGATGTATTAACAAGAACATACAAGAATTTTAGAATGAATTCATAAGAATGCATGTTTTGAGTGTGTGTGTATAATGTGTGTGTACATTTGTATAAGTGTGTATATGTGTATGTGTCTGGTGCATATAAATGTATGTGCAAGCACATTTGTGTGTGTGTGTTAGTGTGTTTGTGTACATTTGTGCTTGCACATTTGTGTGTGTTTAGTATTGACAATCAGCCTGCACACTGCTGACCACCTAAATGACACGATCCTCCCCTCCTCCCCTCTCACCTCTACCCACTCCTCTCCTGTCCTCTGCTCTCTCTCTCTCTCTCTTCTCCTCCTCTTCCCTCTCCTTTTCTCCCCTCCTCCTCTTTCCCCTGCTCTAATTAATACATGAGGCAGAAGTGTGTGTCCAGCCCATGGAAAAAGTCCTCTGTTAGTGTGGTTTGGAGAGTTGTCAGCGATGATCTATTTACAATGGAAAAACACAGCTAACTGCAATCCACTACGGCATAAAAGAAAGCACATAGTTCTCAATCAGTACAAGTGGACATCATATAAAGAACTGATAATCAGGCACCACACTAATGATTGGAATAGCCTCTCACAACATTCTAGTTAATGGACTTGAATCTTAATATTAATCAAAACACATAATTCAAATGGTTTACAGCTTTCAATGTCTGAGTTAGAATGAGCAGACATGCAGTGGCTCTGTCTTTCACACAGACGTGTTAGGGTTAGACGAGGAAAGGCCGGGGAACACAGTCGGATGGTAGAGGGAAGAAAGACCTGGACAGTGTCCTCAGAAACGCAGCTCGGAGACGAGAGACGAGCAGAGGCGGAGAAGGAGAAGGAGACAGAGAAAGAGGGAGAAGTAGAGAGGGAGGAGTGTGAAAATGACTTTGAAGAGAGACATTAAGGGATGGGCGTATGGGAGAGGTTTGGGGTTGGGGTGTTCGTACCTGAAGTTGTGCATGAATTGTTTGAATTTGTCGGCTCTCTGAGAGAGTGGTACGATGATGTTGATGGTCACATGTGCTGTTTCCACATGCTCGTCCAAGACCTTCATGAGTGGGCCGAAAGGCCGGAACAGCACCAACTTCCGGAACTCCTGCTTGTTCTCACCGTGGAACGTCAGCTCATACAGGGTGCCCTTATCCTTCTCTGTCCGAGCCACACCTACAGGGGGCGACAGAGAGACAGGATGTCACACACCTAAGGAGGCTGTAGACACATGAAGACATTCACATCATAACGCTGTCATTCTTTTGCCAGAAACCAGACACACACACACACACATAGACACACACACATATGGGGTGACACGGGGAGTTTGAGACCAGGAAGAACTTCCTTTCTGGCTTTACCTCAGGGAGGTTTGGGCAATAGGAGGATGGCCAGGTCAAGATTTCATTACATACTTTTCATACTTTCACTGGATCTCTGCTGAACGCCGTAGTCTGTCGTCCAGGTGGGAAAACAAAGTTGCTCCCTGAACGTGTCAGTTTAAAATTATGCAGTGGCTTTTGTTTGTGGAAGTGCAGTTCACACACAGGTTAATCTAAGCGTTCCTAGTCATGCCACGCGACTCTGACCTCTGACATGCAAAATGACTAGGAACCCCTAGAAACCTCTAGGAAACCCATAAAGGTATTCACTATGATCACCAAAGATAATGGAAGGTGAAAGGTTACGTCATACTGGGGTTTTCATGATTTGTTTGCTTATAAACAGTTATAAACAGTTATAAACAGGCAGCTTTTCTCTTTGAGTCTTTCAGTTGCATCATGTTCCATTTCATGTGTACAGTCAACGTACTGCAGAAATGTGATGTTTATTAAGGACATTTGAATCAATATAGGTTTCTAAACCATCAAAACATAGCCCAGGGGCTCAAACTGTAGCCCACACTGCAGTGAAACTTATCGATTTCCTTGGGGAAAACCTTTGAGCCAAAAATGAAGCATACTGTAGTTAACTTTAGTACACACAGCATTTCAGACAGTCGTCCTTCATCAGCTGTGCAAGGACCACTGTCCTAAACATCCTGTTTCTCTGGAACCTTAGAATGCTACACTGCAGTATTTTCTACCTCTACCCACACACACAGCACAGTCTCAGTCTACAGCCTCCGAGCAGGAACATAAAGCAGGAACAAGCATGTCCCGCGTGGTATGATAGCATCCTGTTGATCTTCCTGTGTTTGGATCCTCCTGTCCCCGTGTGGGACAGAACGGATGTCCACGGTTATTGTGTGGCCACCGGGAGAACGGGAGAAGAGCCGGCCGACGTGAACGTTCACAGACAGGCCGGGATGCACGCGTCGCTCGGGCCTGCAGTGGATCTGCTCCACCGACCGCTTGAGCGAGCCAACCTGGGCAGCATGGCAGAGTTGAGATCAGCTCTGTGGCTGGTGGACAGACTTGGTGACTGCAGTCATGGGCAGAGACAAGCGTCTGGCTCCGTTTGCTTTCCTGACAAACCCTCCTTTGTTAGTGAGAGTGGAGAGCGCGCCAGTAAATAGACCAGTCCAGTCACACGTCTGAGGAGTGGGGACTGTAAGCGTATGGGGAGTGGGGACTGTAAGCGTAAGGAGAGTGGTGCTACAGATGACTGCCGGCATTCTCCAGCCGTCTAAAACCCCTCTGAGATGCGCTCTGCCAGACTGAAGCCATGCGAGTACCCCTGCATGCTGACAGCACGTGTGATGTCACAGCGACCTGGACATGCTGTGTGTAACCACTATTTGCTTTTCCACAAGGAACGTCACTCATGACACACTGACGTGGGTATGTGAAATTTCATGACACAAGGGTGAATCTTTTTTTTTTTCCAAGTCTTTGTGTGTGTGATTTGTCGAGGGGACCTCTTGCCCTGATGTGTACATGTGTGCGTGTCTGAAAGAGTGTGTGTGTGGGTGTGTGTGTGTGAGAGACAGAACAAGAGCACATCTTTCTGAGCTGGGAAAGGATCAAACATGACTCAGCTGTCCAGAGTCAAGCAGCTGTTTTGCTTTCTGACTGTGTTTGTGCACAGACGCACACACATATTACAGGATATCCTGCCTGCAGCACGCCGGCCTGCTGCCATGACACCCGCGGGACTCTGCGGGACGCTGAAGGCCTGGAGACACAGCACCATGTCATGCTGGAAACACTGCCGTGTTCTCCAAGAGAGGGAATGAGGGAGCTGAACTCGTCCTCAGAAGTCGAACTTCACAACCCGTTTATGGGGATGGGGTGGTGGCACGTGTGCCTGGCAGCAGCCCCTGAGAGAGGCAGGGCTGGAACGCCACTTCTTCATCTGGTGGAAATCTGGAACTAAAAGCCTCGTTTTTTTTTGTATTATTCACACTGTGATCAAATGTTTCCAGTTTGGATTGCACATCCTTAAAACCTTCCATGTGAAAAGATACCATGATTCATTTATTCATTCATTTCCCTGTTAATATGCAAAAAAAGTTCAGGATCTGGTCTGGTCCCAGATCTGCTTTTTTATGATAACGCTCCAGACATATAAAACCGAACTCACCCTCTATGAAGTCGGAGGGGCTGTACACCTTGCCGGCGGCTGTCTTGTCTCCCCGGTTGTTTGGGGCATTGAGGGTGTGCAGAGCGCTGTCCACCACTTCACTGAGCTCGTCGCGGTGGTCCTTCCTCACGGGCTTCTCCTCGGGGTGCCGCGTGAGCCCTGTCTCCAGCTGGTAGACGCGCTGCAGATTGAAGCTCTCGAAGGGGACCACCGCGTACTCACTGGGTAGCCGCACACCCGCGTGCACCTCCGCCCGTCCCAGCTGCCCGCGCAGGAACTCCTGCAGGTCGGCCTGGCTTCGCTCCGCCAGCAGTCCAATGCCCGGCACCGTCCCGTCACCCGCGTGGCTCAGGGCCGCGGGACGCTCCTGCAGGGCCTCCCGGAGCTGGGCGATCTGCTTCTTCAGGCTGGAGATATGCTGCCGGTGTTGCTCCTCTCTCTCCTGGAGCAAGGCCTGGTAGGTCTCGTGGCCGGGCGGCCCCAAGGGGGCGCCGCTGAGGCCGGGCGGAGCCGCCCAAGCCCCCGGGCGATCCCGGGGCGGCCAGCCGGGGCAGGAGAGGACCTGACAGGGAGTCGTCGGTGCGGGGACTGCAGGTGATGATGTAGAGGAGTGAGAGGGAGCAGCAGGCGAGAACCAGCACCATGCCCACACGACACAGCCAGTACAGCAAACCTCGCCGCAACATCACGGCCCTGCCTTGACCCTTGGGCCGACGGATCACACCATTCTCTCAACAGCCGTCGCTGACACAGGTGGAACTATGAACAGCACACTGAAAGGCTGTTCAACACTTACTGCTTCCTGCACAATAGCTATCTATCTTAAATATGAAATGGGGGGTGGGAGGTTGTTATGTTTAGACTGGCTACTGGCTATTGCCTCTGAAGGACAACCAAGTACATATCTTTGAGTCTGTCTCTCTCCCTCCCCACACGTCTCGGTTGTGTGTCTCTAATCGTGTCTCCAGCTCGGCACTGTCATGGCCGATATCCTGTCTGTGGTGCTGTGTTCAAGGCCTGTTTGCCCTGTGTCCCTGTTACTTTCCCCTCACGCTTGGCAAATCTTTCTCCTCTCCCCTCTGGATCTGAAAGCCCATGGGTGTCGCCGTGGAGACAGGCTGCTTCCGTGCTGTTGGGCTACTTGATGAGAACACATTCTGACCCGAAAGAAAAGAAATGCGGCTCAGTGAATAGCCCACCTCTCTGGGAACAGACGGAGCTCTCAAACTGAAAATCTCCCTTTTATAATCCCTTTTATAATCTCACTGACGGTACAGGGTTGATAGACTGACATACAGTGTTCATGAAGATTCTTCTTTTGGCACATGTCCACATTCCATTGGAGAGCGTTTGTGTCAGTTAACAGTTCAGGACAAAACAAACTCCAACATCTCCTCCAAACCATCCCCATGTTTTATCTTCCATTGTGTGTGTGCGCATGTGTGTTTATCCACAGATATTCTCCTGCAAAAGGAAAGGTGATAATTACAAACTAATTCAATGAATGATGATATAAATCAGGCTACATATCACCAGAAAAGGTCAGAAAAGGTCAGAAAAGGTCTCCAGACACATGAGAAAAGGTCATGATGATGTTAATCAATAGGGCGGCGACACTGCTCCAAACATACATCACCGCAAATGGTATCTTGACATTATCAAGCTGCATGAGCTGATTAAATTGATCGTTTAAAAAAGTATCATTTATTCGAGGCGTCAAAGGTTGCATGTTTCGAGTGTGTGTATCCACTCGGAACACACACTCATGCTTGTTATAAAGTCACCCAAATGTCTGGGTATTAGATAGAGTGGGTAATGTGCTGTGGGGCTGGCAAGTGTGGGTGAGGTGTGAGAGGGAGGAGCAGTGCTAACACTGGCTGCATGCACACACACTGGAGAAGAAGTGCAGCACTGTGAACTGAGCAAACACACACACACACACACACACACCACACACACACACACACACACATATGTGAAACATTTAACAGACCGATGGTTTGGTGTCAAATGAAGCAACAAGTCATTTACAATATTAAGCAATAATACCCACTGATAGTTACAGTCCTTCCTCTCATCTCTCTCTCTCTCTCTTTTCCTTTTTCTGTCTCTTCTACTCCTCTGTCTATTTTACACACACACACACAAACACATCACACACTCACACACACACACCACACATACATCACACACTTACAAACACACACACACACTCATCACACACACATCACACACTCACACACACATGACACACACACACACACACACACACATCACACCACACATCATACACTCACACACACACATACCACACACACACACACACACACACATCACACACAACACACACACACACACACACACACACACACACACTAAAAACACATTCACATACACACACAGGGGTGTACTGTACATGTGCATGCATGTGCGTAAGAACACACACACAAATACACAGCCTCATATTACTGTCTTTTCTGTTAACTGTAGCTGAATAATGCTGTGCCTACACCAAAACACTAACCCCATAACCCCATAACACCATGACCCCATGAACCCCACGACCCCATGAAATCAGAACCCCGTGACCCCAAGACTCCAACCTCATCCTCAGTTAGCAAAATGAAACAGTTTCCCCTTGTAGTGTTTTGAACAGAAGATTTCTTCATGGCAACCAGTGAAATGTCCCTACAATGACTAAACGTTGCTTCCATCATGCTAGGGACATTTGGCATTTGGCCTGCTCTAAAAATAACTGCAGCAAACAGAAACTCACTCTCTCACACACACACACACGTCTTATCATTAAATGGAAATGCCCTGTGCATTAGACAAGTAGGTGAAAATGTGTAAAAGAAGAAGGTAGGAGGAAATGGAGCAACCGGTGTATGTGTGTGGGGGTATATGTGTGTGTGTGTGTGTGTGTGTGTGTGAGGGGAAGAGAGAGAGTGTATTTGTGTGCATGTGTGTTGACTCACCACACAATTAGCTCTTTTATAGCTATGGGGAAGTTGGCTTGAATGAAAGGATTCGTTATGTCAGCAGTGAGTACGGGACTGTATCAGGGAGGGCCAGCCCCTCTCTGGCTCTCACACCCCTTCCGTCTTAAAAAAGGCTTTGGCCCAACTGCCATGCAGGCTTTAGCACCCATTTCAAGAGTGTGAAACAGTTAACAGACTGATGGTTTGGTGTCAAATGAAGCAACAAGTCTTTTACAATATTAAGCAATAATACCCACTGATAATTTACAGCCCTCTCATCTACATCCTCTCATCTCTCTCTCTCGCTCTCTCTCTCTCTTTCTTTTCCCTTTTCTGTCTGTTCTACTCCTCTGTCTATTTGTCTCACTGTATCCATCTTGCCCCTTCTCTATGTCAGTTTCCCAGGATATTCCTGGTCTGGGACTCAACCCTTATATGAGTGATGCTTCACCACCTTTGCTTTGTACATGCATGTCTGTAGGCAGGAGGCAGGGGATGCAGACCACGTCCAGAGATCCAGGCCAGAGCTTCAGCCTCATCTGATTCCTGGTGGTCCCGCACACAACTTTTAATCCTCACTTTTGTTCTAAAAAAGCTGGTTCTGCTCTGTGAATGTGCGCTGGTTTGTCACACTGTTCAAGAACTACACCTGTTCTAGATCTCGTGTCTTACAGTGTAGCTCTAGAGCAGCTGTTCTACTCTCTGTGCTGTGATTCTATGACATAGAATCGTCTGTGATGTCATAAACACATATAGATTGCCCATTAGACCATCAGATGGCACTTGGCATCGTTTTGCCTGCTCTGCTACATTATTCCTCCAATCAAACATAATCACTCTCTGGAAGATTAACCACCTTCCCCAACAGCTGTTAATTAGAGTAAAAGCCTGGAGATGAACTGTGTAGTTAGCAAACGATGCAGATTTTACGCCAGCCGCAGGTCCTTTCCAACGGGGCAGCAACAGTGAGCTATAAAGGGGCGGGGCTCCAGCTCACAAGGGTGTGGTTACAGCTCACAGGGGTGGGTCTTCAGCTCACAGGGGCAGGGCTACAGTGGCAGGGTTACAGCTCATAGAGGAAAGGCTTTAGGCTCCCTGGCTGCAAAATGCGGACAGGAAATGTTATGACATGAGCTAGATTACACCATAACATAAAGTGTGAAGTTTCCGGAATTCCAGAATCAGCAACACTGGCTGAATGACGTTATCACGGGACAGATGTAGTTCCAGCTCAGGTGCTGCACATTGGACAGAGAAACATGCACCAACCAAGAGCTCTTCAAACATCTGATTTTCCAGCCTACCATGACACACATGAAGTCTATGTCACTTATGTATAATGCAGCCAGCCTGAGGGTTTGAGTGCACAGATTCATCTCCATTTTCCCGTCACTGGCATTGATGCACAGGCAGCTGGAGCAGACATCTGAGCAGTCTACACCCACAGCACACAGCCAGTCTACACCCACAGCACACAGCCAGTCTACACCCACAGTACACAGTCAGTCTACACCCACAGCACACAGCCAGTCTACACCCACAGCACAGTCAGTCTACACCCACAGCACACAGTGAGGAATGAAGGAAATGGACTCAAATGTGTTTAGTCATGCAAACTGCAATAAGGGTATACGCACGTGTGAGAGTTTCACACACACACACACATTTGTGAGCACACATGCAAACACACACACACACACATACATACACATACATACGTACGCACACAGAATCACATTCAGTCCTGACTGAGCACACCCAGAAAAACAGACTAGACTAGAGAGAGGTAGTCTCCCTTGAGATGGTCTCATGAGTCTCTGCATATTCCTACGACTTCCTCACTCCTCTCCCTGTTTCCTGTCTGGAGGGCATTGGTGCTACATGGACAATCATTCTCTTCCTCCCCCCATCTCTCCTACTCTCCCTCTCTCTCTCTCTCTCCATTCCTCCCTCTCTTACTCAGTACTAACCAGACATGAGCATGTGCCCCTCTGACTGTCAGGGGGGAAGCATCTCACCCAGTCTCACCACTTCACACCACCTACCAGACCCTGGTGTCCAGAGCCACTGGGAACTGAAACATGCACTCGTACTACCACCAAGCTCACCCTGCCAGTCACCATCCACTATGTCTGATTTGATATGGTTAGCTTTTGTTTGAGTCCTTTTCACTGTGTGTGTGTGTATGAATGTGTGTTCTGATGCTCACTGTGTTACTGTTATGCGCTATTTCTGTTCTCAATGATTTAGTTATATTTACTTCTAATTTTGTTTCTGTAAGAAGATAAAGATGGAAATTCAGGAGCTTAAAACCACTAAAACACACAAATACGCACGTACATACACACACACACACACACAAATGCCCATACCAACATCTTAAAGGTTGTGACTAAACACACTGAGTTCACCCTTCAGTGTTCTAAGGTTCAAAAGTTCAGCACTGGAAGCTGTTGAACGGCAGAGCTGAGCAGCCGCTGGTTTGAGCTGTGGTGTCATTAGCAGGCACTGTGAACCCCAGGATCACACCAATGATCCTTAACCCTCTCCTCCCCTCAGCTCCTCTCCTCTCCTCCGCTCAGATCCTCTCCTCACAGAAGAGTCCGCAGAGTGCTATCAGCACTGTTGAGGACGGAGCTGTCTGAATGGTTTAGATAACAAGGATATGCAGCAGAGAAAAAGAATATGTGTGTGTGTGTGTGTGAGAGAGAGAGAGAGAGAGAGAGAGAGAGAGAGAGGAAGGAAGGGAGAGAGGGAAAGCTAGGAGACATGAGAAGAAAATCAGAAACAGAGAGTAAGAGAGAGAAAGAGAAACAGAGACAAAGAGAGAGAGAGATAGAGACATGGAGCGAGAAAGGGAGAGAGAGGAAAAGAGAGAGAAGAAGAAAGGGAGAGTGGGTGGAGAGGCTCCACATTTTTACTGCTGGAGGTAAGGAAGTATATTACAGAACACGTTCCAGGTGTTCAACACACTGCTCACAGACAACAGAGGGACCAGGGCCCTTGGTGAGAGTTGGGGGGCTGAGTGCAAGAAGAAAGTGAGTAAGACAATGATTAGGAGTAAGAGGGGTGAGAGGGAAGGGGCAGAAAAATGTGAATTAGGAAACAGAATGAGAGAGGTGAGAGGGGAGGATGGATAGAGGGAGACACAAGACATTGACATAGGGGAGGAGGGAACGGGGGAGTGGGGGGGTATATAAGGAGGGAGAGAGGGTAACAGAGAGAGTGACTGTAAGCTGGCCACTGAGATAGGAAGGCCCAGAAACAGCTGGGCAGCCAGAGAGGAAACTGTCTGCACCCACTGCCCGTCGGCCAAGAGAGACAGTGGGGAGAGACGGTCGGGAGAGACAGTCGGAAGAGACAGTCAAGAGAGACAGTCAGGAGAGACAGTCGGGAAAGACAATCGGGAGAGACAGTCAGGAGTCAGGAATTAGTAACAAAATCCCCACATTCCCCCCCCCCACACACTGACTGATATGGAACAACTGAAAATAGAGAGAGAGCGAGAGAGAGGGACAAACAGGGAGAGCGAGAGAGAAAGAGGGAGGGAGGGAGGAGGGAAAGAGAGGAACACAGTCAGAGAGGGAAAAAGAAACTGAGGGAGAGACAGGAGAGTCTTTGATGTGTGTTTCTGGGCCTCAGGTGACTCTCAGTCACCTTAATTAAGCTGGATCTCCTCATTCCGCCATCTGGCCTACTCTTAAAACACCATTTTTACATACATCCTGCACACACACACACACACACACACACACTGAATTTGCCTTTGAACATTCTGTTGGTGTGAGAAAGCCTCCAAACCAGCTTCTGAGGAAAGAAGGAGCACATCTGGCTTTCACTGTTTTTCCTCAATTAGCACAAAACACTAAGCTCAGAACAGGAGGGTCAGGGGTCACAGGGGATACAGGAGGGGTCAGGGGTCATGGAGACTACAGGAGGGGCTCAGGAGTCATGCAGGTTACAGTCACTTAATGGGTTCTGCAAAAGTAATGATGTATTGTCAACTTGTGTTATACACAACTTGCCAGACTCACACACACACACACACACAAAAGTTTTATTTCAATAGTTTAACAAACTTTCACAGACACACACTGTAGCTTTGTTATATGAATTATTTATGTTTTTTATTACACAACCATACACCAGACACATTGTGAGACTGTAAACACGTAGCTAAAAAAACACTTTTTAGTTAGAGGCTCTGATCTCGAAATTCCCTGAAGACATACACACACAGACACACTAACACATACATACTAACACACACAGGGCACGAGCAAACACATATAAGCACATGGAAATTGTCCTTAAAGTTATAGTGTGGTTTTGCTTCAGCAAAGTGACAGCAGTTCTACATCCCTGAGGCCTGCAGACATGTTACTCCTACCCAGAGTTCTGGATCCAGACTCTGACACTCAACCGCATACAGACCCACATGTACTGGTGTCGTTCTGGCTTCCATTTCCTTGTTTGTAAACAGTGTAATGAGACCCTCCGGTACTGTGGGTCAGGATGGGGCGGAGCTGCTGCGCAGCCACATGTAAGTATGTAAAATTATCTTCATAACATTATCTTTAAGAATGAAAACAAATCATAAATTTGACATCAATAACAATGGGCTTTACAACCCACTGATTGTGCCTTTAACCACGAAAGTTACATCAACAACTACCTGTTAAACCTAGACACAATCAGAACTGCACCACCCACACACACACACCCACACACCACAAATAGTAGTGTTGCGCCACATAGAGTGTACAATAGTCTACACTAGTTTACATTAGGCATTATTGGGTTACACTACATTAGCCTACATTAGCCTACACAAGGCTAAACTTGGCCCTTACTAGCCTACATCCTAGCATATACAAGACTCCATTAGCCTATACTTGCCTACACTAGGCTACATGGCACCTGAGGGAGACTTCGCAAAGGCAGACTGGAACATGTGAGGTAAAAATACATGGGCTAACAAGGGATAACGAGGACACAGCTGAGGATGATCAGATGTGGAGAGGGAATAAAATAAAACATGACGGGAGACATAAAGGAACAAAATAAAAACAATACCACATGGCACATGGGGGTGGAGTCAGAGACTAGGACAGAGCTGGAGTAGGGGTGGAGCCAGAGACAGGGTCAGACAGGGTCAGAGCTGGAGTGGGGGTGGAGCCAGAGACAAGGTCAGAGCTGGAGTGGGGGTGGAGCCAGAGACAGGGTCAGAGCTGGAGTGGGTTGTGGAGCCAGAGACGGGGTCAGGAGCAAAATGAGGTTCAAAATAAGCAGCCCTGACAGAGACAGGGACTGCAGTGGGCACCAGGACAAAGGTAGTGCCTTGACCAAGACATACCGTCGGCCCTCCTGCAGGACCAGGGAATACAGTCTGACCCGAAAGCAGGGGATCTGCTGGCCTGTACACCAAGACCTGTGGGTCCAGGAAAGCAGCCATTGGGTCCAGGAGGCCACAGGTCATTGGGACAAAGAGTCTTTCATGACAGAAACATGAGGGACAACAGATCTCTACTGGAGGAGAGTACACAACCAGTCGATGGAGCCATGTCTGGGGGGCGTTGCCGAACAAGCATGAGCATAAGAACAACCTTCTCTCTCCTCACTGCACCTAGGATTATCTTATAAATAAAGATGGCACTCACACGCACACACACACAGAAAACATTTGCAGGGATATCCATGCCACGGTGAAAATCAGGAGTGTTACCAGAAAATGAAATGGTTCAAAAACTGGCATGGCAGAATAGACAGCTGGGTGTGCTGATGAAGGTCCTGTTGAGATCAGATAGCTGACAATGGGAGTGTGCCAAGAATTTCGGACACGGATTGCGTCTGATTTGTTACAACTCAGTACAAATCTTTTTTCATTGTTCCCATTTCCATAGTGCCCGTTATTTGTTTTGTTTCTTTTTGTGACATCATCAGTTATGTTCTTCCCAATGCTGATCATCCTGACCTCTGTCCTCGATACCCCTCCTTGGTGTATTTATGCTTCACAAGCGGTAGTCTGTCTTTGAAAAGTCTCTCATGTGTCGTACTGAGGTATTTCTGTCTGTTTCAGTCAGCCTGCTTTTGTTCGCCTCCTTTATCGATCCTTTGGATTTGTTGTGGCCTGTGCTACAGTAACCTGTTTGTCTGGAATATTCCTTTGGATCTGTTAGCCTACTTTACCATATATTGCCTTAAAGGCAACCTTCGCCTTCACAGATATTCACCATAGCTACAGGACATAGTAAAGCAGCTGTTTGCATTCTGAATGCCTAAGCAAGAGAATGCAATGTGTGGGTTAGACTCCGCTCACCACTACAGTTCGACTGTGTTTGCTATGATTTTGTGGGAAGCTACCTGATTTGGATGACCACAAATGCACTGCAAAGAGCCAGTATAACGCTGTTGTTTACATATCAACATCATTACCTAGGTTTTAATTTTGTGTGTACAGTTCCCCTTTGCCAGCACTGAGATCACATAACCAGTCACACTTGGTCACGGTGACAACCTACAGTGGCGAAACAACATGGTTTTAAAGTCGTCAGAACTTTTAAGGAGAAGTAAGGAGAAATCCACACCAGAGTCTCGTGCATCACTGAGTGAACAGAGCCATCAGTAGCCATGCAGACGAGCCGCTACCGCTGTAACGGTACATGCCCGTAAATCGATACATCGATGTAAAACCAAGAACCTACATCTCAGATTCAAAATCTCAGATACATCGGAGTTTGACAAACTGAACAAATGAAACACTTTCTACACAAAACTCGGTGTAGTGCGTGCAGTGTGGTGTTTCCTGTTGTATCATTATGAGCAGCTAAAAGATCAGGGACGCATTATTTTACATTTCTGAAGCTTCGCAGCACGGTACTGACATGGTGCGACGCTGCATTACAGCTTAGTAGGAGACAAGCGCCCCCTTGTAAACTCTAGGAGAAAAGGGAGAAATCAGAAAGTGAGAACGGTTTGAGTTTTTACACCTACGCCGAGTCTTTTTGAATAGCCTATTTGCTTTGAGTCCATTTTTTCGTAATGCCGTGCCAGTAGGCTATTCCTGTGAAGCACAGTAGTAAACAAAATTCTCTAAAAGTGATTGAGTTCAATTGACTATAAAACAGCTCAGTTGAGCTGAAACTCACATCTGGGTGTACGCGATTCATGCCTTCCTGACATTATCATCTTTCATGTCATGAAACCTGCAATAATGCATAACGGCACTCAGCGTCATCGCAAACCTTTCCCTGTCGGAACAAACCGTACGATCCTTTAAAACAGATACCGCCAGCTCTTCGGGCGCGTTGAGACAGTACGCTGAGACTTAAGCTGTACTCTGGTCGTGACCTCTTCCTCTCACCCTTCATACACCTTAGAATGACACTACCTTACGAAGACGAACACTCAGTAACTTCAAAATGTGCATGAACAAAATATAAGAATGAAAGTGTTAGCATACTCTGTCGGTATTTAAAGACAAACATATATTGTTAGCGATAAAAGTTTCATATCGGTGAAAAAACAGGCATGATATGATACAAGATAATATGATATGAGGCAAGCCACACTATGCTCTGAAGTCTAACAAAAACCATTTACACGCAAACGCGGATGCTCCGGGACCTGCGCGAGGTAGCAATGACTTACCGGACAGTGCTGACAGCTCTTCTTCATGACGAGTAGAAAAGGACAAGTGAAACTCTTCCACTACGATTGTCTCAGTTTCACATTTCTCAGTTCACGGCATTTCGAACTAACTGGACTCTGCAAAACAGAACACGTGTTTCCTTAACCAGCTCCGCGGATCTTAATAATGGAAGCGCAGCGCTGAGAGCGACTGTTCAGGACTTGGAGAAAGAGTATCTGTGCGGGTCCACCCCGCCCCAAAACTGCCCCGCCTCCCCGCTTCGCATAAAGGATGCCTTATTACCTGCTTCGGTGCGAGACACCAAAATCACTGTGTCCTTAAACCGTTTACATTTGTCAATTGATATGATCTCCTCTACTTGTCCTTTAGTCATTGCTCAGGAAGGACTTATAAGCATAATGTCTGTGTCCCAGTGAGTTGATTTCGCATTTCATTATCAACTTTGAATTTAACCATAGGCACTACAGAGTTATGCCAAGTACGCCTGAAATGATCGAATAGTCAAACTAGCTGGTTTTTAAAACTCGCTCATTAAAGACGTAACGTATTCAGCAATAGGCTTTTTTATTCATGCACAGATGAGCGCGGTCGCCTTTCTTCACATTTACAGTTCCGTTAATTGCGCGCTCCTATTGAGCTTAGCAGGGTCTTCAAAGCGCGAGGGACACTATCCTGTGGAGAGCCGCGAATAAGACACGAGGAGCATCGTATCTGTGCTACACAGAGGCCGATTCACCCGTGAGCCTTGTGTGCACTCATTCGGTCCAGCTGCGTCTAGGGAGGCGAGGAGGAAATGGGCGTGCGTGCGGGACGGCCACTATGAACTCCATTCATACCGGTTAGCGAACAGTTGGGCCCATTCATTAGAGGGTTTAAGGACTATTAAAACATTAAGATCATTTATGATATTCTTTTGTATTAATTGCATTTGGAAATAATGGAAAAGATACCTAGGCGTACATAATAACAAATAAACTAAATACAATTGCTAAGGCTAAATGGCTTGTCTAATATGAAAGATCTGACTGAATGTTAAGTATACAGACCAGTCTTTCAACGTTCTTTGAGAGAGAGAGAGCGAGAGAGAAAGCGCTGAATAGATCGTCGAAGGTTATAAAAGTACTCCCTTCACGTCTATTACAATTAAATGGCATAGCATACGATGCCTCCTATCGGATGCGAACGTTAAATACACCAACTTTCTATACAAAAAATAGGCTTTTAAAATGGCATTTGGTCCAAGTCATACAAGTCGGTGCTCATACAAGTCCAACTGAAATTCACAGAGCACATTCAACTCTAGGGATTGGTTAGGGCTAAGGATTTATCCCAAATCAGAATTGCCTTCATTATCTAAACTAAATTCGAAGTATTTATTTCTAGTAGGCCTATCCAGGGGCGTCGGAGCCCCAAGTGCGGGGAGGGCCCTTGACGAGTCTGGAATTGTATTTTACTTTAAATACTAATATAATTTAAACATCACAATAAATGTTACTAGCTAATGAAAATGAAATGTTTGGGTAAATGAACCGTTGGATTGATGGATTGAATTGTGTGTCCTAACCTTCATATAGTGTCTGAGGACATTCACCCTCACCCCTCGCACGAAATGGTTTAGTCCGTTTTCACCGGGCTTTTTAACTACGCGCATGTAACGTTCATTCTGCTCAAGCGGCAGTGGGCGTTGTATCCTTGCTATGGAAGATGATGCTGAAGAAAGCTAGAACCGGTTTTCAGAAAAGGAAAGAGAGACAGGAGAGACGGAAATAAAAAGAAAAAAATGAAGGAAAACAACTGCTAACAAACGTCTTTCTCGACAAAGGTGAGCCCAAATGTGAAAGCAAATAACCTACATTAAATTAACTCCTGTGGTTATAAAACGCTTCAATACCACCGCGATCATCAGTGCTAAAAACTGCATAACACAAAATTATAAATAACATGATGCCTTATCTGTAATCGGAGGTAAACTATAAATACTTTGTTTGCACAGCCTACCACACCACCGCAATAGTATACTCATTCAAAAATGTAATTAATATTTATTATTGGGCCATAATATAATTAGGCTATAACTTACTAGGCTCAATGTCATAGGTTCATAACTGTCAAATTACTAGCAAAGTTAACTAGTGAAACGCAATACAAAAGAAGTACAAAAGTGCTCAATTGTCATGCAGGCCTGTGATGATAGGCTACCTTTGTTGGCATTTACTGTTATAGCTTTTTAATCGTTAATAAAACCAAAATACAGTGAAATATCAGATATGTGATTCGGCTATTCTTTGTTATACATTTATGATTAGGGAACGGGAATTGTCAGATTAATGTGTGGGTAGGTAACTGGATTAGCAGTAAGCCTTTGTTGTTACTACCTTTTGTTAACTGCTCATCTTTTTTAACCTCCTTTTTCCGGAAGGTGAGGGGTTAATAGACACTGCTTGTGCAATAGGGCCCAGAATTTGGTGCTACACCCCAATATGTATACACGCCTCCTATATATACACTATATATACACTATTCACCCTTTTGTCTGTTCAAAATCACATGTTTTTTTATTTATATATGTTTACAGTTTCAAAATTGCCTGCCTGAAAAATAACGTGATTATTATGTACTGGAATAAAAGCTATAATGTGACTAAAGCATTTTACAGTGGGTATGACAAACTAATTGTGCATGGGATCAGGTGACTAAAACGTGCATGGTCCCCAAAGTATTCAAAAGGTCGATCGTGGAATCTAATTTATTTGCTACTCGGTCTTTCTCGGCTAGTTCTAATAGATGTGCAGTAGCGTGGCCTTTTAAGCGCGAGGACATTCTTAACAAACGGTAACTTAGTAACTTAGTTTGCCTAGAAACACATGATTGCACTCTAGGGTTAGCAGGCTTCTATTGCAGGTTAGAAGCATGAAGTGGACGACGTTGTTCACGATCAGCGCTTCATTGGTGAACCAAAGGACGTAATAACGTAGTTTGCTTTCATTTTTCCCCAATATTTTATACCCGAGCTTAGTCTACTGCATCTATCTGTCTGTATTCTATGTGGTCCCACAGAACTTATTTCTTGTGTTTTTGTTCTTTTCATTTCCTTTAGGGAAAAACAAATCTTCATGTCTGCAAACGTCGGTAAATGTGTGACGCAATTAACGAATTTTACCGACATGCTGCCACCGTCAGGTGAAAATAAAAATCGCAACGTATCTGCCTGCGAGCCTCTACGATTTAAGAGAATACGCGGGCGAATTAAAATTTACCCACTGGCCGGACTTTGGATCTTGTTATAAGACTACAAATATTAAATGTGTTCTTGGATATGAATCACGCTTTTATACTGCTGGTTAGATACATGAATGCAATATAGCTATATGTACAATATAGTAGGCTACATCCAATATGGTGAGACAAATGCAACGTAAAGAATATCCGTCTGGAAGATCGTGGGAGCGGACTTAACGCACGAGAGGCGGAGTCTGGACGTCAAACATTTACTGAAGGAAATGAAGAGTTCTGGTTCTGAAATTGTCACACCTTGTTTTAATCTTATCGACACCTTGCAGTTTACCTTCTTACCGGCGACAAGGTAACTATGTACCCTCCAACTTTTGTCCAGTCGAAAGTCGGTATGTGTGAGAGAGCTTAGTTTACTTAAGTTATTAACACTTACCTGTCTTACGTTTTGGGCATAGTTTTATTCTTTTCAGTCTTCTTTTCTGGTTTGAAAATGGAAATATCCGCTTTTAAAACCAGACTGCGACTGGAATTATATTAGTATTAATTTTGAATCGGTCTTTACAAACGTGCGAGATTTGGCTGTCCTAAGAGGAAATCACGAGTTATCCACAAGTTTATTGTGATGTTTCCAAAAACGACGCTTCGTTGGCACTTGCGTGTTACAGCGCGTCTAAAAAAATTGAAACACATTAACGCATCCATGCACATTGTCTCCGTGGAACTATAGAGAGCTCTAGTCTAATGGGGTATCTGTTATGAAAATAATGCATTAGCTTTGATTAACTTGGACACTAAGGGGCCATTGCAGTGTGGACGCAGCTGAGTCTGATGCAGTTTATTGCACAATTGCTACAGTAACTTCGGGTTTTTAGCTTCCCTTTCACCATGGACATATAGTAGTAACGCATGGCTAATGATCCATTTGTTGTTCATTACTGTTCGCCTAAATTAATAATAATAATAAACTATTTGTATACCACTTTCTTAAACAATTTATAAAGTGCTGGCAGAAATAGAAGGTACACGGAAGGATTATAAAGATTACATCCTGAGATCTGTCACCCGAGGAACATATTTAGGAAGAAAATAAAGTTAAATATGACTAATTTGTGAGTTTATTTAAATATACAGTGAAAACAAAAAGAGAAATTAAAGAATGAATATTAAGTAAAATATGATTTCAATGAAAACAAAAATACATTGAGTGAGATCAAAGTTCAGAGGAAAAGTGAAAACGGTGATGCAGAGCAGCTTAAATGGCATCTTATTTAAAGGCCTCAGGGAACAGGAATGTCTTAACATCTATACTGAATATGTTTAGGTAGTCGAGGGCCCTCTGGTCAGGGACATGTCTGCCAGAGGCAGCCTGTGAACCCTCTGTTTGGGTGGGGGGACCTCCAGCGTATTTTGATCAGGTCATCTGAAGACCCATGAAAGTACATGCCTTGCGATCAAACTGCTGAGATATAGAGGGGCAGTATTATTTTGAAGTCAATTCTGAGTGACACAAGTAGCGTGTGCATCTCTTTAAACATAGGTGTACTATGAGCTTTCATTTTTAAATAAATAAAATTATATTTATATAGCACCTTTTCAAGGAACCCAAGGTGACGTTTCAATTAACATAACTTTTACATCCAGTCACACACTGGGGAGAAGCAGCAGTCAATTGTTCGCAACAAACTCTCAGCTCCCTGAGGTACTGCATCGAGTACAGGAAGGGGAGGGAGACAATGACACCCAGGACACAGCACCATCCACCACTGGGCGTGCAGACACACAACCACTCACACACACCCACATGAGGACAACTTTATTAGGGTAGGCATCGCTGGGACATACAAAAACACAATCATTCACACTCACTAGGATAATTTTATACAAATGGAAACCATAGACCACAGAGGAAATCCAGTTATCACATAGACATGTGGAGAACATGGACACACCACCAAGATGGGGACTTGAAACCAAGACCCTAGTGCTGAGAGGCAAACATGTTAACTACCAAGCCAAGTGTTGCATTTTTGTGCATGCTAGCACATTAGCTGTTGTATTCTGAAAACTGTGGGCTTGATATACGAATGCATGCAGAAGTCGTGAAAATATTTCTGACCTTGGCTATGTTATAAAGATAATAATGTTAGATGTTTTTAAATTATGCTGAAATTGATTTAATTTCCCTTTACAAAACTGTTTTAGGTGTGTGAATCAACCTCAGAAAACCCTCAGGCGTCATGTCACGACATCTGAGAATTTTCACAGCAGTAGGCGACAGTCACAACACATCACGCTTTCAGTGGCACGATGAGGAACAGCACACATCCAGCGAGGAGCCGGCAGCAGTCCACATCTCTCAGTTTACCTTCCGAGAATCTATGAAAAAGCTTTTCAGCTCGGAGAAATTTCAGGTACCACAATTATAAGTGCAATTAAATACTATACTCCCATGCATTTTATTATTAGTGCTGACAAGGTTTGTAATGCATATGTTCTGTGGAGCTTCAAATAACCATTGTGTGTATTCTGTGCTGTAGATAACTGTTGTGTGCCTGGTGGTGATGGATGCTCTGTTTGTCTTGTGTGAGCTGCTCATGGATCTGTCGATCATCCATGCAGATGAGCACCACATAGCGCCACGGGTGAGTGGCGACCAGGGCAAACCTGCAGGGCTGTGCAGGGTGCTTCCTGTAGCGCTGCATGTGTCCAGGCTGCTGCATTTACATCCCCTCATGACGTGTTTTTGCATTTCAGAAATGGTACAAAAAAATAAAAATGCTTCATGCTCGTATATGAATGTTGTTGTAGTGTCTTATTGATGAACTGATGTTAAATAATTTTGGATTTCACTTTGGCATTGTCGTGAAGTTGCAGAAGGCATTCAGAAGCCTTCCTTTAAATGTTAGGGTCCCTATCTGTTTGCAGCAACTGTGGCTGTCGGTTTGCTTAACCCCGATGCATGTTTACTCTGCAGGTCTTCCACTACCTCAGCTTGGCTCTGCTCACTTTCTTCATGGTGGAGCTGATAGTGAAGCTCTATGCCTACCGCCTGGAGTTCTTCAAGCACAAGTTCGAGGTGTTTGATGGGATAGTGGTTGTGGTGTCCTTTGTCCTGGACATCGTGTACATCTCCAAGGAAGATGCTTTTGACGGCATGGGCCTGTTGATTCTGCTCAGGCTGTGGAGGGTGGCCAGGATTGTGAATGGTATGTAGTTTTTGTGCATGAATCATAAAACCTCTTGTATTTCAGGTTATAGGCCATAAGAAAACATGTAAGCATTATCCTCTTTCAAAGCATCCGTTTATTTTCTGTTAGCAGGACTTTGGTGGTTTGTGTCTCATATCAAAGCAGGAGCTTGCCAACATAAGACAGGCTTTGTTTTGCTTACTTATTGTTCTCAACTCATCCTTTGTATTAGAGGTGTTTTGATCTGTGCCAGCCAGAGTTAATATTTTGCGTAGCCAGGGTGCATTTATAAATCCAAGGATGAACATTTTCTCTAAAAGTCCTTAATAATGCATGTGCACATTCCAAACATACTGCACTCACTGTAAATAGTTCCTTTTCTTTCCCAGCTTATCTTAACATAGTTTAAACCTGAGACATTTGCAAGGAAGATCAAAGGTTTTAAGCTAAACGTCCCTTCCGGGGACGTGATCTCCCTGGGCCGGGGGTCCAAAACAGCAGACGGCTATTGCAAGCAGAATACAGACCTGTTCTCTCTGTTTTCTGCAGGGATTGTGGTGACGGTGGAGAACCGAGCACATCACAAAATAGAAAAGCTGGAAGAGAGCAACGAACACCTTGTCCAGCAGGTCGCCGAGATGCAAGAAGAGAAAGCCAGAATGGTGAGTCCCTTAGGACTCGGGTGAGGCTGGAAGAGCTGCACTTATGAGCACGACCTGTGCCCAGTGTCTCTGACCGAGCGGCACGAAGGTTCCTCCCCTCAGCAGAGGAGAGCTGCAGCAGCTGCACGCTCCAGCACACTGCTCTCTGCTCCAGAGCATTATCAGGTTCTTTGTGAGTGTGTGATTAAGAGCAGAGAAAGCACTAACTGTGCACTGTTGTTGGAGGTGAAAACGCACTGACCAAGCAGGAAGACTGTGGACACAGATTTTGATACAGTATTTCCAACACTGCTGAATTTTTTGTAATTATTTTTTTTTGCAGGAGGAAGAGATGAGCAGGCTACAAGCACTCTTAAAGCAACACAGTATAGACTTCTGATGTGATGTACCCAGACTCCACCACCCCTGCATTAAAGGCTGCTTGCTTGTACACAAAACACACATATCAAAGGCAAAGGGAACCTAATGCACCCCCAGTATAAAGCAGGGTTCTCCTGCTCCAATCTCAGGGCGTCAGACCTTTCAGGACATCGGCCCGGTCCTGGAAGGCCATAACAATGCATGCTAGGGACTTTATTTGTAGCTGACCCTTCAAGTCAGGTGTCACAGCAGTACAGTGGTGAGTACACTGTGAGCTACACTACAAGTACATATTACATACAGTGTGATTCAGCATATGTGGCTGCGGACGTGTGAGGCCAATGCAGAGTCCATCAAATATGATCACAAACAGCTTCAGAACTTGACACAAAGAGGGTATATGGGAAACCAATGGAGAACAACTCAGAAGCTCATATGTCTTTTAGCTTCTCTTCCAGATTTTTTGAAAATGTTACTTTTTAAAACCTTTGAAAGCCATGTTGTCATATTGCAGAATGGTGTACATTAATATTTTTTGCATCAGTTGTGGTTTTTAACATTCCTTTGCTTTGAGAAATTTGCTTTGGTCAGAATACATAATGCATTGAAAAGCAATCACGAACATATTCTTTATTACAAATGGTAGTAGTATGTACAGAAAAATGAAAAGAAAATGTTAACCATCATGTAAAATTAATAAATTAGTGGTAAAATAGTTGCTGTGTTTTGGAGAGGAGGTGGTATATACTTATGTACATACTTTACAAATAGTCCTGCCACCTTTTAAATGACACGGGGATATTGTGCTTTTGAAAATGACTTGGGTGAATGGAACCGGCCACAGCCTCCCAAACGGCCAGGCTGTCTGGCAAACCGTGTACAGTCACTCAGAAACGCTATGTTGTGCTCATATGAACGGGAAGAAGAAGTCATAGGGGAGTTTGGCGTTGATGGTGGGCGGAGCTCTAAAGCCTGGACTGGCGGCAGCAGACACATCAATAAAGCTCACAGAGCTAGCAATACTGGAGAGGGGTGGCTGTGGAAACAAATCATTTACAGCAAAAGTCATTTTTCAAAAGGATTATGATGAACAAATACCATAAAGATGTTATACATGTGCAGATAGACCAAACATAATCCTGACAAAAAAGCAATCCAAGCTTGACTTACCAAGATACTGGTATTGGTCTGAATTATTTCCATAATGCTCACAATCTGAGCTTGGGGGTTCACCAGGGTCCCATACTTGGTCCATCTTACTTCAAGATGATAGGACAGTGGAATACTGCATCCTGGGGCAGTCTTTTAAAGAGAATTGTAAATGGTAGCTTTCAGTCTTTCAATGAGTGGACCTACAGTCCATCTGAGGTTGAGAACTCATCTAGAGGACACTTTCCTCTTGCTTAAAAACCCACTTCTGCATACAAGAGTATCCAAAGTGAATTGTGTCATGACTTTTGTGTTTCTTTGTATGTTTCAGGCAATTATTTTCAAAAGTTGCAACAGCGGCTCTGAATGTGGTTAAGAAGGGGTGAGACGAGTAAACTAGTTACCGTTAGTGTAGTTTGATTTTCTATAGGCACCCAGTCCATGGGATTTTGAGGCAGACTGTTCCCAAAAGACGCCACATGGTCTGGGAAGCCGTGGCCTTTCACTCTCCATAACAAGGCTTCAGACAACAAGGAACAGCTTGCTCCATCATCCAGCCTGCAGAGGCAGGTGACAGAAGTGTGTTTCATCAGACACAAGCAACCATGTCAACATCAACAACAACGAGCCTGCTGGACCTGCTGATGAAGCCAATGTCTGGGACAGTATGTTAAATATATCTTCATAAACTACAAAATAACATAGAAAAAAGACACAAACTTCTACTGCATCGTGGTGACATTAGTACCTAAAGGTGCACCCTGAAACCGTGTCTTTCCCAAACAAGACAGGGGAGTGCTGGGGAGAGCCTGACAGACAGTCCTGATCTGCAGAGCTGCGCAGCACCGTGAGAGTTCCCTCTGGGTCAGCTCTTCGGACTATGCCCCTGATGATGTGGTCAAGGGATCTAAAAGGAGAGGCTTGTGAAAGCCCTTTCTCTTCAGTTCGTTCTGGAGTTGCTGGAGTACAGTTCTCATACTATACTGTTTGTTTTTTTGCTGAAATGTACTACCAAAATGTACAGCCCCAAAATGTAGAGTTCTGGAACCAGATTCAAAACCTGGTCCAGGTTCTTGTATTCGCTAAACGACTTGTTGAACTATTGTGTCAACACAACTAACTCCTTAGTAAAGTCACGGTGGAGAACATACAGGAACGCAACCTTGAAGAGCAAACAGAGGTTATCATGCCCCAGGTGTATCAGTCTATCTGGTGCAGTGGCAAACATTTATAGAATGGTGGCAGAAAAGAGTGATAAAAAAATATGAATAAACTTTAAACTAATTTCATTTTCTTTTTTGTTTTGTTTGACCACTGAACTAATTAACAAAAATATTAATCTATAAATGAACTATAAATGCACATAGAGTGTTTTTTGTAAAAGGTTATTCTGCAGTTCTCCATCCAGCCACGAGGGGCAGTCCCACCACATAACCAGGATTGCCACTGAAGGGAAGCAGCGCATCACTTCTGGCCTCCTAGAAAAAATGTAACACAAGTAATTAAGGCCTTCACAATCATTATTAAACAAATGATAATGTGACGGTTCACTGTTGATATGCACCTGAACAAAGACTAGTTGAAACTGCTGCTGAATGGGTAGCATGGCTCTGTTAACAGTTCCCAGCACAAACGATGCTGCCACGCCCACAATCTGCCCAGCTTCAGCATACCTGACCGTGTACTTGACCTGCATGTCAGAAAACACTGTTTTCCTACAGGCATGTCTAATGAAAATATGATGGCACATACTGCCTTGTATTTGTATTAGATTATCTAAATTTTAAATATACCTTTTTAGATACATTTTTATTACATTGTTTTTTTTTTCGTCAGGATTACCATTATACACAAATGAGTATGGACAGTGCCGTTACATAAGGAAATATTGCTCATGCTCATTTTTGCATTTTACTAATTAAAAATAATAAAGTACCTGTAGCACCACCTGGCTGCAGACCTCAGCAGGTTCCAATAACGCAGGCTGGAAGGCAGAAGCAGAAGCCACGCCTGCTAGAGTCTGTGTGCCCTCCAGGGACCTCAGGGTAACAGCTTCCAGCTCTACAGGCACCAACTGAGACAGACGCAAGCTGGCTCAGTCAGAGAGACCAGCTGAGACACACACAGCTCAGCTCAGTCAGAGAGACCAGCTGTGACGCACACAGCTCAGCTCAGTCGGGAAGACCAGCTGAGAGACACACAGCCCAGCTCATACAGAGAGACCAATGAGGATGTAGAGCTAATCCCATGCTGCTAATCCTGAACTTCAGCAGACCCTTTTATATCTTTAGCCTCATGTTTAGCCACAAAGCCTGCATGAGAATTCCATGGATGGATATGTGTTGTATATGTGTGTATGTGTTTCAAGAATCAACACTCTAAACAAACGATAAAAGGCTGCCCGGCTGAACAGCAAATAATGGCATTTTCTTACGGTTGCTTCTTTGCCCTTCCCCTGCAAAACAAAACAAAACAAAAAACAAAGAGTGGCGCTGAGTCTCTGCCTGACTAAAGACACATTAAAGAATCCACAAGTGTTTCTGTGATCCTTTAACCCCGCTGACTCACCGAAAAAACGTGGAAGCTGCTGTAGGTCCTGAGGTTCAAGGTCTCTAATCTAGTGCAGTCTTGCACCAAGGCAAAGCTCCTCACACAGCTGCTCATCTGGTCCTTCAGAAATGCTGTGAAGTGAAGAAACATGGTGGCCATCATAACAGGACCCAAGAGGCCGTGCGCTAAAGGGCCAGAGGGCAGCAGGGCCACAGCACTGTGACTATGTAGACCAAACAAACACTGAAGGTGTTAACCTCTGAGTAAATTCATAAACATCACTAAATAAAGCATCACTGTTATTACCAATTTGGGTAGTGTTCTCTATAATGTCAGTGCTGTGTGTGACTCACTAATGATGTGTCTGACCTGCAGGGTTTGTGTCGAAGCAGTTTGCTGTCACTCCAGACCCAGGAAACCTAAAGAAATCTTGTTGGCCAGCATCACCCTCTGTGAGGATGATGTCCCCATACTGAGGGCCGACCAAAGCAGGCATAAGGGAAATGATAATCACACTTTAAATCATCTGTTGTTTGGTCAGTAGTAGTTCTTAGAACTTTTAATTGTGTTGCACTGTAATCAGGTTTTCCTTGACACAAAATCCAATTACACTTGTCCGGTCTTTTTTAAAACCTGATGTGACATTTTGTTGCAGAGGTTTGGGAAAAGAACGGCTATTACAAATTGAGTTCTAGTAACTTTGTAATGTAGGTCTCAGTGACGCTATCCAATGCTACAGGGCAGTGCAAAAAAGTACATTCAAGCACATGATGCTGAACTGGAAATAATGTTAAGTAAAGACAACACTCAGGTATGACAAAAACCAAAATTCTTCAAAATTAGTCACAGGACTGAGGCGGAGCTGAGGGGGCAGCTTTACCCTGTATCCTGGAGAGTTTCCTTGAAGAGCAGTTTCTAGGATGTTGCTTTGGCCATCAGAGAGTCCAAAGAAGAATCCCACAAAATGACTGAAGAGGTCATCAAAATTACTCTCCGTAGGTATTGTTGGGGTGACAAATGACATGCCCTGTTCATCTACAGAGCAAACCAGCATTGGCCTCAGACAGCACTGTGTGTCATTAGGGGACAGAGGAACTAATATGGCACAGTTACACATTTAGCTATAGTTCTGTGATTGGTGCACCTTTACTTGGTGGTGGGCTTTGCAGCCTTGTGAGGGTTTGACTTTAATCACAATTTTTGTAACATGTTTTGGGCAAGAAGGTTAAATGTTGTAACTACAAATATAAATGTCATGCAACATAATGGCGCACTTACAGTTAGCAGACTGTATACAGAAAACGTCAGGGTTGACCTCGCGCTGCACTGACGTCCTCACTTGGGATAAACCATCTGATGTTGTGGTAAGGATGTAAAGGGCTGTGTCCTGATTACACAGTTTAGTGTCACCGCTGTCAACACACGAACAAAACTTACATAAGAAAGTGTTATTGTTATATCATTACAAGCGCTAATCTGCTTTGCTTAGAGCAAAATAACAAAGAATAGTAAAAAATGTGGTAAGAAATTAGGAGAAATTTGTTTGCTTGTTTGGCCTGACGAACTTACACGACTTTCGGCACCGAGCAGCGCGTGAACAGTGTCAGCTCGTGAGCGCAGTCCGGGTCACAGCAACAGTTCACTTCACAGCGCGCGCTCTGCACGTTGCACGGGCACACATCAGACACTGGAACGGAGGAGCACCACATTTGACTGGATGTTAGCGACGTTACCCTAAGACTAAATGGTTACTGGTTTGCAGGAAATAGACAATTCGCTATCTAGGAAATCTAGTTAGTTAAGTGCTAATAGTTCACTATGGCAGGGTAGCCTTTTCAGCTAAGTAGCCAGATGGTCTTGATCTTCAGAAGTTCCTACCTTCAGTTACAGGTGGAGTTAGGGAATCAGATAGTGGCAAAGGCAGCGAAGATGTGCCGGATCGGGCAGGTTTTGAGCTTGTAATCGGTGTCTCCGTTACATCTGTTTGACTGGGGAAAGGTGTGGCAGTGTCCACGGGCAGTGTTGACACGGAAAAGGGAGGCAAGGTAACGTTTGTATCTTGCACCGTAAAATTAGAAGGCTTGTCCCAATCAACGTATGTTTCGTTCGTGGCAACAATGTCCCCCAAATTTGTATCATTATCACAAAGGATATTCTTGCAGGGCATTAAAATAAACAACCAAAAGAGCCAAGCCATGCTTGGTAACCGAACATTGTCATTCGTTTCCAGGAAGTGGGTGCAATGGAATTCTGGGAAAAAATTAGACGAGGCGTTTTTTTAAAGCCGTTCTGAGATCAGTGTCGCTTTTTCTGCCGTCACAAAAATGTTGTTATATGTAAGACGTTAATCAGTGTTTAGGAGGTTAAATGGGTATGACATCAACTAGTACGCTTAAACAATTTAAAATCGTTTAGGTATTCTTGAAGTAATGTGGTTCACCAGACCTACCAGTAAGTACATTATGTCCAAAACAAATACATCTGACAATAAATAAAAATAGGTTTTCCACTTTTAGCACAGAGATTTGTTCGGCCCAACTTGTTAAATTAGACATACCAACAGAAACCTTATAGTCTACAACAAGACCTGCGTTTCCACTACACTCCGTGTGACGTCGGGCGGTCACAAGACTCAAGGACCCGTATGTATTCTAGTTCCGAACACGGGTGTAGGACCCGTATGTATTCTCGTTCTGAACCCGAGTGTTTGTTCGCAAGCGCGTGAGAGCCCGGAAAGATGTCTGGTGGCATAGGGCAATGTGCAGGAACCTTGTCAGTGGAATCAGCTACAACCTAAACGAGACCTCTCTATTTCACCCGATCGGCGTTCTCCAAAGACACGAGGGCATTTCTGATAAGTTTATTGCGAACGCGAATGTTTTTTAAATTAAATGTTATATAATTGTCAGATTGTGTAGCTAGCTCCTAAGAGGCGACTGCAGCCGAATGTTGGTAGATACAGGCGGCGTTACTTGTCGGTTAACACGGGCACGGTTAGTATAGCAGCTGAAGGGGTTAGCAGGTATACGTTAGTCTAGCGCATAGGGGATGTTATCTGTACTTTCCTATGGAAGGATTGTTGCCAGGGCTGTCCTGGGTGGACTTTCTCAAACTGATGGCCGGGATTATAGCCTGGTCACAGCGAGCTGCGGTTTCGGGAAAGATTTTCGGAAAGGGATCTTGAAGAAAGGGATGTGTTACGGCGATGATGCGTGCTTCATCGCCCGGCACAGATCAGCAGATGTTTTAGGTAAGTAGCTGCCTAACTAGGTTCTTGAGCCATTGCTGGCATTTGCGTTAGTCATTTTAGCTAGCTACATGTGCATCACACTTATTCTAGCTACAACGGACAAACGATTTCATTGTTCCGTTTATTGATATCGATGGAAACTTTAAAACGCATTGCTTTTTTAATAATGCCTTTGCGTAAAAGCTGTTCATTTTTCCGAAGCATCATGAGTTTCTGAGTATCTTTTCTCACTATCTGAATGACCTTCACGGCTTAAAGCAATATAGTTAAGCATGCAGTGTTGCCAACGTGATGTTAAGACAGCTAGCGTTAGCTAGTTGGATTAGTGGAGTGCATGCGAACAGCAGGTCCTCACCTGAAATAACCTCCGTCTTTTTTTCTACTAGCTTTTCTTCGTTTCCCAATGAACGATCAGAATAAAGCTAAGGACAAAGTTACATTATCACTGTGGCATGACTGTATTTCTGAGCTGACCTTTTACCTAGAAGCGTCTGAGGACCTGCCCCCTAGGCCACTAGCGGCGTAGACGTGAACGGTTTGGATGTAAACATTCTAGCATGAAAATACGAACTATTGTTACACCTCTCCCGTTTCCTTTTATTTTTCATTTTACTTTTGTTTAAGTCCATTCTGTTAAGACGTTATGTAGTAGCTAACGTCCCAAATATGGTTGTTTTGCAAATGTATCATATTAATGTTTTAAAATAACAACCAGCACGAATGCAGAATTCCGTCACAGACGGTGAAAGCATTATGTTTTAACTGTGTTTAATACACGTTACTGTGCGTTGGCACTGCTCTAATTAATATGGCCAGGGTTTCTTTTAAAGGTCAGAATGGTTGAGTATGGAAGCAGCCATGTTGGAGCAAACCTACGTTTCAGTGGCACGCTTAAGTTGTCAGTGCGTTATCTCGTGACATCTCGGGAACAAACTATGGAAATAGGTTCTCGTACATATTGGAATTGAAGCTTTTAAACACTCGGGCTTTTATCTAAAATCATGCGGTGCAAGGGCTGTTTTGTAAAATGCCCGTGTAATTTGTATTCACTGACTTATTTATTCTCTTTAGTTTATTCCAGAACAAATCTTAACATAAATATAGCTGTTAAGATTAACATTCAGGGTTAACTATCACTGTCTGTCTTGAATATAATTTTAAACCTTAAACGTGAACAAAAGGGACTTTTCTGTTGCGTTTTTTGCTTCCGGCAAAACCTCCTTTTGTGAGCGCTAAATATGTGCCACGTGGGTGAGCGAGAGCCAGCTGTTGTGAGACTCCGCCGAGTACGCGTGTGCTTCTCAAGCAATGGCCTCCTTTTTCAAAATGCTTTGAAAGGCTCTGCTGCCTCAAAATGTTTAGATGCTCGAATCAAAACGAATGCTTGTTTGACATTTTTGTGGTATACATTGGTCACTCTGAGATGCAGCTCAGTAAAGGGGCCGCTAACGCATGCGTGCTTTTAGAATCTCCTCCGCAGTCTCGCCGTGTTTAGGCATGTGGAGACACGGCTTAGTTGTTTATACCGTGGTCACTATGACAACCCTCGTGCTTTGGCCTGGTATTGTCCCGTCTGGGTGTTGAAATTGCACGCTATTTTGTATTCGTGTGTGTGTGTTGCGTAAGTCTTGGTTTGACTCCTTGTATGGTCTTCCCCGTGGATTCTCACGTGGCATTTTGTATGGAAAGTCCCTCGTAGTGCTGAAAGTGGGAGTGTAGAAGGGTCCGTGCAGGCCACTCTAGCTTTGAGACCTTGCACACCGTTGCTTATAGCATCACGCGTGTAATAGCGTCTCACATGGAAGTCACAGTGCTGTGTATGCACTAACCTGTGACCTGCATGTCTGGAGTCTCACCAAAATAGCTGGACTGCAGGACATCTAGCATAAAATCTGTCACTGTCAGGCCTTTGCAAATGCCCTGAGAAAGATGGGGCTTTAAATAAACCAGAGGCCTGACTCCTAGTACAGGTCACCCGAAAGCAGGTTCCAGGCGCCTCTGCACCACACCACATTTAATTTCATACTTCCCACAGCACTGAGAACCACAACTTGACTAATAACATATTTAAGCCTGGCCTGTAAAATGTTCCTGTTTTAGTCATAGTGCTTTTTCCCTAGTGGCCTTATTGGTGGTCACATGCAACAGTTATTACCATATGACAGAAACGTCTGATTCAGATGCTAGACCCTGATCACGGGGACGGAAGGAACTTTCCAAAAGTGGCCATCATAAACTTGTGGAAGGCATTATAAATGAACAAAGTATATTGTACTTCCCTCCACTCACTCTCTCTCTCAGGATGTCCCTGCTATGAGCAGAAAAATCCAGGCCCCTGTCACTTTGTTCATTCATTCCCACTCCTTTCCCTTCTGTGCCCAGTGATGGTTTGTGTTATGGTTATGTAATGCCAACGAGGTCCTGACCCAGTGTTTGAGGTTATGACCCCATCCTGCTTGACATTTATGGCAGCCTCTTTCTATTCTAGTCATGTGAGGGAGGCGAATGTTTGGATGGCTGTAGCTATAATGGCATTCTCTTGTTTAATGGGCTGGCCTAAACTGGACAGTACATTAATTGAGCGCTGTCTTCCCTGCACTTTAGAAAGGTCACTTTGGAAAGGTTTACTTAGTTGTTGCATGAGTGAGGTGTTGGCTTTGGTTAGTCTGGGTGGCACAGGTGTGTGAGCAGGCAGCCTGATATCACAGTCCTACAGATGCCATGTTGAGACACTGTCTGCACACACAATAAGACTGGCCTGTCATGGATTTGCATTACAAAGCAGTGGTATCGGGTGTCTGCATGAATTTGTGTGTGTGTGTGTGTGTGTATGGATGGGCGTGCATGCATGTGTGTGTCTTTATAATTTAAAACGCGTCCAGTTACAACCCCTCCTTCTCTTTCACTAAACCCCCCCCCACACACACACACACAGGCGTAGCGGATGGCGTGGGTGGATGGCGGGACTACGGCGTGGATCCGTCACAGTTCTCTGCCACTCTGATGCGGACGTGTGAGCGTTTGGTGAGAGAAGGTCGCTTCACCCCCACTAGTCCTGTGGGGATCCTCACCTCAGCCTACTACGAGCTCCTGCAGAACAAAGTGCCCCTGTTGGGTAAGAGAGCACACCCATTCCCACACACACACACACACACACAAAGATTTGGTGACTCACCCACATTTGGTGACTCACTTACATACTGCTTTGGTTTATTAAATAAAGAAATGTCAGCAGGGTGCCCAGATAGTGTGAGTCAGTGTGTGTGTGTGTCATGATACTGGACACGCTTTTCTATAAAGCAACCCCAGAAGCTCTGACTGTTCCATAGCTTCAGGAGTGGTTTATCCACAGCGGCAGTTCTCCAAGTGCTTTGCGTTTGTGTGTTGCTTTAATATCAAAATATCCTCCTGAGCACCGTGAACAGAATGTCCCACCATGAGCGGCAGGTTTGTCTGTAGGTGCTGCCAGTGGGGCTGGAAGCGCTCCACATATGCCATGGCGTTCCTGGTGCCTCGCCCTGCATCCACACGCGGCAGGTGCTGCCGGCCGGCCGTTGAGCTGGTGTGTGGCGTGTTTCCTCTCTCTGGTGTTGTAAATCTCTTTGATGGCCCTGGGGTGCCATCTTTAGCCTCCTTGGCGCACATTCGTGAACCTGAAATCTGATTCTTATTCATGCCCCCTAAACAGACCTATCGCTGCCCTCCCCTCGGTCTTGGGCGAGATAGCCGAAGGCGTGTGGCCTGTCATGCTCTGGGGGCGGGGCTGGGGGCAGGGCAGGTGGCATGTGTGTGTTCTGGGTCTGTAGTAGTGTGGGGTTAAAGGCACATCGTCTAAGAATGCGGTCTCTGTGCCTGGTTTGTGTCATTAGCTGTTCACAGGTAAGGAGGTGATGAAGAACAGCTCTGGACAAACCACAGCGTGTCCACTGATGGCAGTAACTGTTGTGTGTGACTGGACTCCCAAATTCACATGCGTGCATGCGTGTCACTGCTGCTGATTTACAGGTGCATTCTCTCCTCTGCTCCCTCTTTGCTCTTCTCCCCCCCCACCCCCTGCAGGAAGCAGCACAGCCTGTATTGTGGTGCTGGACCGAAGGAGTCATCGGATACACACATGTAACCTTGGTGACTCGGGGTTCCTGGTCGTCCGGGGAGGAGAGGTGGTCCACCGGTCTGACGAGCAGCAGCACTATTTCAACACGCCCTTCCAGCTGTCAATCGCCCCACCAGGGGCGGAGGGAGCGGTTTTGAGTGACAGGTGGGTGGAGTCTGGGAGAGAAGGCATTACGATACTCCTCACCAGTGTTAAAATATCGACATCTCAATACTGGGCATTTTGAAACAGTTCAATACTTGTTTCCTGGATTATCGATTCTCTTCATATCAAATGTAAATTTCTGCTTGTGCTGCCTTGTGACCCATATAGGCTGCAGTAATGCGCTAGTAGCAGCAAGCGCTGCCTAATGGTGCAGTTTGCTCTAAAATGGCTGCTACGTATGGGATTAGTTGACAGAGGAAGTGTCAGCGGTGCCTTGCGGGCATAACGTAGGCAAATGGATTTAAACCCGAAAGCCAGCGTGTGGTTGCCGCTCCACAACAGCTCCAGCTCAGGTTACAGCAGATGAAGTGAAGTCACAGCCGCTCAGACGCTTGCTGCTACGCACTGAAAGCAAATCACCATGGTGATCCGCATGTGTACGGACACAATGAAAACTATTCCTGCAGTGATGGTAACATGGGTGAGCTTTATGGTAGCCTGCTCGTTAGGGGAAGGTAGTAAAGTATATGTTAACAGCTCGTTAACTGTGAGGGTGAGCTTGTCGTGCATGGTTTAAACTAAAACTGCTTCTGTTCAGAGGATTCCTTTGAAAAGTTTAAATACCGGTGAATAGTAAAAAGTCGAAGTCTAGACCTTTGTCAAGGTGTGAATGAATACTTATAAGTAGAAATATAGCCCTGCTATAGCCTATTTTTTATTTTTCTTGCATTAGCAAGAATATATAGTTTTGTACTGTTTATAGGTAGAAGCTGTTGGCGTGCTGCATGAGACAGAAATAGAGCCGATGCTCTCTGCAAACGTGACCTCTGCAGTAGCGCATGCTGATGTGAAAGGTCGTGCTGATTTAAGACAGGAGCATCACGCTTGTAACACACACCAGCAGTGTGAGGACTACCTCTGGCAGTCCTACATCCTCGTGGATTCCAGAGCAGAACACACACACACACACACACACAGTATGTCTCATCTGACCTGACACGGTGGCCCCTGAGAGGGCTGGGCTGATGTAAACAGCCAGGGTCTCTTACATTTAAGCATCAATCTGTCAGTCCAGACCCGTTGAGTAGCGTTGTGGGGACGGAGTGTTGGACCTCAGCAGCTTGTCTTCTCCTTGAAGATAAGCAGTTAGTGCTCCTGAACGGCGGCCATGCTGGCACACACCTTCTGATCCTCACTTAGCTGCTCCTCAGAATGAAGCGTTTGGCAGACCTGCCTAGGATAGAAAAAATAACACAAACCAGTGAGAACAAGGTGAAGATGACAGTGCAGGGTTCTAAAACAAATAAACATTGTGTTTTTGATAATGAGTAAAACAGTATATGAAAATATTCAATATTGAAATATAAATAAAAGTATTAAAATATGTAACTAATAAAGTATATATAGTTTTAAATGAGCATTATAAATAAGTACTAATGAAAGACCAGGGTTTTAGTTGCTCGGAGACGGGGCGTGATGGGTTTGTGAAGAAAAGGACTTCCACACTTGGGAATAAATGGCAGTTTCCAGCCTTATTGAACTTGGTTCAGAGATCCAGTGATCATGGTTTTAAAAGCCCCATTTGAACCTCATGTGTCAATGTGGCTGTGCCCCATTCTAAGAAAAATCCCAGTAAAACCAGTTATAAAAGAAGCAGTCCACCAGTGCGCTGAGGGTGCAGCGAGTGGGTGGTGCTCTCTCCGTCTCGTAACGCTCTGACTGCATCGGTCTGATGCTACCACAGTCTGCTGTGGGCTTTGACAGTCCCATCCACGATGCATTGCAGCAGTCTGGCGATGAGAGTGGATGTCTTAGCGTCGTGTGTGGTGAGTACAGGGCGACTTGTGCTAGATTACCACAGCAAGACGAAGCTGAAGTTATGAGAATATATAAGACTTGAATGTTGGTGGCAAATCAGAAATTGACACCTTGCTTCCTTCAGCCAGGTGAATCATTGATCTGTAGATCTCCTGCGCTGTTGTCCTGCTGATCTCTATAGTTTTAGAGATCTGCTGGATCACCTCAGCGATGGCTAGCCAGCTGGTTTGTGCACTGATGAGCTGCTGTAGAAGTGGCTGCCACGTCATGACCTTGCAGTGGGGCGGCTGTGTAGGGGGATCCTGAGGGCTGCTGTTATTCCCGGTGACAGTGGGTCAAACAGCTTTTCTGTAATTAGCCTGCTGTGTTCCTTTAACTGCTCGTCTCCAAGTGAGGTTTGGTGGCAGAGTCGTGTGTCTGTGTGTGCGTGAGACATTTTCTACAAAGGGCAGAGAGAAGGCCATGTGATTCCATGTGCTCACTCCTACTGGCTTGCCAATGGCAGTCAGCCAAACTCAAACAAACCAATCAGAGTGTAGGCATCCCACAAAACCCCTACAGTTCAGCCACTCATCTCAAAGGGGGTGTGACTTCATGAGCTTAGCATGCGATGCTAAAATTAAGCAGAGCGTTTTAATGTTTGATGCCGTGTGCAGGGGTTGGCAGGTGCTACTTCAGCTTTATAGCCTCTCTGATATCTGCCTTTTTCTCAGAATACGTTTCCATGTGAATTAAAGGAACGCCTTTTTCTATGTTATTTTTATTTGTGTCCACTGCTTCACGAAGTCTTCGTGGAAAAAGTGTCATTTAAACATTTTGCATGTTTTATTAAGATAGCTGATTTTCAAATCAGGTGCTCAGCTAACTTGTTTCGAGTATAATGTATTAATCTTTTCCTGAAATCTAGTGAGGATGGTCTGCTCCAGTGTGGCTGACTGTGGTCTTGCAGAGGCATGTTGTCCGTGTACAGTAGAGGCTACAGGTGTGTGCTGTATGTGTGTAGTGTCCATGTAGACAGAGGCCAAAGGTGTCCCAGGTTTTACAGGAGAGGACCAGGTAAACAAAAACAGCAACAGGACTATAGAGAAGGTTTCAGGACTAATTCAGCGGGACTTGGGTTTGACCTCTCACAGGTTTGAGTTGGGCTTTTCCCTTCCTGCAGATCACTTATGTTCACAGCATTTGCCAACCACTCTTATCGCGAGTGGCTTGTGTATTTATTTATATGACCCCACGTGTGCTCCTTGGGCGTTGAACCCTTAGGGTTACCTTGCTGTGGCTACAGGAACAGATCACCCAGCCAGCTCCCAGAGGTGGGAAGCTGGCCAGTGCCTCTGCTTTCCAGGAAGACAAACTGACCTGGGATCAGGCCAAGGACATACTTGGGCTGGACGGAGCGTCCGCCGCCCCAGTGTCGCTTGCACCCCCCGCCATACCACTGCGACCTCCTGCCCTGGAGCCCCGCCCACACTCCAGCTGGAATTTCAGCCCTGTCCAAGTGGCACCGTGCTAATGTAGAGGATTACGCCATTGGTTTTCCACAGAAAACGTTTCTTAGTCTTCATAAGAGAACTTGGCCATGCCTCCTAATGGTAGCTCATTTAAAAAAAATGGTTCAGTTTTTAATATCATTTAATATGCATAAAATAGTGCATATTTACTTTTCATCATTTGTTGATTATTTTTTCTGCTGCTGTACTTAAAGCTTAAAGAGGGTTATTGCTGACTTGTTTAAAGACAAAGGCTGGGTGAATTTGCATGGTAAATCCTATTTGTATGTGGTAAATAGTGTGATGAGGTGGCTTAAGGAATTGCATGGCCTGACTGTCAGTTTCTCTGTCTCTCTCTGTCTGTTTCTCAGTCCTGAAATGGCAGACAGCTCCTCCTTTGACGTTCAGCTTGGTGACATTATCCTCACTGCCACTGATGGCCTCTTTGACAACATGCCAGACTACATGATCCTTCAAGAGCTCAAGAAGCTGAAGGTAGGACCATTAGGAGCCGCCGTGAGAGACACGTACACACCACTCATACACACACGTACACACCGCTCATACACACACATCCCATGCATACTTTGAACTTTTAGAACTTAACAGAGATTAAGTGTTTAACACTCTTAGATGCTTTTTATAAAGTGCAGAAAGGTTCTAGTAGTAGGAAGCCAAGTCGGAAGGAAAGCAACATAATGTAACATAGCCTAATAAAGCTTTTATAAGCAGGAGCACTTACCCAGCTCCGGTTCGTTATTTAAATCATTCCTGTGACACAGAAGACGGAGGTCTCTCCTCTGCTGATACCATAACAGCCCTGAAGGTTGTTTGTGCTGGCGTTTTCCCCACCGTTACCGTGGGACCGTTCCTCTGTTCCAGAACTCCAACTATGACAGCATCCAGCAGACAGCCCGCAGTATCGCCGAGCAGGCCCAGGACCTCGCCTACGACCCCAACTACATGTCCCCCTTCGCCCAGTTCGCCTGTGACAACGGCCTCAACGTTCGAGGTGGGTGGGTGAGCCTTGGGACGGGCGACAGAGCCTACCTGCTCTATCCTCCGGTCCAGTGTGGAGGGGACACTGTGGCTAGAGTCCTGCGTGAACCGTGACTCCCTCACCAATGTCTGTCCTCCGGAGGGTTGTAGAGAGGGAGACTGTGGCCGAATTTGCTTTTCCATGCTACAACGATAAATTGAGCGAAAGCGATGGTAGACGATCCCAAGAGGCAGTCTGGGATTTCCTGTTGTTAATGTTTTACTCTCTAATTTCTCTCTCCTTTTCTGCTCCTCAGGGGGCAAGCCTGATGACATCACCGTGCTGCTCTCCATAGTGGCAGAATATACGGACTGAGCATGCCCACTGGAGGTTGCTGTCTCACACGGACTAAGCATGCCCACTGGAGGTCGTCGTCTCTCTCGCACCTGTGTATCTTTCATCTGTGCTGCTTCCTGTTTCACATCTGCCCGGCCCACGACTTTTTCTTCCTTGTTCAGTAGCTCTCCGACCAATCAGAGGAAGAGTACACCATGGACTAGTTGGTGTGGTGGACGAAGGGTTCTCTGTGAAGCTGTTTGTGTGTTTTGTTTTATGAGCTCGCTCTTGGCAGAGGATTCTGGGAGTCTGAGTAACTTGCTCATCCTCTTCCTCTCGTCTGTGGTTAAGTAGTAGTTTGGGAGAAGTCCTACAGTCTGAGTACATAGGGCTAAGCTAATGCATTTTACCTAAGGGGCTTCTGCCTGAGACTGTTGTTCCTGTGTGAACTGTTGGGTGGGGGGGGGGGTTGTTGTAGAAAGAAATGAACAGTGAATTTGTTAACTTTGTGGGTTGATGTGTGCAGGGTCCTCTGTGTTCACAAGTGTGGTGCAGTTACCCCCAATTATCGTGTGTGTGTGTGTCAGTCTGCCGGCTTAGCAGTGTTGGGCTCATTCGACTTCTGCTGCTGCACAGACCAGTCGTTTCCCGGGTCACTACAGTGTGCTGCTTCATCTGTTTGTTTGTTTCCTATTGGCTAGCATTGGTACCACTGGTGTGTCACAATGACACATGCCATTTTAATCTCGAGAGCGCAAGGACGTGCACCGCTAGAATCTCGCGAGCGTCAGGTAGCAGTTGGTCTGCACCTCTGATGTCGGAGCCTAATTGCACTGGTTTGAATCTCCGCCCAGAAACGCGTACCACAAATTGTTACTAATACAGCACACGGTCTGGTGAAATGTGTGTGAATTTTATGCTCGCATGCAAAAATTTAATGTTCTTCAAAGAAATATTACATCTATACAAATCCCACGTGAGCTACCAGCTCGTTAAAGGGGGAGGAGAAACTGCCCGTCTTGCTCTGGTCAGCTCCTCCCCCAACCACAGCCAGCTCCTCCCTCTGAGCACCAAGTCACGGTGTGTCCTGGACACGCCTGCTGTTTAGTAGTGTCAATGCAAGATTAAGGTTCAACTGGAAGGGCTTAATTGTAGGCCAGTGGCAAGTTGATGTTCTGAGGGAGGAGTTAGTTGTTGACCAATAGCAGTAATATTCAGAGGAAAGAGGTCATTGTAGGCCAATGGCAGGATGCTGTGCATTGGTGATTTTGGTGTCCCCGGGCTTGGCGAGTGCCTCAGCGGATAGCGGTAACGGCTGGCTTTACTAACACCGACCTCTTTTGGATTAAGTGGGAGTGGCCTTTGTCTAGTGGGCCATGGTGTTCCAAGGCACAGGAGGCGAGGTGAGATGTAAAACTTGTTTTGGTTATTTGAGATGTCTGTTAATTTTTGAGCAATGAACGAACTGTAAAATGATAGTGCAGCGACTTTGCAGCTGGGTGTGAAAGGTGGCTACTCTGGGGGAGAGAGAGACACACACACACACCTATGGCATATCTGACATAGAGAGGCATATCTGATGGTTTGCTGATCTTCTAGACATGCACGTGTGGATGTGAAATTTGTTCAGTTTGAGAGAATTACAGCAACAGTTCATGAATGTATAAGACGATCCACACCACCAGCCCAGTTCTCTAGTCTTTGCCCTGAAGTCCAACATGGTTTTCTTTATCTCCCCGCTCAAACTCATCCACTCCTGACGAGCAGATCAGTTAATTACCATCTTTAGTACACGTGTTGGAGCAGAACTAGAAGCTGTATCGCTGCTATAGCTCTGCCATATACAATAGCCAAACTGACGGTCAGATATTGCTGTGATAGAAAACTCTAATGTTGAGCCATGGGGCATTGCCTGTGTGAATTTGTTTGGCCTCCAGGGGGGCGATGTCTGTGTGAGCGTATTGAATTTCAGGCCTCTGCCAGTGGAGGGGAGAAGCAGGCTATATGCGCACAAACGCACCTGGGAGGCTTTTAATGAAATCATTAGGTCAGGTATTAAAATATTTTATTTTTATAAACGCTTTGTTTTTAGCAGCCTCAAGATTTCAAAAAACAAAAAATGGTGTGAACTGTTTTCTATTAATGTTCATCTTTGTTGTGCAGATTGTTCGACGGGTGTCTGGTGTGGGTTTTTTTTTATTTTAAAGACTTCTTCTAGACAACTTTCTCACATACTGTTTTCATTTTGTCAGTTATTTGTGTGCGCATGTGAATGGGTCTATTTCTAATAGTGTGTGCATGTGTATCATGTCTGGGGGAGCAGATGTCTGAGTCCAGAGGTAGACCACATCAGAGGGTTGGGGCAGGTTTTCCAGGATTCATTTCTCCTGTTGATAAGAGAGAACAGAAACAAACAGCCTTGCAAAACCAAAGACATAACCACCACCCTTATGTTTTATTACCATTTTTTTTATAAACTGTTTTATTTTTATAAACCCATGGGTCATATTTGTACATTTTGGTCTAATTAAGAATATATACAGCAATATGTGATATGGTGACCCATCAATTTGTATGGTTTTATTTGTCATGTTGGCTTAATTTCGGTCAGATTCCTGAGTGGGAACACTGTCTAGATGAATGTGCTTTTTTCAGGGTGTTTTATAATGTAATCGTGGTTCTGTGGTTCATTGTCACTGGGGCTGGGAACTCCGGGGATATTCAAACCACTGTTCAGGTACACACTGTGATTTTGGCACGGCACACGTGTTGGCGTGCTGCCCGGCTCTGAATCAGGAAGAAAAGTTAAAGGGGGTGGAAGCCATTGCTTATATGATTGTTTATAAACAAGGCAATAAAAAGAAACTCCTTCACGATGGTCTATGAAAACATTTGCTCCAAGATCTGTAAGCATCTAAAAGAAAGGACTTAAGTAAGGGGAGTGTGTACTCTGTTTCATAGAGTTGACTTTGAAAACCTGTTTCCAATGTTGAAGATGAAATCGTCATGTTTGTAGGCGGCACGTGTAGAACTGCCTGCCTCCGCCCCTTATATTTGTTCCTAAAGTTGTGCCTCGAACAAATCCATATTAGGTCCACTATTGACAGAGCAGTTTGGAGTGAGATGCTGATCTGGGGTCTGTCTTATTTGGGATAAAAAGTGGCATGAAACCAGGGAGAAACGCAGCCCTCCATCAGAAAGTCCTTCTCTGGGATTGATTGGGAAGGATCTCCTGGAACTGTGGTGTCTCGTTTGTACTCATTGTTCCCATATGTCTGTTTTGTGTGTGTGTGTGAGAGCGAGCGAGAACGTCCCAGGCTGGTTTCACTGCTTACACACTCCAAGAGCGCTCTGAGCCGTCGGACTGGCGGTGTGCGCTCCAGGAACGCAGGCCGTGCAGAGCCCGTCTCAGCAGTGAGGAGCCCGTCTCAGCTTCTCATGCTGAGAATAAAAACCAAAGTAGAAAAGCCATATTAGCAGCGCGGCCTAGGCGCCCGTCCTCTCCCCCGCCGTCTGCAGAGGACCAGCGCAGCGTTCGCTGGAGTATTGATGTATATGGAAAAACTTCAGACCGTCCATCATGTTCTTATTATACGGCCAACGAAACCTGTATGTGTGTAGCCTTAATGCAAAGATCTCCTTCTGGAGATGCTGCTTTTGGTGGGTGTGTCTGGCCTGACTGATTTGATCGCCACACACAGTTTGCCTTTTCTCTGATTTCTCCTCTCTCTCTGTCTCGCACACACGCCCCATTTCATTCCATTCTGTTCCAGATCTCATCTGTACTCCTGTCCTCAGTCTGACTTCAAAGGCATTTTTCCTTTAAACTCAGTTTCCTGAATTACCATCCAAGAAGGGCTCGTGAGGCAGGTGGACCCCAAGGTGTTGTTTCAAACACTGGGTCCTGGTGCGGTGGAGGGATGTTTCTCAAATATGTTCCTGCCTGTCCTGTCCTTTGACATTGCTTGTTTTTTTCCTCTCTTCTGCCTGTCTCTCTCTCTCTTGTGATCATTTGCAAAGGTGCTTATGCAGATATGTTGACTCTCTTGGTCTTGTAAGACTGTTTGAATGAGAACTACACTTTTTTTGTGTGTGTGTGTGTACAGCGTAACAATGCAAAACTGTTTTCTGTAAATGTTTTCCAAGTTGTAAAATATTTAAATAAAAGAATATAGTATTTATACTTCTATCTGTTGGTATTTTTGTGGTTTTGCACTCATTTTCTGAGTCTAAATTTGCTTTAAAACAAATTGCTCTCAGTTGATCTGCACGGGGGTCGATGTAAAGCTGAGTCCACAGGCAAGCAGCGAGTTTGGCCCAGCGGGGGTGTGTACTGTGCTCCTGTAGCACCAGGCTACAAGTGGCCAGATCACAGAGGTGGCATGCAACACAGGACCAGCTCTTATTGGTCGATTGGAAGAGGCGTGTTCATATTGTGTAAGGACTCATTTGAGTGTTTGTGTTCAGGAACCCAGTGCAGGATTAAGGTGTGTGAGTTACTGTTCTCGGTCATGCTAAAGCCAACACAATATACAGGCCTTTAGGGGCATGTGCATGCTGCTGGGGTCCAACAGCTGCCATAGCAACAAGCCATCTAGTGACTGCTCTTAAGCGCCCCCTATAGGCAGTAAGTGGCATCTAAAGCTATGAGTACATTACTTCGCTCTAGTGATTCTGACCTGCTTTATCCTGTGATTGGATTCAAAATGTCAGCTTAGAACAGACCTCAGGAGTGTGCAGTAAATCATCAGAATGTGATAAGCCATGCTGAAAGCCTACTGACACTATGTAAATTAGTACTTCACACTTTATTGATAATTCAGGACAGCCAAGATTTACTGTGATGTAATCTATAAATAACAGGAAAATGTAGACACTGGGGGTGGGGGGAGCTCAGAGTCCATAAACTTCCCTTAGCAGGTGAGACGAGAGCAGAAGAGGAATATTTCTGCTTCTAACAGCACATGGACACATGCTCGATAGCCTAAATGTTACCCTTACACAGAGCCGACACCTGTATCTCCTTCCCCAAACACATACAACAGAGTCAGAGTCTCCACCCCAGATGCAGACGTGCACACGTGTCCCCATAGACGTAGTGAGCTGAAACCATAGACTGTATGTACAGTCTATGTACATAATGAAACACACAAACAAACCCACTCCTACTGAGAGACACAACAGTGCTGCAGAAAGGTACATGTTCATCATATGGCATATGCCTTCAGGTCCTTCCTCCACAGCTGAAGGCTGAAAACTCAAAATAGGCTCTATAGGCTGAAATTTAATTAAGTTAATTTCTCCGCTCTTCTCTTCTCTTTCTCATACCAGCAGGATAGAGCTCCTGCCGTCTTATCAGTACATCTGCATCCTTTTGGCCTGTGTGGCTGTCATATATGTAGTTTCTCTGTGGCACACTTGGGTCAACAACTGTGATGTAAAAATTTACTTATTTACTTCAGGCTGTAGACTAAAGTCTGACTCTGTGGGTCGCATGCAGTCACGTGTCTACCTATAACAAACAGTCCATCAGCTCAAATGATAATCCTGGGATCACGGGAGCGTTTTGCAAAAGTAATGTCAAAACTCTTCAGTATGCCCCATGTCTTTAGTATGCCGAATAGTCTATATATACGTATATGCCGTATAGAAGCTGTTTATCATCGTGCCTAAAACACCCTAAAAATCACTGCAACGCACTGCCTAAAATAAAATCGCTGTTACACAGCGGCGTCTTGTGGCTCATTGGTGTATTGGAAACTATAAATTAACTAAAGCTCCTATTACACTTTCATATTCGACTTTCCGACCGATTTTAAAAACCGCTATTGAAGAGGCAAGACGTCGCGTGTAGATGGCGCTATTTACTGATAAGATTATCACGCCTTTATTATCATTGAATAGTCACAGAAATTGGCAGTGCAACTTTCAAATTTGCAAATCTCACACGAGTAACATTTATTTAACATTTGTAAATCAAATCCTTATACTTATGATCAAAAAATCTTTGTTAAAATCCGGGCGAAATAAATAGCCAACTTCAAGCCCTTTAAAATAGCTCAAGACATTCTTTACTTAACATGTAATAAAATACCACGTATTTGTTAAAATATGTCGAAACATTTATATTTCCTGATAGAACATCAAGTAGAATATTATGATATTGGTGTTTTAAATGGCATGTCAATTCCTTTAATATTCTTTTAATATTTGATCGTAATCCATATTTCATCTTATTCTTATATTAACTTATTTTTTTAGTAAATACCTGAGATGTAATAAGCTTTATTATCCTTCCGTATACCCTCTATTTTCTGTAAAGCACTTCGTAAGATGTGTTTAAGAAAGTGCTACAATATTAAAGTTATAAGTTCATTACTGGTGACAGACGGATAAACTGCGCTGGATCAGCCGCAGTAGCCCTGAGCCATCCGAAAGATGTTATGTTAGCATCCTGGTATGAGCCCGCATTAGCTAACTGGGCTATAAGGTGGGGGTTTAACGGATTTAGACATGTTAACCTTGATGTTAGTTAAGGTAAAGAATTTTGTGAGCTGTAATTCCTATAACATCGTTTCCAATATCCAATATATAACAACTGCGGTAACTTGTAAGGTTTTATACAGTTGCTAGATCGGTGAATTATTTGGGTAACTAGGTAGCTGTTACCTAAGTTAGCCGGTTAGCTAGCTTCCTAGGTAATTTGGCGAAAAATGGCTTAAGTTAAGTTTTTTTCTTTTAGAAAGAATTTGCAAGAATTGCAATGGCTGGCTAGCTGGTCTGTATCTGCAAATTTATCAAACTAATAGAAAGGTTTTGTGTTTCACGGGGTATTTATAATGGTTTGTAGGTAGATAACCTAGCTATGGGTAGGGTAACGTTAGTCTTCCACCTCTGCATGCCAGATTGTTGTTTATGCTCGACAGTTTAGCTATGCAGCTTTGTGATCTAACAAAAAATATTTAGCTGTCTTAAAAACGAATAATTTCTATCTAGATGGTTTGCTAAATTAGCCATCGTTTGCATTAGATAGCTGGAAAACGTATTAAAACAGATCGCAGCCAATATGTTGCCTATTCTTAACATCGCTCGAATAAATATCCGTTAGCCCAGGTGATAAACTGATAAAGATGTGCCATAGCAGTTTGACAGCGACGGCACCCAGGCCAGTTAACGCTAACTGGACAGCCATAACGAAGAAGCACTAACAGCTGTCTGTCGGGGGGGTGGACGTTAGCAGTCTTGGGTAGGGTTGTCTGAATGAAGCTTGTTTCTCGCGGTGTGCACAACAGAGTTGAAACGAAATCGCGATGGCTAAAATCCAGCGGCAAGGTAATGGACTGCAGTCTAAAGTTTCCAAGAGTTTGCGGGGAACGACAGCGAGTTTTGCCGACCAAGAGGTCAGCTGTTTAGGCTCCGACTTTGAGCCCAACGGCTGTGCGAACACAGAGATACAGACCGATAAATACGGATTCGTTGGCGGCTCGCAGCAGTACACTACAGACCCGTGAGTATGGTCTTCACTCTTGCGAGCTTTTCAGGGACGACAGAAAGACTGGGCGTCCTGCAACTTATGCAACCTGCAACCTGGGTGTCCTGCAACTTATGCAACCTGCAAACTAGGTGTCCTGCAACTTATGCAACCTGCAAACTAGGTGTCCTGCAACTTCCCTAATGTTGGATAGCTAATCATGCCTAGATGGCTCTAGATCACGAGATGCATCATCTGATCCCAGAACTTTATCAAATTTCTGTGGCAAATGTCTTAACGTTTTGTGTTGCGAAGCGCTTCGGTGAACATCTTTACTAAAACAACTGAATGTCTATAACATTCCTATCTGGCCATTAACGTCATTTTTCCCCTGGTTTTGGCGTGTTAGTACAAATTGTGAAGTGCTACTGACGTCCTAGTCGCTCGCTGGCACAGTGCCATTATTTTAGGTCTTCGTTGATTATCCGAAACGGTCTGCCCCAAATCTTCAAAAACTATATATTAAAGAATGAACGAGTAGTTTAAAATAACAACTTGGCCTTTTCGTTTACTCTTTATAGTATATTTCCAACATGTACATAACAGATATCCAGCCTGTATCCTACTCTATGATGTGATTAATTATTTAGATGTTCTTTCGATTCTTAATTGAATGCCCTGCCCATTTCCTGCTGGATCCAGATGTTGATGCCTTGTGTTTTGTGCGTGATGTGGTTTTCTTTACTGTAGCCAGACATTGTAGTTCTGTTTTTATGGCTATGTTTGGTTAGATTTGGCACAAATTTTACTTGTGTCTCCAGTGAATGGACCTATAATTTCTCCAGCACAATTCCATATCTGTAGGACACCTTTAAGATTTACATTTTAGAAAAGATCTGCTCACCTGATGAGATGCCATGGAGATTAGATTGGATTGGATCAGGTGTTTTTATTACTATATGTTTTTTAAGTTATGGACAGTTAGCAGTGGTTTAATATTAAACTAACTAAGCTCTTCTGTTGCTTCGGTGCTTTTGAATGTGATCTGGACTTGACTTCTATCTCCCAGGACCTCAGAGAAGAGAAACACTCCGTGCAGCAGAGCAGCCACTCCTGTCTGTCTCGGGCGTCTCGGTCTTGGGTCCCGGGAGGCTCCTGGTGTATGCGGAGGCGTTTGGCTGGGATGAAAATGGAATGTGCTTTCTTTTAAAGGGGGTCTTTGAGCAAGGCTCTGGAACGTGTCTGTAGTCTGGAAGCTGTCATGTAACAAAATGACATTTTACTCTGAATAGGGAGAAATTGGGTGCGATGTCTCTGATCCAGACAGCATGTTTGCCTGAGATTCGAGTGTCCTTTACCACAGAGGGAACATTCAGACTCATCGTCATTCATGGAGACACTGACTTATGGGCTTTGGGAAGTTTGTTTGCTGTTATTCCTCCAGAGCAGTTTTCTGCTACCATGGAGATGAGGCTACGGGGTTCTGGCCCACAATTCACCTCTGTGGCGCACCACAACATCCTGATAGCCTGCGAAGGATACAGGAGGTCCTGTGTGTTTGGGCTCGCTGTGTTTTACAAAGCTTTGAGAAAGACCTTTGTTCTTCTCACCTCCAGCTCAGGCTGTGGACAGCTGGTGTAGCTGCCCCGCTAATCGTGATGAACCGATTAACAACCTGGCCCATAAAGGGCCTTACCTGCTTAGTGCAGGTAGGGCAAGGTGCTAGCAACACCAGCATCCAAGTGTCCAAGTATCCGCTTTCCAAGCATTGCACAGTGTCATGTTGGTAAATATATGTAAGTGAAATGCTGAAAACAAATCAAATGACGGGCTTGGTTTGCTAGAGCGGGTGTGTGAGTGAGATGTCCGCCTCTCTGACCAGCCACAAGTGTCTTTGGTCCACTTCCACTGCCAGTAGGAATGTCTGCAGAGAAAAGAGGGCAGGGGGACGGCTCTTTCTGTGCTGTGTGTGTGTGTGTGTTTCTCTGAAGAGCTCCACTGAGGCGCCTCTCCTATTTAACGTCAGTCCTGGCCAGGCTGTTTTTTTTATTTAATCATAAAACAACCTTAAATCACAAACAGGAGTAAAGCAAACAGAGCAGTGTTTGGTCAGTCTTTCACGCAGCTGTACACCCTGCACTATCCTGTTATCGGATAGCCTTTATAATCCAGGCGCTTTAATCTGTGTGTGTGTGTGTGCGTGTGTGTGTGTGCATAGGAGTGTCCTCTACACAGCCTCACACAGACAGGGCCGAACCTTCTGACGCCGGCAGCTGCCTGCTTGATGGGCTTCGTTTGTCGTTCTCGCTGTGCGGTTTGGAAAGCTCGCGCAAACAGTCACTTTGAGACTACGTCGCCCACACACTTTTCCACTCCACGTTTGAGTGTTGGAAAACACCACACAGCACTCGGTCTTTCCCAACTGAGATCCCTTGGTATATGAGCTGCGTTTTGGTCTGTGTAGTTCTAATCCCTTTATTTGAGGAAGTCTGCCTGAAGCATCTGAATACCTGAGGTATTGCAATAGTTTTGCATTACAGCACCTCAGTGCCTCAGCATGACTTCAGCCTTCTGTTAATCTCCTAGTTTCTGTCTCGCAACATGACTACAGGGTGTGTGCTGGAGCTGCGTTGGGGTGCGCCCTGTGAAGGCTGAGGGGCAGAGGGCCCGCCCTGTGAAGGCTGAGGGGCAGAGGGCCCGCCCTGTGAAGGCTGAGGGGCAGAGGGCCCAGCATGTGAAGGCTGAGGGGCAGAGGGCCCAGCATGTGAAGGCTGAGGGGCAGAGGGCCCACCCTGTGAAGGCTGAGGGGCAGAGGGCCCAGCATGTGAAGGCTGAGGGGCAGAGGGCCCGCCCTGTGAAGGCTGAGGGGCAGAGGGCCCAGCATGTGAAGGCTGAGGGGCAGAGGGCCCAGCATGTGAAGGCTGAGGGGCAGAGGGCCCAGCATGTGAAGGCTGAGGGGCAGAGGGGCCAGCATGTGAAGGCTGAGGGGCAGAGGGCCCACCCTGTGAAGGCTGAGGGGCAGAGGGCCCAGCATGTGAAGGCTGAGGGGCAGAGGGCCCAGCATGTGAAGGCTGAGGGGCAGAGGGCCCAGCCTGTGAAGGCTGAGGGGCAGAGGGCCCAGCATGTGAAGGCTGAGGGGCAGAGGGCCCAGCATGTGAAGGCTGAGGGGCAGAGGGGCCCACCCTGTTAAGGCTGAGGGGCAGAGGGCCCACCCTGTGAAGGCTGAGGGGCAGAGGGGCCAGCATGTGAAGGCTGAGGGGCAGAGGGCCCAGCATGTGAAGGCTGAGGGGCAGAGGGCCCAGCATGTGAAGGCTGAGGGGCAGAGGGGCCCACCCTGTTAAGGCTGAGGGGCAGAGGGCCCACCCTGTTAAGGCTGAGGGGCAGAGGGCCCACCCTGTGAAGGCTGAGGGGCAGGCCCATGTCAGTGTAGCATGTCTTCGGCACGCTCATATCATCAGCTTGGCTCAGTTACTGCGCTGAGAATCATCATGATCTGGTTATGTTCTGGTGATGCTCTGGTGATGCTCTGATGATGTTCTGGTGATGCTCTGATGATGTTCTGGTGATGCTCTGGTGATGCTCTGGTGATGCTCTGGTGATGCTCTGGTGTCCCGGCCTCACTACCCTCTTCCCTTCAGCTGTGATTTACACACACACACTCTTCCATGAAGGCATGGAGGTTTAGAAGGTTTAGAAGCACACTCTTCCCTCAGCTGGGGAGCAGCAGTGGACCAGCACACTCCCATGGATCCTTCTACACACTCTGGTGCTCAAGTCAGACTCTTGTCTTCAGCACAACCTGAAGCATTGCTGTGACTCCCAGCAGACATCCATCTTTACAAATGTCCCATGCAACAGAAGCTGAAGTGGTAGTGTATACATTTACCCTGGGACACCGGAGTGGGAGGCAGCTGCCTGGCGCTGCGCCTGGTGCTGCACCATGCTAGTCCGCTACTTCTCACATGCTAGGCGATGTGACTAGGAGATCAGGCAAAGGTCCATTTATGTGTGTGTGTGTGTAGTTGGCGTGCATGCCTGCGTGTAGAACACACCCCTTATCCATGTTCCACCCCCACAGTGCTGCTGACATCCCTCCAGAGGTCCTAAGACACAGGGAGGCCAAATGGCTGGAGATGCTCAACGACTGGGACAAGTGGATGAGCAAGAGACACAAGAAGGTGAGACCCGCACACGCCGCACGCCGCCCACACGCAGGCCAAGCGCGTGCAGTGGAGAGGGGCAGAGATGAAGGACCACAGAGCTCGGAGCTGAAAAGTCTCTTCCTCTCTCTCTCCCTCTCTTCTTTGCCCTCTGTCTTTGCAATTTTGGCTGTCAGCTTACCGTGGATGTCTTCAGGTTAGGGATTTTTTTTAAATCACCAGCATGTTCATTGACTTACACCCCCCAGGTGAAGCTGAGATGTCAGAAGGGCATTCCCCCATCACTGAGAGGTCGTGCCTGGCTCTACCTGTGCGGAGGGAAGGCTAAGCGGGAGCAGAACCAAACCAGGTTCCAGGTGGGCCGCCTGTCTCCGCCTGTCTCTGAATGTCTCCGCCTGTCTCTGCATGTCTCCGCCTGTCTCACCACTAGCCTTAGACTGATAAATATTATTATTGTTATTACATGGCCATAATTTAAATGTGACTGTTCTGTGCATATTGCTGTTCTGTTAGCACAATGTCCTTTTTAATCACTTGGCCTTAGTTTGTCTGCTTTGTAGAAGTGGTCTGATCTCTGGTTAGTTTCATACAGTGTTCATACAGTGGACAACACTGCATTTAATTTTGGCCATGCAAACGCAACACAACCCAATTATAAACAAATATAAATATATATCCAAATATAAACTTGTCAAAATGCCACTTGAAAGGTTTGCAAATGGGTTTGCAGTCTGGAAATGAATGCTGGGGTAGATGCAAATTATACTGGATCATGTGACCTCTGGTAGAGAGTGGAAACTTCTGCAGAAGAATCGTGTCATCCAGTCACTTTGCTAGTATTTTGGTTTCACACCAAATGAACAGAGTTAGCAGTGTTGTCTAAACACCCAGCTGCTCTACTGAGTTGCTGTTGTAACTGAGTAATTGTACATTAACCAATCCAGTTAGTCTCTTTTCTTTTCTTTTCTTTTCTGTGTTCATTTGCCTTGTTCTAGAACATTCTAACACCAACATTAGTGTGTGTCAGCGCATGTCTGTGTGTGTGTCTGTGTGTGTTTGGAATGTGTTGCACTTCCTCTAAATGAATGGGCCTTCTTAAATTTGACATAGTTAAGTGTTCTTTCTGATAGGTTGATGAGCATCTGAGTTCTTTAAGTTTTGTCGACTGGTTCCTTGAGCAAAGCAGAGTTTGTCCATCTGTGCCAGGAGTTGGACATGCAGCCTGGAGATCCCAAGTGGCTGGATGTGATTGAGAAGGACCTTCACAGACAGTTCCCCTTTCATGAGATGTTCATGGCTCGTGGAGGCCATGGGTGAGTCCTCCCTCCATCCCTCCCCCTCTCCCTCCCTCCATCCCTCCCCCTCTCCCCCCCCTCTCTCTCATCCTCATACACCCACTCGTCCATGTTGGCACTCTTAATGACATTGTATGTGTGTGCGTGTGTGTGCGTGCATGCATGTGTGTGCGCATGTGTGTGCGCATGTGTGTGTGCATGCGTGTGTGTGCATGCACGTGTGTGTACATGCACGTGTGTGTGCATGCGCGTGTGTGTGCATGTGCGTGTGTGTGTGCATACATGCATGTGTGTGCATGCGCGTGTGTGTGTGTGTTTGAATGTGTGTGTGTGCATGTGTGTGTGTGTGCATGTGTGTGTGAATGCGTGTGTGTGTGTGCGCATGCGTGTGTGTGTGAATGTGTGTGTGTGTGCGTGCAGGCAGCAGGACCTGTTGCGGGTGCTGAAGGCCTACACCCTGTACAGACCAGACGAGGGCTACTGCCAGGCCCAGGCTCCCATAGCTGCGGTGCTGCTCATGCACATGCCTGCTGAGGTCAGTCCTACCCCACCCACACCTACACCCACACCTACACCCACACCTACACCTACACCCTGTACAGACCAGACGAGGGGCTACTGCCAGGCCCAGGCTCCCATAGCTGCGGTGCTGCTCATGCACATGCCTGCTGAGGTCAGTCCTACCCCACCCACACCTACACCCACACCTACACCCACACCTACACCCTGTACAGACCAGACGAGGGCTACTGCCAGGCCCAGGCTCCCATAGCTGCGGTGCTGCTCATGCACATGCCTGCTGAGGTCAGTCCCCACCCCACACCTACACCCACACCTACACCCACACCCTGTACAGACCAGACGAGGGGCTACTGCCAGGCCCAGGCTCCCATAGCTGCGGTGCTGCTCATGCACATGCCTGCTGATGTCAGTCCCACACCCACCCACACCTACACCCACACCTACACCCACACCCTGTACAGACCAGACGGGGCTACTGCCAGGCCCAGGCTCCCCATAGCTGCGGTGCTGCTCATGCACATGCCTGCTGAGGTCAGTCCTACCCCACCCACACCTACCCCACACCCACACCCCTGTACACCTACACCCTGTACAGGCCAGACGCTGGGGCTGCACATGCCAGGCCCCTACTCCCATAGCTGCGGTGCTGCTCATGCACATGCCTGCTGAGGTCAGTCCTACCTCTCACCCACACCTACACCCACACCTACACCCACACCTACACCTACACCCTGTACAGACCAGACGAGGGCTACTGCCAGGCCCAGGCTCCCATAGCTGCGGTGCTGCTCATGCACATGCCTGCTGAGGTCAGTCCTACCCCACCCACACCTACACCCACACCTACACCCACACCTACACCCACCCTGTACAGACCAGGCGAGGGGGCTACTGCCAGGCCCAGGCTCCCATAGCTGCGGTGCTGCTCATGCACATGCCTGCTGAGGTCAGTCCTACCACCCACCCTACACCCACACCTACACCCACACCTACACCTACACCCTGTACAGACCAGGCGAGAGGGCTACTGCCAGGCCCAGGCTCCCATAGCTGCTGCGGTGCTGCTCATGCACATGCCTGCTGAGGTCAGTCCTACCCCACCCACACCTACACCCACACCTACACCCACACCTACACCCTGTACAGACCAGACGAGGGCTACTGCCAGGCCCAGGCTCCCATAGCTGCGGTGCTGCTCATGCACATGCCTGCTGAGGTCAGTCCTACCCCACCCACACCTACCCCACACCTACACCCACCCTACACCTACACCCTGTACAGACCAGGCGAGGGCTACTGCCAGGCCCAGGCTCCCATAGCTGCGGTGCTGCTCATGCACATGCCTGCTGAGGTCAGTCCACCCACACCTACACCCACACCTACACCCACCCTGTACAGACCAGACGAGGGCTACTGGGCTACTGCCAGGCCCAGGCTCCCATAGCTGCGGTGCTGCTCATGCACATGCCTGCTGAGGTCAGTCCCACCCACACCTACCCCCACACCTACCCCACCCACACCTACACCTACACCCTGTACAGACCAGACGAGGGCTACTGCCAGGCCCAGGCTCCCATAGCTGCGGTGCTGCTCATGCACATGCCTGCTGAGGTCAGTCCTACCCCACCCACACCTACACCCACACCTACACCTACACCCTGTACAGACCAGACGAGGGCTACTGCCAGGCCCAGGCTCCCATAGCTGCGGTGCTGCTCATGCACATGCCTGCTGAGGTCAGTCCTACCCCACCCACACCTACACCCACACCTACACCTACACCCTGTACAGACCAGACGAGGGCTACTGCCAGGCCCAGGCTCCCATAGCTGCGGTGCTGCTCATGCACATGCCTGCTGAGGTCAGTCCTACCCCACCCACACCTACACCCACACCCACACCTACACCTACACCCTGTACAGACCAGACGAGGGCTACTGCCAGGCCCAGGCTCCCATAGCTGCGGTGCTGCTCATGCACATGCCTGCTGAGGTCAGTCCTACCCCACCCACACCTACACCCACACCTACACCCACACCTACACCTACACCCTGTACAGACCAGACGAGGGCTACTGCCAGGCCCAGGCTCCCATAGCTGCGGTGCTGCTCATGCACTTGCCTGCTGAGGTCAGTGGCCCTGGCGCTTATCAACCGACAGCCTCAGTGAGGTCACACAGCCAGCTAGTTACAGCGGTACAGTTCACTCAGCCTCCTAACCAAGAGGACGAATCTCATATAGTCAAACTCCTAGACACCTATGAAAAAGTATTCAGAGCAGAACTGCAGTGAGTTGCACATGCTCACCCAAGTCACTGTGAATAGGAAAGGGTGTTTTCACACTTGGCTTCATTGAGTTCATTAGGTCGAGTATTTCACACTTGTTCTTGTCCTACAATAGAGCTGGGTGCCTGTGTGTGCGCATGCATGTGTGTGTGTGTGTTTATGTATCTGTTTTCTGTTTGTCAGGATGCATTTTGGAGTCTTGTGCAGATCTGTGAGAAGTATCTGCCTGGATACTACAGTGCAGGCCTGGTGAGAGCGCACACGGAAACATACCATATACCATACATATACTCCTGCTGTCCCCCTGTTACTACACACACTATACTCCTGCTGTCCTCCTGTTACTACACACACTATACTCCAGCTGTCCCTCTGTTACTACACACACTATACTCCTGCTGTCCCCCTGTTACTACACACACTATACTCCTGCTGTCCCCCTGTTACTACACACACTATACTCCTGCAGTCCCCCTGTTACTACACACACTATACTCATGCTGTCCCCCTGTTACTACACACACTATACTCATGCTGTCCCCCTGTTACTACACACACTATATGCCTGCTGTCCCTCTGTTACTACACACACTATACTCCTGCTGTCCCTCTGTTACTACACACACTATACTCCTGCTGTCCCTCTGTTACTACACACACTATACTCCTGCTGTCCCTCTGTTACTACACACACTATACTCCTGCTGTCCCTCTGTTACTACACACACTATACTCCTGCTGTCCCCTGTTACTACACACACTATACTCCTGCTGTCCCCCTGTTACTACACACACTATACTCCTGCTGTCCCTCTGTTACTACACACACTATACTCCTGCTGTCCCTCTGTTACTACACACACTATACTCCTGCTGTCCCTCTGTTACTACACACACTATACTCCTGCTGTCCCCCTGGTACTACACACACTATACTCCTGCTGTCCCTCTGTTACTACACACACTATACTCCTGCTGTCCCCCTGGTACTACACACACTATACTCCTGCTGTCCCTCTGTTACTACGCACACTATACTCCTGCTGTCCCCCTGTTACTACACACACTATACTCCTGCTGTCCCTCTGTTACTACACACACTATACTCCTGCTGTCCCTCTGTTACTACACACACTATACTCCTGCTGTCCCCCTGGTACTACACACACTATACTCCTGCTGTCCCTCTGTTACTACACACACTATACTCCTGCTGTCCCCCTGGTACTACACACACTATACTCCTGCTGTCCCCCTGGTACTACACACACTATACTCCTGCTGTCCCTCTGTTACTACACACACTATACTCCTGCTGTCCCTCTGTTACTACACACTCTCACTGTCCCTCTCTCGTTCTTTCTTTGTCTTTACTTGCATTGCACAGTTATCGCAACAAGAATATGGATTAATTCATCAAGATTTAGCCATAAACCTTATATAAACCTCTAGCTTAGGTTGATAACACAGTGTCGTGTACACACACACACACACACGCAGCTGAATTTGCTGATGTAGAAAGGCATCTTGCTGATGAGTCAGAAGTTCAAGGGTCGCACTGGAGGGCTGCCTGTCTCATGCTGTCTCGAAGCGGAGCTGTTCATAAACAAAGCTTCAGTTCGTTAGGCTGATCTTTAACGAGTCTTAACGAGCTCCAGCAGCCAGAAAGAACTGAACGCTACAAGGTTTTAAATGTAGGGGAGCCATCAAATGTATGTGCTTATACATTAGGGAAGCTTAAAGACCTCCACTGAGATTATTTTCAGCCTAATCTCTGCTTCCTGTGTGGCCCATGCTCTGGCATGGCTCTTCGTCCCGCGGGATAGGAAGGATGTCTGCCAGCAGGTGGCGCTCTTTGTGCTGGGATAGGCGTTAATCACGCTGGAGAAACAGCATGTCGTCAATATGGTGCCTCTGTTAGCGCAGCCGTTTCATCAAAGCCATTTCACCAAAAATTAAGTACGATTTAGAGAACGTGGTGGAGACAGATGTGATGTTTGAAAAGCCCACAGGAGACTTGGCAAAGTGTGAAGTTTCCCTGACCCTGGTGCCTGTAGCTCACCCTCAGTGTGTACTGGCATGCACACACAACATTAAAATGAAATATTAACGACAAAAATCTTATTTATAGAACTACTATAGAACTTTGTAAAAATACATAATGTAATGGTTGTATGTAAAAGCAAACAGTACTGTCCTGGTGTTGCACAGCTGTGTGTTTGAGTCGGCGTGAGTGTTCAGCGTGTTCAGTGTGTTCAGCGTGTGTAGTGTTCAGCGTGTGTAGTGTTCAGCGTGTGTAGTGTTCAGTGTGTTCAACGTGTTCAGTGTGTTGTTCAGTGTGTTCAGTGTGTTCAGCGTGTTCAGCGTGTTAAGCGTGTTCAGTGTGTTCAGCGTGTTCAGCGTGTGTAGTGTTCAGCGTGTTCAGCGTGTTCAGCGTGTTCAGTGTGTTCAGCGTGTTCAGTGTCACAGCTGCTGTTTGATGAGCATTTGGCTGCTTAACTTTCATCTGCTGTGCACGTGTGTAACACGTTTGCTCTGTGTAGCCGCTGGAGGAAGGTCTTCCTCCTACATCATGGTGAAGCCAGCTGACGGAGGCTTAAGGCCTGAAACGTCCGCTTTTATGTCCTCGGCACTGTAGTGAACATTTCTGTGTTACGCCACCGCTGTTCGTCTGTACTTTATCATCCTTCATGGATTCGGCACATTTGCATTTTGGGGCAATGCTGTAACCAAGGCAATGCTGTATAAAGCTTCCATTGCATGTAATGAACATACAGTTTTGTCTAGACATTCCTGCTTGTAAACCTGTGACGATTGCTTGTGCTTGCCTGTGCGCTCATATGCGTGTTCTCATGTGCCCCTGTCTGTCTGTTCATGTGTGTGCGTGCGTATGTTTGCGTGTCTGTTCGTGTGTGTGTGTGTGTGTGTGTGTGTGTGTAACTGCAGGAAGCGATCCAGCTGGATGGGGAGGTTCTGTTTGCTCTGCTGAAGCGGGTGTCCCCTGTGGCCCATCGGCACCTGAAAAAGCAGAAGATTGAGCCGGTGCTGTACATGACGGAGTGGTTCATGTGTGCCTTCTCCCGCACGCTACCCTGGGCCTCTGTGCTTCGCGTGTGGGACATGTTCTTTAGCGAGGGTGGGGATGCCGCTGCTGCATGTTCTCACACACACACACACACACACACACACACCTGCCGAACCTTCACTCTCTCCACAGTCACGTTAACATGTTTGTACTAATGCACTTGTGGTCAGAAGGTCCCTCTGGTTCTCTGCACGGCCGCCACGCTGGGCCTTACACACGCAGGCTCGGCTTTGCGCGTGAATCGGTTCGGTTCTGTTCAAGCTGCGGTGTTCAAACTGACACATTGTCCCACACACTCTGTGTCCTTCACTGACCTCCTGCTAACACATCAGACTGGCACAGATGAAAAACATGACCGAGCTCATGCAGAATTCGTACAGAATTCGTATAGAACTCGTACGGTACTCCTCTGTCGTGTACAGCTCAGAGTGTGAACACCATCAGATAACTGTGTGTGTGTGTGTGTGTGTGTGTGTGTTTGTTTAGGAGTGAAAATTATTTTCCGTGTGGGGCTGGTCCTGCTGAAATGCATGCTGGGATCCCAGGAGAAGCTGAAGGCGTGTCAGGGGCAGTATGAGACTATGGAGCTTCTTCGGGCAATAGAACCACGCTACATGGAGGAGGCCTTCCTCATCAAAGAGGTCTGATTGCAAACTCTTCACCTGAACATTGCAAGGGGGAGCTTGCCACAAACTGAGGAAAAACTGGTGTCACCATCTAGTGGGCAGTGTTTGTCACTACAGTAGTGAAGCTGGAGCAAACTTGTAAGATGCTGTCAACATCTAGTTTTCCTCAGTGTTTCTGTCTATTATTTCTGAGCATGGTAGTGTCTGTTTTTTACCGTAGTTACTCAAAAAATATTGTGTCCCATATAACAGTTTGATCATGAGGAAACCAGCTGACTTGTCAGAGTAATTATTAACCATCTTCTCCGTCATTATAAGGAAGGTCTCTGGTTGTAGTCACAGAAAGTACTAGACCTTTACCCCACAAACTAAACCTTTCCTCCTCCCCCACCTCATGTGACATGAGGGGAACGAATTGTCATTGTTTTCTGGAATGTTCCAGGCTGATGTCTTTGTTTAGTGGTTATGTGCAGTCGGTCTGGTGGTGTTTTCACAGTGGTGCAGTTACATGCAGATTAAAGCACAATGTCATGTCTTATATTTCACTCTAGGGCGATGGTGGCAGTGTGGATTAGGAGGATGTGTGAGGGCCAGACCGTTTTAAAGTGTCTTGAAGAGTCGTATAGTGTTGGACTTTCAGTTTTATTCTACCGTGAATTAGCTGACTGCTTTTGAAAATATATGGGGTTGCAGTGATGGTTACAGTGTGATAAATGACGGGGTGGTTATGGGGTGGTTACTTTTTTTCATAATTTTGTTTGTATTTTTGTTTTATTGTAACTCTCTCTCTCCTCCTCTCCCCTCTCCCTCTCTCCGTCTCCCCCTCCAGGTTTTGGAGTTGCCCATGTCAGAGAGGGACATTGAGAAGGAGCACCTCTCCCAGCTGCGCCGCTGGAAGGAGACGCACGGCGAGCTCCACTGCAAATCCCCTCCTAGAATGCACGGGGCACGGGCCATTATAGCTGCCGAGCCCCACAGCCACCAAGACCTGCAGCAGAAGCCGACCATCGTGATGGATCCGCCCACCTCCTCCAGCAGCCCCGCCCAGCGGCGAGACGCCGGCAGGACCAAGATCGGCAAAAAGCCCGTCGAGGAGAAAAAAAGTGGGAAAATCTCCGCCTCCCCTCCTGAGACGGCCAATGCAAACCCGTCGCCGCATCGTGACTCCTTTATCGACCAACTGCAGCCAATGCAGAGGGACACGCCCCTTCAAGGGTCCAATCAGAGTCTGAGTAGTGCAGAACATGACACATACCTGTAGTCAAGGAGATGTTGGGAGGAAAACGTGAGGAAGAGAAGGAGAACGTGAGAGAGGAGCAGATCAAACCACAATGGAGAGCATAGGGGCATATCCTTTGGGAGCATGGGGGCACATCAGGTGCTCTCTGCCATCATTCTGACCTGTGAATGTTTACTGACTGTGTGTGAAGAGGCTCTCAATTCACCACAGCATTGCTGTCAGAACATCTCCAATGTCCTTCTCTCAGGTGACCTCATTCACTTTGAGTGGACTGCAGTTCCCAGAATGCCATGGGAGCAATCATTTGGTAAGGGATGGCTTTTTTGTTTTTTGTTTGTAGCTCTCTCCTGTTCGTTCATTTAATGAAGAAAAGTATGTTTTTTTTTATATGAACCAACTTCGATAGTGGTTACCTCTATGACGGAGAAGCTTAAACAGAGACACTCTCGTGAACTTAAGTTCAGAGGTGTGTAAGTTCTGATAAAACAATTAGACCCCTGCCATGATTAATTCTTCCCGCTGGCTTGGTCCAAGGCGTAAAGCGTAACAAAATCCTGTGGAGGACTTTTACTTTATAAACTGTCCATCTGGGGTTTAGGCAGCTCAGCTGAAGGTCTCTGAAACTTCACAGTGTGATGATGATAAGACCACAAAGCAAAAGTCCCTAGGGGGCAGAGTTGGGCTGTTCCTCCACCAATTGTCTGAATTGAAGGGGACCTTTAACAGCAAAGCGTTTTGTGGCCTCCATAACCCACAGGGGGCAGTGTTTCATAGCTCTTAGACCAAAGACTGCTGCTGTTTTTGTTTACAGTTCACTCCCTAAATTAATCTGTGTGATTAAGTACAACCACTGTCGCAATTATTAGAGAGTAGTGAGAGGCACAAACAATCCCAGTAAAATCAGGATAACAGTAATGGTCAGAATTTAGAGCCACCGAAGAATATTGAACCATAAGCAGCTTTGAGCTTGTGCCAAGACAGTAAGGAGGTGGTCAGGGTCAGGGGGGGTTACACCAGCCACATTTAACTTTCAAGGAAATGTTAAACTTTTTCATTATTATTTAATAGCATTTAATTTAGGCTAGAAGTGAATGCCAACATTTAAGAAACAAAGGATGTCAAAGTTAATTCCAACAGTAAACCTGATTCACTCGAGTCAGTCAGACCTGTGAGCCAGTGGCCCTGATTCACTCCAGTCACACCAGAAACATTTAGGATTAGTGGGCACTGATGTTGGGAATATTTCTGGTTTTTGACTGAAATGTGTTTGCCCTTGTGGGTTAAGACAATCTCTGGTTTGCTGTGTGGTAAAATTATTAAGGATTATTAAGGATCTCTCAGATATAGACAAGCTAATCTCAAGTGCTGATCTCAGTCCCCATGTGTTTTTGCTTGTTTGTTGCAGTATTTTTGTTTTGTTTTCAGATCCATTCACCGTGTCTGCAGTGTTTTATTAGATGAGCACAATCTTGTTACCCGCACAATGTTTGCACATTTGCTTTAATGCTTTAAACTCTTAATTTACTGACGCTATATGTTTGTTGCATGCAAGGCTAAATTATCCTTTGTTGCTAAAGATAAAATATTTTTCTTTTTGTAAATGTATTTTATTGCGAATGGCAAAAACACATTATGACACTACAGATTTCTGTGTTGAAGAAGCACTTTTTTATCCTTTTTAAAACGTCTTTGAAACGTAGGTAGACGAGTCTCTTTATTTTCTCATGAGAATGCGTCCCATTCACATACGGGTGTGGTGGTGCCTCCATGCTGCTGAGGACCACCAGAAGCTTCACGCTAAGCTGCTCTGGTTCTGGAGACCTACAGCTGCATGGCTAAGGATTTTGCCGCTAGCCAGGAAAAGCATTTAATCCCAGAAACCCCAGATCAGACCTCCAGGCCTGCAATGGCAGACCACTCCATTAGAGCAAGTGCTCAATCAGAGCTGTGAATTGTCTGCATGTGAAGCCAGTTCCACCCACCCCTCATACCCCTTCCTCATACCCCCTCCCTCATACCCCCTCCCTCAGTCATGCATTATTTGGGAGAGATTTTTGGATCATTTTATTGGCTCCAACATTTCATGATGCGACGAGTTCAACTCTGAGGCTTTGTGCCAGACCTCTTGTATCCGTATCGCAGGAGTAAGTGCAGACATTTAACTTTTATGTTTTCCTTCTGTATTTACACATCGTTCTAACCGCAACATAACATTCCTATGTATGCAAACAATGTTTCTGAAAAGAAGACAAATCCTTTCCCCCCCCCCCAGGATTAAATTTGATACTGTTAGACGTGTGTGTGTGCGGCGTCGTCTTTAACGGGCGTGCTGTCAGGTTGTGTCTGCTGTCATTAGAGAGCTGGCCAGGCTCACAGGAAAGACGGGGAGGAGGTTGAGAGAAGGAGAGATGGATCCAGGAGGTGAAAGGGTGGTCTGTGTGGCCCGTCCTCCCCCGTCCGCGCGGGGACACCTGTTCCTCTCTCCCTCTTTCAGCTCCCCGCTGAGATTTGCATGTGAACGGAGCTGCCCCTCTCCTCTCTCTCCTCTTTTCTCTCCTCCTCTCCATCTCTCCTTCTTCGCTTTCTGCTTTCTCTGTTTCCCTGGCATTTCTCAGACCTCCCCCCCTGCACCCTGATCGGATGTAACCCTCCCCCTATCTTTCATGGCCATCCAGCAGGCTGGCTAGACTGGCTTCTACCGATGATCTCGTACTGCACAAAGAAATATGTAATTACATCAGCGCACATCCCTTACACGTCAGTACACCTACCACAATGTGAGAATGTTCCCTATAGGGAATCAACATGAGAATAAAGATGAAATTATTTTTCTTGTGTAATTATTTGTTGTACTGTCCCCTACACAACCAGTCCATGCTCTCTGTAATAGATTAGTCATTGTCTTAAATGTGCTTCACATTCAGCTGCATGTCCTCTCGTCTGCTACTGTCACCTTAATCACAGCTGAGTTTATATTTATCATATGTGGTGGAGGGGAGCTGTGTATTCTTCCATAAACTCACAAGTTTTATATATATTAGATTTTTTATTTGTAAAGATGAACAGATGTTGCCACAAAGCTTCTGGCTCTGGCTCACAAGATGGCAACAAAATAAAAAAATGTAATTAAATAAATTTTAACAATCTTAACAGGACAGAACTAAACAATCTTAACAAAACTATCTGGGGGACCAAACTGAGAGACTGAAATGTGGAAGGTGTCCTGTGGGTGACATGACAGAGTGGATGTTCATAGTAAGCACATTTAATTAGTAGTTCAAGAGGCGGAGAGGGGAGGCTGCTCACCCCACTACGATGGTGTAGAGGGAGGCTGCTCACCCCACTACGATGGTGTAGAGGGAGGCTGCTCACCCCACTACGATGGTGTAGAGGGAGGCTGCTCACCCCACTACGATAGTGTAGAGGGAGGCTGCTCACCCCACTACGATAGTGTAGAGGGAGGCTGCTCACCCCACTACGATGGTGTAGAGGGAGGCTGCTCACCCCACTACGATGGTGTAGAGGGAGGCTGCTCACTCCACTACGATGGTGTAGAGGGAGGCTGCTCACCCCACTACGATAGTGTAGAGGGAGGCTGCTCACCCCACTACGATGGTGTAGAGGGAGGCTGCTCACTCCACTACGATAGTGTAGAGGGAGGCTGCTCACCCCACTACGATGGTGTAGAGGGAGGCTGCTCACCCCACTACGATGGTGTAGAGGGAGGCTGCTCACCCCACTACGATAGTGTAGAGGGAGGCTGCTCACCCCACTACGATAGTGTAGAGGGAGGCTGCTCACTCCACTACGATAGTGTAGAGGGAGGCTGCTCACTCCAGAACGAGGGTGTAGACGGGTTGTTCACTCCGTAGTGAGGGTGGAGATGGGGATTGTTCATCCCTGAATGAGGGTGGAGACGGGGGTTGTTCACCCCAGCATGATGGGTGGAGACGGGTTGTTCACCCCAGCATGATGGGTGGACAGGGCATTTGCATAGTTCAACAAAGTTCAGCACACAGATGTGGAGTTCATTGAGGATACTAATGAAGAACATGTTCCCTGTGGTAAACGCAGGTGGGGAAGCTCATAAGAGGTACTGAGGTACTGAGGTGCTGGAAGGTTCCTCACATACTGTCAGTTTAATGAGGTACTGTGAGTTACATTGATTTGTAATCAATGTGAAATTTAACCAGCAGCCAATATCGAGTAGCTAAAACAGGAACAATGTGGTCAAACCTTCTGGTAGTAGTCAGGGCTCTGGATGCAGCAGTGGGACTGTATGTGATCTGACTACAGCACAGCCCTCCAGCCTAGAGGTGCAGCGGGCGTGGACCTGCCTTCCTGTGCATCGTTATGCCTGAACTTCTCAATGTTAGAAGGACAATGGGTTTTAACTGAAGATCCATATTAAAACAAAGAATTCACATATAATAAACATATTATATTTTCCAGCTGCCTTTGGATCACATGTGAACTCTTGTTTTGTCGGTTAAATAAGAGGATGTTACTCAACATCCAGTCTTTAAGGTCCTCGGCTTCCCGTGTCCTCTGTGTCATGCTGGCGTATTAGTAGCTCAGTGAGGACGCCGTCCTGATGTGGTTTGTTTTCCATCCGTTGAAGCCTGAATCAGCAGAGCGTCATGCTCGTTAGTGGGACGGGGGGCTGTTTATCATCCCATTATTTTGCATGTCTTTATAGCCATGTGGATCGAGGCCAGCGATCAGCACCGTACACTGGGGGTTTGCAGGCCCCACTGCCATGTGCAAACCTCAGCAACACAGGAAAGTTACTCCCTCACACACACACACACACACACACACAGCCCTGTGTGACAGGTGGTTCTGCATAGACTCCTGCTGTGGTAATGCATCATCAGGGGTCTGACTGTCATAGCCGCAACAGGGGAAAGCGTGTTGATCCCTGAGGAGGAAGCAGGGTGGGTCTTTATTGCCACCGGGACACACACACACACACACACTCTGTCATACCGCCGCTCCTCTGAACCTGGAACCTGATGATGCCAAGGTGACACCTCTGGTCTGTTCTTCATTCTTCTCTTCTATCCCCTTTGGCTCACCCCCACCCCTTCCATTCACGTGTGCTCTCCGTGTTCCGATTTCACGACGAAGGAAACGTGTGGGACTCTGGGCAGCAGCTGGTCCTGTCATCAGTGAGGCTGCATGGAGCCGTAAGCCCCTCCTTCCACACGGGCCACGCCCACAACCTGCTCCAGCACTTCTCCCTGCTCATAGCCCACCTGAGTCAACGCATCACCAAGCCCCACCTGAGTGCTGGGCAGTTGGAGCAGGGACTGGGTTGCCAAACACCGTATCGCTCCACCGTGACTGAAGCTGCACACCGAGTGTGGAAACAGGAGCTCTATGGTAGCAGAGCACGTTCACACCGGCCCTCACACCACCCCTCACACCGGCCCTCACACCACCCCTCACACCGGCCCTCACACCAGCCCTCACACCAGCCCTCACACCGGCCCTCACACCAGCCCTCACACCACCCCTCACACCAGCCCTCACACCAACCCTCACAACAGCCCTCACACCGGCCCTCACACCAGACCAGGCGACCCTGCCGCTCGTCTCAGGAAGTAACCCAGCCCCCCAAAACCACCGTGACGGTCACAGTTTCCAGACGCTGCAGGATTTATGCAGCAGTGTTCAGTATTAGACACACCATGATGGCTCTTCAACCAGCACTGCTGAATCACACTTTTCTTTCCCCTGTTTTTGTGTGCCTGAAGTCCATGTTGTGTCTGTAGTCCCTCTGGTCTGTCTGTAGTCTATGTGCTGTGTGTAGTCCCTCTGGTCTGTCTGTAGTCTATGTGCTGTGTGTAGTCCCTCTGGTCTGTCTGTAGTCTATGTGCTGTGTATAGTCCATCTGGTCTGTCTGTAGTCCATCTGGTCTGTCTGTAGTCTATGTGCTGTGTGTAGTCCATCTGGTCTGTCTGTAGTCTATGTGCTGTGTGTAGTCCATCTGGTCTGTCTGTAGTCTATGTGGTATGTGTAGTCCATCTTGTCTGTAGTCTATGTGGTGTGTGTAGTCCATCTGGTCTGTCTGTAGTCTCATATATACAGGGTGTGGGAAGGATTAAGTCCCAGGTAATAAGGTCTCACTAATGGAAAAGGGCCCTGGACACCTCCTACTTTGCTCTCTTTTTCGGTCTTCTGTCTCTGTCTCCATCTTTCTTTGTCTTCATATCTCTCACCGTCTCTTCCTTATGTTTGTCTTTAAAAGCTCTTCTCTATGAATCCTCCAAATATTACAGTTTCCTTCCCAGAGACATCATCCCTGTTTTATTCCTTCAAAACGTAGTGTCTAATATCCGGCTCGGGCAAGTAGACAGTTAATCTACTTTAATGAAACATTTCTGTCAGCAGTACGATTGAGTGTTGCTGATGTTCAACGATTAGATTTGTCTGAGCTCATATCTCAGCTCGAATTATGACCTCACGGCCAACCCTGCAGTGGCGGTGCTCAGAGCCTGTGTTAATTAAGCAGAGGAAGCGTCAGACAGAGTGCGTGCTGGTGCCATTCTGCGCCATTTATCTGGGGAAGTTACACAGCCCGGCTGGGAGCTTGTAAAAGCGTAGGGTTCTGTAAGACAGGAGGACATGGCCTTTATCGGACGCTTCCTCATGACGTCAGACATGGGGGAGTGGGAGCCGGGAATGCAGCAGCTCCCAGAGGCAGGATTCCAACTGGCAAGAGGCGGGGTCTCAGCTGGCGAGAGGCGGGGTTTCAGCTAGAGAGAGGCGGGGCTCCACACCATGCTGCAGCGTTGGCTGAGTTGGATCAGAAGAGGAGTTTGGGGTTCATTGGGAAACACCAACATAATCCTGTGTATGTTTGAGTGTTTAAGTGTGTGTCCCTGTGTTAGGGTTGTGTGTTCCTGTGTAGGTGTATAGGTGTTTAACTATGTATCCATGTAGGTGTGTGTGTTTGGGTATTTAAGCATGTGTCCAGATGTGTGTCTTTGGGTGTTGTATCCATGCAGGTGTGTGCATTTGGGTGTTGTATCCATGCAGGTGTGTGCATTTGGGTGTTTATTCATGCAGGTGTGTGTTTTCATGTGTAAGTGTGTGTCCATGCAAGTGTGTGTGTTGGGTATTTAAGTGTGTATCCATGAGGGAGGACATGGGCTGGCTATTGGAAGGGAAAAATCCAGTAGTCTGATTGAGCACGTGTGAGACAGGAAGTTGGTTGAGGTCAGAGGTCAAACAGACAGATGCTTTTACTGTCAAGACTGGACAGGAAGTAAGATGGCCTGTTTGCTGTTTGTGCAGGACAATTCCAAGATCCACAGCCGGTCATGCCTCACCTCTGTCCTGTGTGTTTGCTGTTTAGATCACCACGTGTGTAGTTCCTGATGTGTTTAGGGGCTTTTGTGAATTTGGATCGGCCAGTTTGGGCCTGGTCACTCATCAGTAGCTGCCAAGGTCAGTCTGTAGTGGAGGAGGGCCGGCGTTGATCTCCCTGCTGGCTGTCCTGGTCCACTCAGTGACCTCTTTCCATTGTGGGATTTTAGGTGTTTGACAGGTCTGAGTGAGAGAACTTTAGAGCATGTCCATCTCTTTGACTGTTGTGGACTACGGATGAGTGAGTGTGGGCAACAAAGTTAACCTCAGATTATTTTCTTGTGGGGCTCAGAACTCCAGCCACTGCTCCAGGTCTCTGGCTTGTCCATATTAGCTAGTGTATTTGGTGTCCAACTCCACCAAAACTGTAAAGGAGTGTGTTTCATGTGTGTGAGTCTGTCGCGGGAGTGTGTTGGGTGTTTATTTAAAAAGTGTTGTGTGTGTGTGTGTGTTTGTGTGTGTCTGAGAGAGAGTGAGTGAGTGTGAGTTTATGCATGGGTTTTCAGTTCTAATCTCTGTGTGATCTGGAGAGCTTTTCCTGTCATTGTTGCTCTACTGTCTCCCATCTTCTTCCTCACTGTGGAACTTCACAGATACAGGACAAGTGCGCACACACACACACACACACACACACACACGGCCACGAGTGAAGTGACAAGGGTGGTGGTGGGCATATCGTGCCAGCAGAGGTCCTGAGAAACAAGGGAGTCAGGAATCACACAGAACTTCCCAGAAAGACGAGAGAGAGAGGCAGAGAGAGAGAGACAGAGAGAGAGAGAGAGAGGCAGAGAGAGAGAGAGGGAGAGAGAAGGCCCAGTCAGTATGCTGATAGCAGAGGAGAGGAGTTTCCGCTGATCTGGCCTCCAGGGACCTGCCCCACGTCTGATTAGTTCGGTCTGTTTTTCCAAAGTCTTCACTTGCCTTCTTTAAGAAACAGCAACAGTGTTAATGCAGCTAAAGGTACATGTATGCCTGTGAGCCGAGGTTGACATTATGCAAATGAGAAGATGATAACATTATGCAGATGACACCCTGATAAACGGTGGCCACTAGGTTTAAGCCACTGATAATCATGTTAATGTTTATGCTAATTGGCGGTCCTTTTTAGATGACGTTTGTTAACTCACCTTGCTGTTTTGAATGTTTTTGTGTGTCTGCATGATTGAAGCTACACCAGGTTTAGGAACCAAGAATACATCAAAAACAAAACAGAACGCCAGGGCAAAGGAAGTGGCTGCCTTAAACAGAGACTGATGGAGTTATCCACATGGGAATACACGAGTGTGTGTGTGTGTGTGTGTGTGTGAGTGAGAGTGTGAACGTATCTGGGTGTGTCAGAAAGAGAGTGGGAGCATGTGTCTCAGAGTGACAGAGTGCAAGTATATCAGGGAAAAAGAGTGATTTTGTGTGTGTGTTTCAGCATAAGTGTGCGCGTCTGTGTGTGTGTGTGCATAGGTCTCTACATGCATATTTGTGTGTGTGTGTGTGTGTGTGTGTGCGTGCGTGTCCTGAGAAGGATGGATGGGATGACAATGATGTGATTCACAATGGACATCCACTTAAAGCAGCTTTTTATATCCATATTCCATTTAATATGGAATAATTGAAGGGCCATATGGCAGTCAGGCCTGCTGGGTTAACATGACAATAGCTTATTGTGTTCCAAATGCTGTAACCCCAACATTAGGGCCATTCTATTCTGGATTCATACTTGTATGTGTACGTTTATGTGTGTGTATGTGTTTGTGCATGCATGTATGAGACAGGGTACATTTGTGTGTGTGTGTGTGTGTGTGTGCGCGTGCATGTGTACACACGTGTGTGTGACAGGGAGTACCTTTGTGTATGTAGGCATGCTTGCATGAGCAGTACGTGTGTTCCATCTGTCAGCCGTTATGGTGTTATCAGAAGGTGATCTGACCCCAGACCAGTGCAGCCACACTCGGACACAGACACATCAGAAGGTGAACTGACCCCAGACCAGTGCAGCCTACAGCCCAAGTGACCATGCAGTGTGTGTGCGCTTCTGACTCACTCCTCTCCCCTTACTGGTAGGAGGTGGAAACCTGAAACAGCACAGTCTTCACATTCCCTTGCAGAGGCCCTGCTAAGCCAGAGTGGGTTAAATCTCTCCTTTGGTATTAAGATCACAAGATCATGAAATACCAGCAGTGGTTTCATATTCTTATGTATTTTAAAATAAGAGCATAGATCTGAGACGAGATTCTTAAGGTCATTTTAAGGATTTTAGATCAGACTCATTGCAATTAAGTAATTTCAAATAAACTGTTGTTAATGATTGGTGCTTTGTTTAAGGTTAGAACCACATGAGCACCGAATGTCCTAATAAGATTTGTGAACTGCCATGTGATCACTGACATTTGCTACTGACATCTACACTGACCCAGACCAGTATTTACCCTGAATGCAAATAATGCAAATCAATGTAGAACATCACTGAACATCAGACAGAGGAACATTTCGCTTCCTAGAAATAGTCCTTATGTGCTGCGTGTAGGTGTAACTGGACTTGCCTCACCAGGGAATTTCTAGCGGATGTGTAAACAAAGCGCAGGTCTCCACGGTGACCCAGAGGAAGAGGAAGGCTCCCTGCTTCCATTTGGAGCTTTACTACCGCTGCTGTTTTTGTTGTCCGCAGGAGTGGTACCAGGAGCTCTTATCTGTGGGGGCGCTGGTTGAGGCCCTACCTCCTGATGAGAGAGAAGCTCAGCCTTCCTCTGGTGGGACTGGGAGGAGAGCAGCTCAGAAGACACAAACTGTGGGCTAAACTGGGCACTGCTTCATGTGATCCAGTAGTCCAGTTGGTCCATATGGTGAAAAATGAGAGACTGAGAGGGAGAGACACACAGCCATGCTAAAAGAAGTCCTCGTGCCGTCTTCCACAGATCAAACCTGTCTTCCAGAAGGCCTCCGGGAAAGGTCAGCTCAGGTCATCTTGGGAAAATGCTACAAGACACAAGATGCAAGACAAGCTGGACAACAGTAGTTCAATACCACAGGGAGGTCACTCGTGATCTCCTGGAGCCTTTAATAATGTGTGTAGAAGTAAATATAGATTCTCGCTGGAGGTTTGATTTATAGCTGTAACAATGGCGCATGCCGTCCTTTCTTCCTCTCCGTCATCCTCAGTCTGTTTGTCCCGCTCCATCTCCGACTTGCCGCCAGTCTTCACCCTCGGCAGGAAGAGAAACAATGGCCTAATCAATAAGGGGACAACCACAACACTGGGTTACGGCTCATCCCGGCTCTGCTGCCTGGTGCAGTGGGTATGAATAGAGGTCACTTCCTGTCAGCCAGACCCTTCTTCCTCTGGCGGTCCAGAAGGCAACTGCTGCTCTGCATGGCCACTGTGGTGGCCAGTAATGACTGTGCTGGCCCCAGGGGATTCTGGGTAGCCACTGTGGCATCAGACAGGCAACATCTTGCAGAATGATCAGCCAGGGACCTTGTTTGTCCAAAACAGACGGCTTGGAATAGTTTTCTTTTTTTTTTTCTCTGTGAAGCTAAGTGTAAGTGCTGAATCATTTCAAGCACACAGACCAGGACATCCCCCCTGACATACAGGTTTAGGGTGAGAATCAAATATTTACATCAGATGCAAACAGACACAACAATAGAGTGACAGAGATTGATGGCCCCAGGTGAAATCTCTCTACATTCTGTGATGCACAAACACAAGCCGGAAGTGTTTACATCGTTGAGAGTCGCCATGGTGCTAGAGATAGCACTTCCTGTCCAAGCCAAAGTTTATAACTTCTGGTTTCAAACCCTCTGAAGGTCAGAAACTATTACAGCATACAAATGTAGCAGAAGCACAATGCATATCACTCAACATGAGACAACATGGGGCTGGATGCACTTCAGTCGCCCACTTCTACATTAAAAAAAACCCGTGATTGAGATCCAAAGGCCCCGGCTAAGTGTTAACTTCCTTACGGTGCTTTTAAGCGATCTGTGGCTCTTGCTGGCGCAGTGCCGTGAAGCTCGAGGAGGAAATCGAACGACACAGAAACAAAAACGCAGACAAAGGACGGTCTGGGGTTCCTTAGGAGCTCGGACTCACCAGGGGTCTCTGGGGGCGGTAGATAAGGCAGGGTTAAATAAACAGCGAAGGTGGCACACGCTAGCTGGCTCCTGCAGCAGCGGCAGGCTGTCTTTCAGCCGGGCTAATTGGGGTAGGCACTCTGACTGTTAACAAGCACAGCTGGGGAAGCAGAGCGAGAGAAAGAGGCTTCCATTATGAGATCCGTTATGGCTAAAACATCATCTGTCGCATGCTGGCTTGATTAGCATCCGATGGAGTCATCAGGTTGTTAGATAGGCGAATGTTTGTCTGGACATTTGTCTGGATGTTTGGCCTGGATGTAGGAGAGCGTGTATGTGAACGTGTGTAAGGGGCGGGTCAAATTTGGAGCAGTGTGTGGACACCCATCACAGTCTTACTGCCACAGTCATTCGGGTCTCTCATATGGTCCTATCTTGTGTCACCAGCTTTCTGCCCTGTGGACTTCACTGTAACATTAATCCCCTCCAGCCCTGTGGGCTGCACTGTAACTCTAACCTCCTTCACAACTGTGGACTTCACTGTAACATTAACCTCTTGACACAGGAATGCTTTGCTCGTACAAGAGCATCAAGGAATGAAGTCCACGAGCTCTTTATGGTGTGTCGACCCTGAACAATTGCTCCATCTCCACTAGGATCTGAAAATACCGGAAAGTCTAAATCAAACCACACTAATGACCCTGATGGGAATCCTGCAGCACTGTAGGTCAGGGTCAGTCTAGTGATGGGTCGCAGCGATAAGGATATCTGCTGGAGCCAACCTCAGATGAGAGCAGAAAAGGGAAGAGGATGAGGAGGTGTGAGGAAGAGCACTGGTGACTAGATAGGGAAAAGCCAATGACGGTTAGCACGACCTGCATTTCTAACATGCTAATTGCTGAGTTCTGCTAACCTCTAGCTTCCATTCCTGCTACCTTACAATAGGTCCATTGCACTCATATCTTCTGCCCTATGCTGTGAGTCAAAGGAGGACAGATCAGGACTTCACAGCAACAGGATGGGAGGGGGGGGGGGGGTCCGGTAATGTTAGAGATTGGTAATTAACCAGCGTCTTGTCTCCAGGAAAACTGTCCAGATGTTCTGCACATTCGTGCTTTCTCCAGCTCCTCACGGCTCATTTTGATGGTGTTTTTCTTCTCCGCCCTGTTTTTGACTCTGCTGAGAGACGCCACTTCAGGTTTACTAGTGTCCTAGTTTTGGACCGGCAGACATCACCCATGTCCACCTTGGAGTAAGAGTCTGTTAATGGCAGTCCAATTATCAAACACGCAAACATTTCTCAAAACACACACTGAACGATAAATTCTGAGCCTCTTATTACAAGCAGTGCTTTCAGTTCTTGACTACTTCAACATAAGAATGTCACCACTGCAGCCCACAAAGACCATGGCGCTGTGCCCAGATCACACTAGGGTCACTTCCAGAAGATTACCAATTACCAACCATAGGACTGCAGTTGCTAACACTGCTTTTTAAATCACTTCTAAATCAATCTGATGATCCGTCAGCCCCATGTTTCTGTCCTTTGAACCCAGCTCTGGAGAAGCACAACACTAACCTTCAGAGGAGCAAAATCAAACGCCCACACCTCCAGCAGACCAACGGGACCGGGATGAAATGTGATTTGGAAGAGTCCATGCTGGGCTGGGGGGTGGGGGGGTTGGGGTTAAGTGTCGATGTGTGAGCTTGTCTGTCGTGCAAGGCTCAGGTGATTAGCAGGCTGGTGTCAATCACCCACGACCCCTCCGTGGAAGGAGATGATGACGAGGTTCTGAGTGGTTAAAAGAACACAAAATGTGAACCAGGACTGTAAATGGTTCTACAAAGCTGAATTCATTGCTTTATAAAACAACTCGTTTAGTTTAGGGTCTGAAAAGTAACCAAAGTAAATTAGTTCATCTCTGCGAACCATACAGGTTGATGTCAAAATAAGCTTGTATAATCCACAGGTTTACCGCTGAACTACACTTCCCAGGCTTCCCCTTTTTAAACAGTACTGCCAGGCTGTGCTCCTCAAAACCCTTGTGCTTCTTTACTTGGGTGGACTGACCTGCTGGGGTATCGAGTTGTGCAGTTGTGTAGACATAATGATTATCTTACATTACAAGGTGCATGGTATATGCATTTATATTTTAATTAAGCTGACGCAGTGCTCTTTGAATTGTGTAGTTTGTGCGAGATGCAGTGGAATGTAAGACAGTCATTTGTGGAGGTGTGATGTCTGTGACTGACTGCTGGAGTCAAAAATCAGCTTGGAGGAGCTAGTAGTTGGTAAGGGGGGGTATGGGGGGGGGGGGGGGGTATCCACCAAGGTATCGCACACACATCAAACAGTCTGCCCCACCCAGACCCAGTATACTGCTGCTTTGCCACCTCACTGAAGTGGAGGCACAGACAGTGTGAAGACTCACTGTGATCCCCTCTGCAGTGTCTCTGTAAGGCCTCCCAATCGTTCTGATCTAACAGAGCAGTTTTATCCTTACATTACTCTACATTACTCTGCATCATTCTTCATTACTCTGCATGACTCTGGTCAGCCTACTCCATTTCACACCAATGGTTTTGCACACCTGCCACACCCACCCCACATTCCCCACCATCCCATGACACAAAAGCCCCAGGGCACACCCCCCCCCCCCCGCCCCCACGCCCATCCCAAGTGTGTGGTTGTAGTGGGTACAGCAGCAATTGTGTACATCACCAAGGTCACCCAGGAACACATCAAAGTGTTTGTACATATAGTCCAGCTGCTCTAAGACCTCTGTCACTGTGAGGAGATCCCTCTCTCTCTTTCTCTCTGTCCCACTCTTTCTGTCTCTTTCACTCTTCTCCCTCCCCTTGCTGCAGTCTTTCTCTTTTTCTCTATCATTCTGTCTCACACTCTCTTTCCCTGTCTCATGTGTCATTCTCTGGGCATGAAAAAGCACTGATGAAGAATTCCCTTCAGGTACTGTGGCTTGCTTCAGTCACGGAGCCTACACATATCACCTGCCAGTCCAGATTTGTATAATGCTTTTCTCCACAAATCCCAGTGTAAGTGTAAAACCCAGTGTAAGATGCTTTAAGTCATATGCTTTAGGGTCACCACACGAATCCAGAGCATGCACTCCCTCTCTCCCTCTCTCTTTCCCCCCTTATGAAGGTCATCTTATCATTGTGATCAGATGTTAATTTGTAAATAACGTGGTCCTGTAACACAAAGAGGAGAGGTGCTATATCAGTGAGACAGGTCGGAACGCATAGACTGTGCTTTACGTATTTCACGTAATACAGAGCTGGCATACCGACGCATGGAGAGCAAGTGTTAGCTATAAGCTGTTCAACCTCACAACGAGCGTTCTTTTCACACGGGGTCCTATAAAATTATATTATTCAGTTTTAACATTACATGAATATAACAACACGCATACAACGGGAAAATACCCAGGCCTTTTCAGCATCTTGTTTTGCTTTGTCACGTGTCCGTACTTCTAAGAAAATACAACTCAGACAGCTGCCCTCTTCGCCATGTCCAGATCTCGTCGTCAGTCGACGAAAGCACCAGGTGATCAGGTACGACATATGCGACTGGAAAACTGATTCTACCGTGATTGCAGTTACCATCAAGGAAATGTTTCTGCAACGTAACACGAGGAAAAACATTCAATTAAAACAACTTTATTAATACGAGTTTATTTTATTTAGTAAATAAGTTCGTCCTGTCTTGTCGAAATATCCTACCGTAGTGCTCAGAGCAGATGTGGTTTGACATTTTGCAGGTTAATGTAGTTGTACTATGTAAAAATGTACTACAAAGAAAGATGTCACTTTTGGAGATTTTGATCTACTGCTATTTTAGACTATTCTAGACACTTAAAATCATCAATAATGCGTGGAGAAAAAAACATAATACTAATGTGACATGCAGTAAAGATTTACAAATGCCTACAGTAGTTATGATACACACGTCTAAAAACCACGCCATCAAAATAAAAACAGAAACGAGCAGAGAGAGAGAGGAGAAACGTGACGGTACGTGTCCGCAGAAACCAACAGGACAGTTAGAGAGACCGGAAACATCGACGGAGCACATCAAATTAAGCAAAGATGCTGCTGCCTTTGGTTTAAAACAGCCGTTATCATTTATGTAACCTTATGCAACTATCACCTTGCTGTTAGAAGATAATATCAAATTAACGATTATTTATGTCATAATATGCAAATCGATGCCGTTTGTCTCATCAGATTTGCTTATCTGTGCTATTAGGGGAATGTTGAATGATAAGAATTCCCAGGGGGCGGTGATTTTGTGCGTGCGTGCACGTGCACTTTGAATTACCGCTGAGTATGAAAGGTGCTATAAAAATAAACGTGCCCTGCCATGCAGTGCCTTGCCATGCGTGTCGTGCGTGTTTGTCAGGATGGTGTATGACTGCTTTAGGCAGCACAGAATACTACATCCTCTTCCTTCTGCAACTTTGTAAATCATTTAAAAAAAAACACTCATTATAAATAGAGTGGTGCTCCATTCAGGGGAAAAAACCTTCCAGCACACACTCCTCCTGCATAATCCTGCCAAGAGATAGAAAAACAGAACAGAGAGAGAGTGAGAGAGAGAGAGAGAGAGGAGATTAGGCTAGCCCTGACATCCTTTAGACTGGGCGTGAACTGTAAGACTTGTAGCAGTAACGGTGCTTAACTGCAGAAACTCTTAATCAGCTCTGCTTCCCTTTACTTGGCTTGGTGTGTGTAGTTTGTTATTGCACGTGTTTGTGTGTCTGAAATGCAGCTGGCTGCTGGGGGATAGTTGTGTGTGTGTGTGTATGTGTGTTTGTGTGTGTGTGTGTATGTGTGTTTGTGTGTGTGTGTGTGTGTGTGTGTGTGTGTGTGTGTGTGAGAGAGAGAGAGAGAGAGAGAGAGAGAGAGAGAGAGAGTGAGCTGGCTGTTGGGGGATATTGTGTGTGTGTGTGTGTGTGTGTGTGTGTGTGAGAGAGAGAGAGAGAGAGAGAGTGAAACACAGCTGGCTGTTGGGGGATATTGTGTGTGTGTGTGTGTGTGTGTGAGAGAGAGAGAGAGAGAGAGAAGGGGGATAGTTGTGTCTGTGTGGGTCAGGGCCTCGGCGCCACTGATGGTGCCCTGCTGATAGATGGGGCAGGGTGCAGAGTGAAGCCTCCTGCCTGCCCCACACACACACACGCACTCACACACACACACACACACACACACTCACAGCCTGCTTCTAACTAGTTTACTAAAACATTTTCAGTTTGATCATGGATTTTGAACAGTTTATGAAAACTGCTCAAGTGACTTGGGACCTGAGTGTCCAGTCTGAAATGATACTGTCAGAACAATGCCAGTGTGTCTGGGTTTCTTGTCTGGAGACATGTAACAAAGTACTGAGAAAAACCCCAGAATAGCATATGGTTCATTTCACATTTGTAGATCTGTCATTGGTAAAACAGATTGTTTGACTGGACGTGTTGTTCTATTGTACACAGTGTTGGCCAACAGAAACACTGGGTGTGTACCAGAGAGGACTAGAAGACTAGAAGAGGACTAGATTCATCCACATACATATGTAGAGAGTAAGAGAGAGAGAGAGAGAGGGTGGGGGATGCATCAATATATCAGTGTCCTACACAAACTGTTTTTAATGAGAATTGCTCCACTCTCTCTCTCACACACACACACACGCACATATATATATATATTCTGAATTAATAGGAAGAGGAACAAGTATCACACGTGTGATTGTGAGTTTTCTAGAAATTGAGAAGCTTCTATTCTCATATACTGTATATATATATAGTATATGAAATCTTAAGTGTGTGTGTGTGTGTGTGTGAGAGAGCAAGAGTGGAGCAATTCTCATTAAAAACAGTTTGTGTAGGACACTGATATATTGATGCATCCCCCATTGAGAAATATACAGTATATGAGAATAGAAGCTTCTCAATTTCTAGAAAACTCACAATCACATGTGTGATACTTGTTCCACTTCCTATTAATTCAGAAGCACAATGCTTGCACAGCTGGTGAAGGACCTCTCTCCGAAACGTCCTGTTTTCACTTTGTGCACTTTACTACAATTTTTATATCTCTACATATCTTACCAAAGTACACTGCAGTGACCTAGAATCTTCTTAAGATTTTATAAATATCTATATATGTGTGTGTGTGTGTGTGTGTGTGTGTGTGTGTGTGTGTGTGTGTGTGTGTGTGTGTGCATGCATGTGAAAAGAAGAGTGAGAGAGAGAAAAATGAGAAACGCAATTGGTTGGTGGGGGATACTTTTGGTGGGGTAATATTTTGTGTGTTAAAAACTTACATATTATACATATTCCAACTTGTACATATTCCTGTATCATCCTCCAGACATGTCTATTCCCTTGGCCTTCTGCTGGAGGTCTGGGAGTTTCAGGGTGCGGTTCAGTGTTTTTAGTGTTCATAGGATTGCGCTCTTCTGGGCGGAGAGCAATGTTGTCCTTCCTGGGATCTGTTGAAGCCACTTCTCCAATTGACGTAGAAGCAAATATAACCAAAGCTAAATTTTTAATCTAGGCTAAAAGCGGCGTTTATTTATTAATTATTAGTATTTATTACGTACTTAGTAAAAAAACTCCCGCCATGAAACAGGAAACTGTGTTCTGTAAAAACGAATGAGGAAAATGTCAGTAAAATGTTTTGGAAGTAGTCCAATTCTTTAAAATCAAAGCACGGTTTAATTTAACTTAATAAAACACACAAAAAAGCTTCAGATTGTCAGTTCATTCGTTGCAATACATTTTGTAGACTTGCACGGGCAAGTATGAAACTGACATTTTCAAGAGTGTAATGTTTTGCCACTGGCATTGGAATGGAAATGGAGAAGCCTGCTTCTATTCTGTGAATGTGAATGGACTGTCGTTCACGCATTTACGCCGGTCTGTTATGATTTCAATTAGTCTCTATAGGGCAAAACCACTAGTCCCGACTTGTTTTGACAAGAATCGCAAATCCCTTCTCATGTTTCGTGTTACACGTTGATTTGGCAACAACAACCCAGAAATTTAATTTCCTATCGATTTTCCGTGATTGGGATGTGCTTTGACAATCACGTCAATCACGTACAAAAACTTTTGTTTTATTTAAAATAGAAAAAAAAATGTCATTTCTAATGCCAAGACCTGTATATTTATAAACACATAGATATTTTACTAAAGTTTGTTAGCAAGCTTTTAGTTCTGTTTTACTTCATTTTTACGTGTAGTGCAGTGGTGATTCCGCTAGCATATCCTTAGGTTTTTATTTTAATCGCACTTTTACGTGTAAAATCGTAAAAACGCTTCCCCCCTTAATTTAAATAAGTACATTTTTGACAAACGAACGGAGTGTAGAGTAAGCAAAGCTGTCGGGCGCGAGTCGCGGAGGAGGAGGAGGAGGGGGCGTCTGGATATGGGGAGGGGGATCAGAGCCTGCTCGGCTTTAAAAGCGCTGAGGGTCCGCCTCAGAGAGCATTCAGACTTCTGCTCAGCCAACAGCAGCATTTCCTGCTCAGAGAACTAACTCTCCTGCTTTTGTCGCTTTCTCACCTCTTGACTTTTCTGGATAGAGATTTTGATACTTTGGAGCAAACTGAACTGTTAGATCACAGCAAGCCGCAAGCAAACGCCATGGACAACGCAAGTGAGTACGACTACCAAGATGACTACGATATCCAGAACAACACATGCGACTTTAACGAATGGGAGCCCTCGTACTCCCTCATCCCCATCCTCTACATGCTCATCTTCATCCTTGGCCTGTCGGGCAACGGCATCGTCATCTTCACCGTGTGGAAGGCCCAGTCCAAGCGGCGGGCGGCTGACGTGTACATCGGTAACCTGGCTCTGGCCGACCTCACCTTCGTGGTGACGCTGCCCCTCTGGGCGGTGTACACGGCGCTGGGCTACCACTGGCCCTTCGGAGTGGCGCTCTGCAAGATCAGCAGCTACGTGGTCCTGCTCAACATGTACGCCAGCGTGTTCTGCCTCACCTGCCTGAGCCTGGACCGCTACCTCGCCATCGTGCACTCCTTGTCCAGCTCGCAGCTGCGCACGCGGGGACACATGCAGGCGTCCCTGGCTGCCATCTGGCTCACGTCCGGCGTGCTGGCGTCCCCGACGCTGCTCTTCCGCACCACGGTGGACGACAGGGAGACTAACCGCACCTCCTGCGCCATGGACTTCAGCCTGGTGGTGAGGAAGCCCGGCGAGGAGAACCTGTGGATCGCTGGCCTGAGCGTCTCCTCCACGGTGCTGGGCTTCCTGCTCCCCCTGCTGGCCATGATGGTGTGCTACGGCTTCATCGGCTGCACCGTCACGCGCCACTTCAGCCACCTGCGCAAAGAGGACCAGCGCAAGCGGCGGCTCCTGAAGATCATCACCACCCTGGTGGTGGTGTTCGCCGCCTGTTGGACCCCCTTCCACGTGGTGAAGAGCATGGACGCACTGTCCTACCTGGGCCTGGCGCCGGACTCCTGCACCCTGCTCAGCATCCTCCTGCTGGCGCACCCCTACGCCACCTGCCTGGCCTACGTCAACAGCTGCCTCAACCCCTTCCTCTACGCCTTCTTCGACCTGCGCTTTCGCTCCCAGTGTCTCTGCCTGCTCAGCTTGAAGAAGGCCCTGCACGCCAGCCCCGCCAGCTCCCTGTCCTCCCAGAAGACGGAGGCGCAGTCGTTGGCCACTAAGGTGTGAGGTGGGACGGGTGGATGTGGGTTTTGTTTTTTGTTTTGTTTGAGTGGCGTGGGTGGGGGTGGGGGGAGTGTGCAATGAAGCCGTGTTGCCCACATTTCGTTCGAGCCTTCCTAAGCTTAAAAGGTGAATCCGCTACTGATCTTGGAGAGACACTCGCAGACCTCGTTGTGCATGTCGCCAAAAGGCCCGGAGGATCCGGCTGCTCCTGTTTTGAGTGTGTGAGCGCACGTGTGTTGTTTTTGATGACTGCTCCTGGGGACTCCACTGAGAGGAGAGTGAAGTCAACACAAAAGACTGAAACTGCACTGGTTCTGACACACACACACACACACACACACACACCCTTGGGAGGTCCCCGCACCTGGACCCCTGAGGCCGGGAATCGGCTCGTCAGCGCCTGGCCGCCCAGACCTGCATTCCCACACCGCCCCACTCCAAGCGCCGGGTGGCGAACCTCCGACCGTGTCTCACGCAAGCAGCCTGCTCGTGGGCTTTGGGTACTGTGAGACTGGAGTTGAAGGCCCTTCCCTGGTGGGTGGTCTAACTAGGCTGGAGAGGAACAATTTCTCTCGACTTGTAAATGAGTGCATTTTAACATACTCCACATTTTGTATTGCTTTATTTCTTAAGCACTTCGTCATACATAGATAAGAGCTGTTACCCTTATCTTCTTTGGGACTGTGGATCAAATTGGGGAAGGTGTTGGTGAAGTCCAAGTGTTGCAGCTTGATTAAAGAGTTTCTCTGCGTGAGGTGGGGAGTTGGGGGTCAGAGGAGACGGGGTGGGGGTGGGTGGGGGTGGGTGTCATCAGACCGACAGATGGCAACTGACAAATTTGAGTTGGCCCTTAAATTGGTGGCAGTGTTTACGGATAAGAGACTGGAATGTGTGTGTGTTACAAACAAACGACTGGTACGTGTGTTTGTGTGTTACAAGCGACTGGTACCCATGTTTGTGCTCCAGTAGATGTTCGAGGAACGACAAGTGTAGCTAACAGCCATGAATTTCTCAGTCTCCACCTCGTGAGAACTCACTGTATGACACTGCTATGATTTAATCTGTAAATAAAACATTTCTCCAGCTGAAAAGGTCTTGTGGTGGGTTTTTGCTGTCCGAGCGGCAGGCAGTTGCTGGGCTGAGCTGGAATGTCTTCGGCGATGGCGTCACTCTTTCCCGGGTTGCAGGCAGCAGGGAGCTCAGCTATTGTCCTCCGCCAGTCCAAAATAAAAGCAAACGTCTTTCGGGAAACGCACGTTGTGGCCACGTTTCCCTTCTGCTGTGGCTGGCTCCAAACTAAAGTTGTTTACAGTCCATGGTGTGTGTGTGTGTGTGTGTGTGTGCACTCACAAATATAACCACTTTAAAAATGTTCTTATGTTATTAAGTTGAGCAGAAGTGTCCAGTAGTTAGTTATGGTATGTAGTGTTTCACACAGAGGATGTGTAGTCACGTTGGCGTATTGCCAGTGACCCTGCTGAAGGTGTCTGCAGGCTGTGGTGGACACGCTGGAGCTGCCTTGTTGTTCTAATGAAGCCCCTACAAACAGTCTGTGTACAGAGGGATGTTAACCCTAACCCTAATCCTAACCCTCACCCTAACCCTAACCCTAACCCTAACCCATAAAAGGCCTTTCTTCATTCCTTCTTTAAATTTGCACCAATGAGTTTCTGGCCAACTTTACTCTTAGGCCGAGGGGTTATATAGGATTATACCTGTGATATAGGATTATACCTGCTATCATCATTATTATGGATATTTATGTTATTATGGTATTATGATTATTATGTCACTGCAGAGTATTTAAAAAAGCAAAAAAATAATAAATTATCACACTATAAAGGGCATAAGCAATGACGTTCTACAGAAACACACTCCAGGTTTTCAGAAACACACACCGGTTCTACAGAAATGCACAGTTTTTCAGAAACACATATCAGTTCTAATACATAGCAGAGTAGAGTATACATAAACAGACACTTGTGTGAATGCATACATCGTTCTTAAAATGTTATTGTTCTTTGGAAAAAGCTTCCTCAATTCTATGTAAGGCTTAGTGTATGAAGTGTTTTTTGAAATTATCTAGCTGAGAGGATGATCTGTGTGAGTGTGTGTGTGTGTGATGTATGATGAAATATCTTTACAATAACAAGTTATTTCATAAATGAGTAAACTATGGACTGTGAGTATTATTGTTGTGTGACTTTGAGGAGACACAGATTCGGGGGGGAAACCACGGGGGACTTTCAGATAGGAGCGGAAGACCAAGAGAATGGAAGGAGGGTTCCTGTTATATAAAAGGACCCACTGAGACCAGCAAATGTGTGTGCGTGTGTTTGGACAAGTGTGTCCATGACCACTCCCCCTACAAGAATGTGTGTGGCCTGGTAGCCATCTTCATGTTTATTTTGTTTTGTTTATTTGTTTATCTGTCAGTTCTGGTCTGGGAAATGTGATCAAGACGCAGGCCGCCTAGTAGACCCTCATTTCCAGGTGACGCGGATTGGAGGCGCCGGTCAGAGGAGCGTGTCGGAGGAGTGTGTCGGAGGAGCGGGTCGGAGGTGCTGGTCAGAGGAGCGGGTCAGAGGCTCCTTTGGTTGCTCAGTTTGCCGCTTCAGGCTGGAGAGGTTTTCATGACTCTGGTGGATTTTAGCTCCCATGCTCACATCACACACTCCTCTTACACGTCTTACAGCACCCAAAGCATGGAGAGAAGAACCAAAAAATTAATGATATCCTCCAAAATGCACACACACACTCTGGAGATGGTAGCTGGGTCGGAGTGTAATGTGCACTTGCGGCCCTGGCTGCCGAGCTGTGAGTGTAAAACTCGAGCTCATGCACTCGGCCCCTGGGGAACAACTGCATCTCACAGAGGTCAGATTTTACCTTTCACAAAGTCTCTGGTTACGTCCTGTACCAAATATCCACCATTCTGGGGCTATTTTCAAAGACGTCATAAAAAGAGTCGCGATGGTAATTCAACCCCATCGATTACAGAAATTTCACGCTGCAAAACTCTGCGGTGCTGCAGTGATTTACTCAGGTCCTTCAAAGGAAAACATGTCCACAGACGGAAGAAAGAAACACGAGGAGACTCTGGGCAGCTTGTGCACAGAGTCAGTGCACTCGGCCCCACTCAACCTAGCCCTGACTCCACTCAGCCCAACACTCAGCTCCACTCAACCTAGCCCTGACTCCACTCAACCCAACACTCAGCTCCACTCAACCTAGCCCTGACTCCACTCAACCCAACACTCAGCTCCACTCAACCTAGCCATGACTCCACTCAACCCAACACTCAGCCCCACTAAACCCAACACTCAGCCCCACTAAACCCAACACTCAGCTCCACTCAACCTAGCCCTGACTCCACTCAACCCAACACTCAGCCCCACTAAACCCAACACTCAGCTCCACTCAACCTAGCCCTGACTCCACTCAACCCAACACTCAGCCCCACTCAACCCAACACTCAGCCCCACTAAACCCAACACTCAGCTCCACTCAACCTAGCCCTGACTCCACTCAACCCAACACTCAGCTCCACTCAGCCCAACACTCAGCCCCACTCAACCTAGCCCTGACTCCACTCAACCCAACACTCAGCCCCACTCAACCCAACACTCAGCCCCACTCAACCTAGCCCTGACTCCACTCAACCCAACACTCAGTCCCACTCAACCCAACACTCAGTCCCACTCAACCCAACACTCAGCCCCACTCAGCCCAGCACTGGTCTTGTGCAGCAGTTGCCTGAACCTCTCACAGGAATATCAGTTTGCCTTTGTACTTGCTCACCCCCCAGTCCAACCATTTGTATGGAATTTACATTTCTGTGTATTTCTACATTCCCCAAACCAATGTAGCAGTTGACTGAAGGAGTTCTTCACCCCACTGAATAGATAACACTGAATACAACGCAGTGGAGACTAGTTAAGGTGTGCAGTGTGGCTCTGGTCAACGACACATTTTAGCTATTCAGGTAAATATGAAATCTCATCAGGATTGTTGGTGCAGGGATAAAAACAAAACAAAACACACCAAGCCATGTGATCCAATACCCCTTCAACACAAGACTCCAACATGTCTGACCTTTAATCACATCCATAATCAATACTGTTCCAGTACTCTAGACACAAGCGGAATACAGGGACTCTTATCAGACCTTGAGTTTCCCTGAACTTCTGGAGCTCAGCCTCCCTGCTCCACCTAGCTCCAGCCTGCTATAGCAGGACCTACTCCTCACTGCCTCCGCACTCCCCTCCGCCCTCCACACTCCCCACACCCCCTCGCTGCCTAAATGCAGTGGTGAGAAATGGAACGCGGCCGATGTGGATTGCAGCAGCTGAGGCTGGGCGTCACCCTCCTGCTCTTTAGCACCATGACGGGTCCCTTTCATCTGCTTCCTTTGCCACTCTCACCACCATGATGAATATCAATACAGCTAATAAACAGGCACCGTGAGGCATTCTCTCCAAATGACAGCCATTTCTTGGTAATTCAAAGTTCCACAATCAAATGTGTTTTAGTAAAAGAGGAGGAGATCTGTACTCTGTTTTAATAAGGTTTCAGGGTGACATTAGGGAGGATTATGGTATGATCATTAATCTCTTGAGTAGAACTGGGTTTAATTACACCGGGTTTGCATTAAACTAATAGCAAAATGCTGCTGACAGATGGATACACACACACACATATACACACAGGTCACTTCCTGTCTAAATCAAATTTGGCTTCAGAAGAAAAAACAGAGTAAATTAAATTAATTTAATTAATTAATTAATTTAGTTTAATTAATTAGTTCATTCAACAGCAGATTTTTAAAAGTAACACATAAAAGTGACAACATCATGTTCTAATTCACCATGATTCTCTTTTGCTCTTTAATGGTTCTACACACTCTCGAGATTACAAGCTTTCCTTACCAAAACTCAACATGCAAGAAGACAAGCTCACCCTGAATTTACAGATTCCTTTTTCTGATTGGCCAGGTGTAGGAGATTCTGATTGGCCAGCTGTGGGCCTTCCTGATTGACCAGCTATAGGCATTTCTGATTGGCCAGGTGGGCATTTCCCAGGCATAGGAATAGAGGTGGATGAGGGGAATGACCTGTGCAACACAGCATGCACATTAATGGACATGTTTCCCCAACACAATGATCCAGCAGTCAGAGACATATAATCCATCATCAACAGAGGACAGGAGCTGCCTGCTCAGAGGCAGCCCTTAAGGAAATGAAACAGCCCTTAAGGAAATGGGCGCAAGCAGCTCTGCTGGATCTTAACAATGGATAGCAGGGGCCTGCACTTCGAGTTACCGCCAGCCATGAGGCAGCCATGTGTGTGTATGTGCATGTGTGTGTCTGGGGGTGGTGGGGTGGGGGGTGTGCACTGACCCCTGAAACATTTTGGTGGAGCTTTGGCTTCCTGGTGGAACCCTTTGTCCTCACCTCACGTTCCCTCTATCCTCTATCTCCCTTTCCCTGCCGAGGGTGGGGTGGGGGCTGATGGTGAACAGGATAGGGGCTGAATGTAATGGTAGAGGAGGGTCTGTGCTGGTATGTAATGGTAGAGGAGGGTCTGTGCTGGTAAGTAATGGTAGAGGAGGGTCTGTGCTGGTATGTAATGGTAGAGGAGGGTCTGTGCTGGTAAGTAATGGTAGAGGAGGGTCTGTGCTGGTATGTAATGGTAGAGGAGGGTCTGTGCTGGTATGTAATGGTAGAGGAGGGTCTGTGCTGGTAAGTAATGGTAAAGGAGGGTCTGTGCTGGTATGTAATGGTAGAGGAGGGTCTGTGCTGGTATGTAATGGTAGAGTGTCTGTGCTGGTAAGTAATGGTAGAGGAGGGTCTGTGCTGGTATATAATGGTAGAGGAGGGTCTGTGCTGGTAGGTGTATCAGCACATTCAGGGTGTACACACACCTGAACACACAGTAATGCCTTACGTTAAAGAGCAAAGGAGTATGTGCTCCACGTCTCCGTCTTCTGCTCCAGGTTGCGCTTTGAGAAGGTAGCATTACCAAAACGAGCACGTTCACACCTCTACACAGCGCGTGGGTGGAGAGACTCGTGCCACGGAAGGTGCCGGAACTGCGCAGGAGGGCTCATCCTCCGTGCAGGACAAAGACTCCCTTCAGCGTCTCCTCCAGCTCCCCTTTGAGAGCGAGGCAGACACACAACGCTCCCCCTCTCCCTCCCTCCGCCGTAAATGACTCCCCTGTCGAGCCGAGCGCCCAGCAGGCTCAGCTGTGCACATTCACCATGTATACACACACACACACACACACACACACACACATGCATAGAGTCTTCTTCTCATCACACACACTCATCGAAAAAACAGAGATCAGTGCAAGATGATCTGAATGACTTGAGGCTGAACTCTCTGTTCATACAGATCGAGCTGCTGTGTTGTTTTCACCAATGAGCAAATGAGATGACTGGGAATCTAATTGCAATTGTGAAAAAGTCCAAAGAGAAAAACCTTCTGCCTCCAGTACCTTTAACTTATTAGAAGCATCCACACAGATTCATGGGAAAAAACAAAACTGCTTCAGGACCAACATGGGCATGTCATGACTTCTAATACCTCAACACCTCCATTTTCACCAAAAAGCACCTTTCAAGATTCACAGATTCAAGCTTAACATGCCAGTTTGACTGTGAGACTGTACAACCCTGTATGGACTGAGATCTGCGGGACTGTATAACTCTGTCACTGACTGAGTTCTCTTCTTCTGTACATCCCAGAAAGTTCCCTATTGGCACATTGCTACTTTTGGATGATGTTGATACAGCTACTTCTGTCGCCTGCAATAACAACACCCTCCAAACACACCTGCATCCCACACACACACTTACTGAAGCAAACGCTCTCTCTCACACCATGCCTCTACTGCTGAACAGGTGGACTCTGAAGAGACCTCCAACACAGCATACTCAAAGAGCAAACAGCTCACACAAGCCTAGTACACAATCACACTGACTCTAAACGACTGTAGCAAAGATACCTGCTTCATTTACATGATTAGAAGTATGTAAATAGAGTACATTAGTGAGCCCATCCTGGAGTTAATGAGTCAGTTCAATGTGGTCTCCAATAAAATTAACCTTTCATTCAGCCATTTGTTGAATACAAATCTATCTATCTATCTATCTATCTATCTATCTATCTATCTATCTATCTATCTATCTATCTATCTATCTATCTATCTTTCTATCTATCTGTCTATCTATCTATATTTACTAGTAGCCTTTTAAGATCTCTTGTTACCCTAGAAATATCAGTTCTTAATTTTCATAAATATCTTCCTTTCAGTTATCATGTTACCTGTTGAGTTACGCATCATTTTAAGTGTGTATAAAGTATTAGTGTCATGAGAGGACCCTGACCCCTACTGATAAAAAAGAAAACTACATCAGGTACTCTACGGATTAATCGGAACTACAATGCGAGCTAGAAATGTATGGGGGATTTATTTGTGTGCGTACCGGAACTGCAATGTGTAACGTTCGTAAGTGTCCGTGTTGAAACGGATTGCCCGTGTTTCAGAGATGTTAGTCAAATAGTTAGCTAATTCAACTTATTTAATAGTCAAATCATGGTATCCCGAAAGCAGACTAGGGTTTGGCGGTACGTGGAAGAGGGAAGTTTTTTGAAGCTGAAGGCGTATCTGCGTAAACACAAAGACGTAGAGCTAAACTTTTCTCAGGGAAAAAGGCAGAGAAGCCTATTGCATGTCGTCTGCTCTCACGGCGACGATGCCATCCTCAGACTGTTGTTAAAGCATGGAGCAGACCCTCTTCGAAGGGATCGAAACGGGGACACTCCATTACATCTCGCCGCAAAGAGGGCTCTCAAGTATGGCAAAACAGGTAACATAGTTAAATAGCTAGCTAATAGCGACTAAGTCATTATTGCAGTAGATGATGCTAAATATTCCTATGACATATTCAACATAAAACCATTCAGCCTCTGTAATGTATATTTATATGATCGACGCTGTCTCAGATTACGATGACCTGGTGGTTCCTCTGCGTAAGCACTGCCCAGCTGCGCTCGATACGCCGAACCACGCTGGAGTCACTCCTAGCGCACTGCTTCAAGGAATAAGGTTTGGGCAGGTATGATGCTCTTCTGACTGCAGTGTCTCCACCTCTCCACCACTGCGCAGACGTTACCTAACAGAGAGTCTGTAAAATGGAACAGATTCATTTTAACAGACAAAAACACCTTAACCAACTTCGGTCCAGAGTTGTTCTTTATTGGTTTAATCAAAATATAATTTTCTTATATATTCTGAATTCTAGTTTAGTTATAGTACTATTCCACTGTGTCCTTTTTATCGTAGACATCCAAGGGATATTAATAGCCTGATGTTAAGATGTAATACACTGGTAATTTTTATTTAGTATAATTCATATTCTTTGTATATGAATGAATGAAAAAAGTGCACATTTAATATGATGCTTAGCAGTATGGTTTTTTCCACTGCATTTTCTTACCTAGATGACAAAGTTTCATGCAAAGTTACTAGTGTTGTTCAAGACAGTGTCTTGCTCTGGGACTCTGTTGCAGTAGCCACTGGGCCAGAGCCCCATAGTTCTGGAAACCTATCTGTGAGCATCTCCCTTGCCAGGTAACACTTGGTGTCATTCTGCCTAGGGCGTAAGTCCTGGAGAAGGCTGTCCCCAGCAAGCCGATCCAGAGCAGGAATGGAGAGAGAAACTGTTTTCTGAATGCCAGGATGAGTTTTCCGAGATGTTTGGACAGTATGATGGTAAGATTCCTTACGGTGTTTATTTATCTCATGTTGATGTCATAATGCAGCTGTATGCTTGGAAGGGGTGTGGCTTGGACATTATTACACGCTGACCCACATAACACTAACCCAGATATGCCTGGGTGGTTAGAGTGCTGATGTCTTTCTCTTGCGTTTTCCAGCTGATTTTCTGAGGGAGGATGAAGACGAGGAAGACTTTGGAGACTGGGCGGAGCGGATCAGGCGTGAGTATGTGGCGAAGCAGCAGGCAAGAGTGCAGAGTGGCGGACCTTCATCACGCTCCAGGAAAGTGAAAAATGAACGAGATAGAGAGGAAGAGGAGCGGAGCCACAGGGAGCTCCACGCCAGGCTGGAGAAGGAGCACCAGGAGTACCTGGAGCGCGCAGCCCGCAAGCATGAAGAGACGCAGCGAGGTCGGAAGACACGTTACGAAGAGCGTTGCGCTGCCACCTTTCACAGCTCCACTTCCTCCCCAGGGGTGGAACCCAGTGACATGCTGGGATACAATGACATCCCCTGGCCAGCCCCACGGGGCTCTCTGGATGAGATGCTGGCGGTAATGTTGCATGGCGCAGACCGATCCGACGTTCCTGCCTTCCGGAAGCTTATCAGACGGCAGCAGGCCCTCTGGCACCCAGATAAATTTTCCCAGCGCTGTGACGGGCGGCTGCTAGAGAGAGACCGGCAGAAGATCATGAATACAGTCACCTCCCTCTCTCAGGAGCTCAACAGACTGGCCCAGAGCCTCCGCTGACTCAGGGTGTTGTCTGCACATTCAGTCAAGGACGAACAGAATCAGCTGCTATACACTAATATAGAAATAAAGTCTGTGTTCTTCCTCTTGTATACAGAGGCACTGTATTATACTGCAGTGTTCCATCAGCTCTTGACATATGGATATGTTTCACTGTGGAAAGTAAGGGGGCCAATACGATTGGCTGTCAATCCACATGTTTTAAGATTTTAAATAAAAAAAAAACCTGTAGATGTTTAGTGGTTTCCTGTCTATCCATCTATCTTATATAGGTGTTCCACAGAAACAGGACAGAGGTCCCTCTGAGATTTATATGTATGTCTATATATATATATATATATATATATATATATATATATATATATATATAGAGAGAGAGAGAGAGAGAGAGAGATTGTAGTAGTGAAGTACATAACGTTTCTAGAGAAACAGGACATTTGGACAGAGGTCCTTCATCAGCTGTGCAAGCAATATGCTTCTGAAGTTCTAGGAGGTGAAATATTGTGAAACATCATTTTCTGCCCTAAAGTGGCTTCACCTTCTAGAACTACAGAAGCATTCTGCTTGCACAGCCGATAAAGGACCTCTGTCCAAAACATCCTGTTTCTCTGCTTCACTTACCTTGTGTGGTTGGTTGCGTGTGCATGTGCGTGTACATCATGTACATTTGTACATCTGAAACGTCCTGTTATATATGTATATAAAACCTTATACACGTCAATACCAACACACCCGGATATTAAAACAAAAAACAATATACTTGTGTGTGTGATGGTAGTGCTGTAACCCTAGGGATTGGAGGTTGGTCTAAATTTGTATGGGGCTCTCAAACTGAAATTACATAGTTTCTGGGTATGGACCGTAGTCAGCCACACCCACAAAGGGTTTTTAGCTTTATTTAATGTGAATTTAACACTGCAGGTTTCTAATATGGTTCTGTGGCGCTCTTATATCAATAAGGCCCAACTTTCGCCGTGTTAGCCTGGAATGTCATTTAAACATTTGTCGTATTGCTTGTGAACATGAACTAATGTGTGGACCAGGCGGAGTTAGTGGAGGCCGTGCTGTACACCGTGGTTAAATAGCGTACCAAAACACAACGCAAACATTCGATTTTATAATTAGGGCCGTGCACGTGCCACTGTCCGAGACTGGGAGATGTAGTCTTGTGTATGTGTTTATATATCTTGCAAATCTTGGATGAAAATGTTCATTCAGCTCTATTCGGCAAAATCTTGACGTGCCACGTAACTGTTAATACCAGTTTAAACAAAGGACAGGCAGATGGCCGGTCTTTGGAAGAATACAGCACAGAATATATTAAAGGATGCTCCGGTTGCCAGATTGTGCTAAAATCCGGTTAGACATAAAAATCACGATAGTGTTCTGATCCGCGTGATAAACAGGCAAGCGGAGACAGTAAAAACTACCTATACTTTAAAATCAATAACCTATAATTAGTTTTTAAATGAAGTGAGGTTAACGGGTTGAACATGAAAGAGAGATGCTTACGGGTAGAATAACTAAAGTTTAGCGGACTTTATGGCGGAAGTTATTTTGAATCTCAAGATATTGTTATTGCAAAACAATATTAACCTTCTTGATGTTTTGGGACATTTCTGTCTTAATTTCTTAAACTCTGGTCATTTCACTTATTTAAAAGGGATAAAGCATCTGGCAACCTAAAGACGCAACGTATGGCACAGACGGGACTAGCACTACACCAGTGAGATTGTGTCCTGCACTCATTTTAGATGCTTAACGCTAAAAGCTCTAATGTTTATTTTTGACGGTGGATAGTGTCTGTTTGTTGGCTTTTTAAACAAGCGCCGTTTTGGCCACATCATCGCGCGATTTATGTATTTTCAATGGCGACACGTCAATTAAAGGTACAGACGACTATCGATTACTATAGAGAGCCGCTAGGTAAGACGCTGAACGCACTTGGTCTCGGATGGAAATTTCGTTTTGGCGTCATACTATTTTGAGATTTTCCCACGTGAAGAGTGCACCTGCTCTTCTTCTTTTCTTTGCTAAAACAGGATTCTTTGGGTTATTATTTTTGTTTGCCTTCTAAACAATTTCAAGAATCCGGCGTCCAACTATCGTATTTTGGAATATACTCAGACTTTACCAAATGCCATGAGTTTCCCTTTACCAATCGGACACAACTAATGTAAATAGGTTTGTTTTCACCCCGCGCGGTGCGAGGCCGGAGACGGATTTAGTCTGCAGCAAGGTGGTCGGCTACCGATCGGTAAGATGGGGTCGGGCTTTCGGAGTGAAGAGATGTGCTTGGCGCAGCTGTTTCTGCAGTCGGGCTCAGCGTACGACTGCATCAGCGAGCTCGGAGAGATGGGTCTGGTCGAGTTCCGAGATGTAAGTCTCTCTTGCATTTTAGACAGGCCTCTTTACGGATGCCGGTCTAAATAGGCTGATGATTGCCTGACTGTGGTGGATTCTAGGTCATGCTTTTTCAGCAGCTAAGAACAAGCATGGATGACTGAATATATGATGATGTGTCACCTATGAGACAGTTGTGTGTAACACTGCCTGACTCCAACCCAGGGCTAACAGTGACCATCTGTGTTAGAAAGGTTAACGCTCCATTGAGGGCCGATTAATCGGATCAATTCATTACCAAAAAGCTGCACAAATCCGCATAAAAGCCTGTAATTTCTGCGTTAGCCTGCGTTAATCCCCCTTTGTAGTTACTGTGTAGGTCACTGTGTGGGCGTGCATGTTTGTGTGTGACTGTATTTGTTACCAGTGATGAGACCACTGATAGCAGAGTAATACTGCACACGACGAGTCCTTAAAATACCATTCTGAGAGCTTATTGAAATACTATATCTTATTGTTATCACACAATTCCTAAAGTTAGACCAGTGTTCTTAATGCCAGATCAGTGTTCCTAACCCTAGTCCAGCCTTCCTAACCCTAGAACAGTGTTCCTAAAGCTATACTTGTGCTTCATAACTCCAGAACAGTGTTCCTAAAGCTAGAGCAGTGTTCCTCCCTGCCAGCCCTGGAGAACTGCAACACTGCCCTGTTTAGTGTTCGCCTTGCTTCTGTAGCCTCGGAAGCTGCAGTGAGTGCAGGGTAGGCCGTACAGCGGGAACACAGGCAGGTTACTGCCCGTCCAGCGCTAGGTCCCAGGGTTTCTGCTCCAGACCGCCAGGCGTGTGCTAATCTGGCTGTGATGTGCTCTGTACGAAACTGATGTACCATTAAAGCCAGATATTCAAGGCAAGAGCTGACGGCAGATGTCTCGTTTCAGCTCAACCCCAATGTCAGCCCCTTCCAACGGCGCTTTGTGAGCGAGATCAAGAGGTGTGAGGAGATGGAGAGAATTCTGGGTAAGAGGGATTTTTTCACACATTTGGCAACCTCTCGACCATGTACTAATTTCCACCACTATGTTAATTGTGCCAGTTAATACTTTGATTGCTCCCTGGATTTAAAAAGTAGAGTCTCTTATTTCACATTTGTGTAGTTTAGTTCACATCTGTAAAGGCTACAGATCATTTTCAACAAAACAAAATTATTAAGACATCTTTGAGGCCATAAGGATGACAATTGGGTTTAGATCAGAAAGTAACTGATACTTTTACAAACATGCACTGTTTAGAATTACGCTCACCTGAAGATGAATATGTAAATAAATATGTAAATTCACAGATCTTATTAAAATATGATTGCATATACGTTTTTGCATAAGCATCTTTTTTAGGGAAGGCAATGGTAATATCAGGCAAATATATTTTAGTGTATCTGCATTACCCTCGTTTTTGTATGTGGGCATGTGTAAGAAATCTTGCATGCGTGTGCAGGATTTTCCTCTGTATCTGTGTAATGTGTCTGTGAGGGAGGACATTTTGCTGTGGTTTTGTCCCAGGGGTGTGTTCTTGAGAGAGAGACTGCTTTGCTATACAAATTAATACAATGTTGGGTATGTAGGGTGTAAATGTGTGAGTGTGTGTGTGTGTGTATCTGTGTGCAGGATACCTCCTGAGAGAAATCAGAAAGGCAAACATCGGTATTCCAGAGCCTGAAGTCAGTCCTGCAGCTCCTATACCAAAACATGTCCTGGAGATCATGGTAACTCTGCTGCACAGGCAGAACTGCTGTTTCCCTGCAGCCTTATACCAGTATTTTGGGGACTACAGTTCCCAGAGTGCACTTTTTGTGGTTTGCAAATCGATCTTGGTAATAAGATGCCATAAACCTGTGGTCTCCAGCCCTTCCTGTCAGCCCTTAATATCTGATCGAACTCATCGCTGTCTTCAGAGCACATTCATTATCTGAAGCTGATGTGTTTCATTGGAAACTGAACACTAAGGACCATGTCCATGTGGACTGGGCTAATCTGAGGATTTGGACTGGGCTAATCTGTTCAGTACACTCAGGCCTAGCAAGTCCCCACTCCAAGTTTAGTGAAGTTTTAAAATAACCCCAAAAGTCTTTGAATATATATGTCACATTACAGAAAATTGCATTTTTATTATTTTTTTGCTGAACGACTTCATGATCCTGCAGGAAAATTCTGCTATGATCCCTCCAGAAGCTGCTTGCAACACATAACTTGTGGATAATAAGATTTGAATCACCTCTAATGCATCAGTTTGAATCACCTCCCCAAGTCCTCCAGGACCTTCTCTTGCTATGGAAGGCAGTTTAAAAAGAAGACCTCAGTATTGTCTTTGAATGTTTGAACCTGTCTTATCAAGCCCTTGTCTTGGTAAGGCTTCAGTATCTGCATAAATGAACTCACGAATGTTTGGGAACACCCCACTGACATGCACTGTCAGTGAAAGAGTTTGCATGTGGGTGAGTGACTCAGAGTAGACGACTGAACCCGCTGGTGTTGGGGTGAGTGACTCAGAGCAGACGACTGAACCCGCTGGTGTTGGGGTGAGTGACTCAGAGCAGACGACTGAACCCGCTGGTGTTGGGGTGAGTGACTCAGAGTAGACGACTGAACCTGCTGGTGTTGGGGTGAGTGACTCAGAGCAGACGACTGAACCCGCTGGTGTTGGGGTGAGTGACTCAGAGTAGACGACTGAACCTGCTGGTGTTGGGGTGAGTGACTCAGAGTAGACAACTGAACCCGCTGGTGTTGGGGTGAGTGACTCAGAGTAGACGACTGAACCCGCTGGTGTTGGGGTGAGTGACTCAGAGTAGACAACTGAACCCACTGGTGTTGGGGTGAGTGACTCAGAGTAGACAACTGAACCCGCTGGTGTTGGGGTGAGTGACTCAGAGCAGACGACTGAACCCGCTGGTGTTGGGGTGAGTGACTCAGAGCAGACGACTGAACCCGCTGGTGTTGGGGTGAGTGACTCAGAGTAGACGACTGAACCCGCTGGGAGTCAGCTGCACTGGGTAATGGAGTGTGTTGCTCATTACCCAGAGTCCCCGGGTGCAGAAGGAGTTAGGTGGACTGATTGTGTTCAGTACGTGAAACATTTGTGGGTGTGTTTGGCATGTCAGTCTGGTGGTTAAGATGCCTTGTTGTTATGCAAAGGATGTAGCTCCATTGCTCAGTACATGGTTTGTATTACTTTTCTGTCCCACTATGCGAAGGTTTGACTCATAAATATTTAGTAGATTGCCAAGGTTTTGGCTCATAAATATTCAATATATTGCATTAATGACAATTTACAACAATTAGTTGTTTGAGAAGTAGAAGGTTAGACAGAGTTTGGAATTAGCAGACAGTTACATGCTGATACAAGACAGGTTACTAAGCAACAATGGTAATATAAATCAGTTAGATGTTCGCAACAGATCTGAAATTTTGTTTAAAACATTTGATTATAAAAATGACTTGAGTATGTGTATCGTCACATTATAGCTTTACCATATTGCCTCCACTGAACTATATTATCAGTGGAGTAGGGAATGACTACACTGTGTAGTGCTGGGTTACCCCCTCCTGGGACTGGGGCACATTAATATAACAAAGTGGGATGTAACTGAATGATGAGTAAATATGGACCAGGCATTGCATGGCTGAATGCATGTTGCAGTATAGTCCTGAAGCGCCCCCTGCTGGTGTTCTGCCGCCAGGAACAGCTGCAGCGGCTGGAGCTGGAGCTCAGTGAGGTGGCTAGGAACAAAGAGAAGCTACAGCGGAACCTTCTGGAACTCACAGAGTACACACACACGCTGAGGATTACACGGCAATTCATGCACAGCCGCTCCAGGGTGGGTCCACACACACTCGCGCACACACACACAGAATTGATTTATTGAGCGAGTGCTCTTCTGCAATCTCCTGTGTTTTACCGACTTTGGTTCCCATTAGACAACTCAGTTTAGAGTCCTAAAGTTATCCTTGTTAAGCAGAGCCATACACACGCGCACACACACACACACACACACACACACACACACACACACACACACACACATATATATATATATATATATATATATATATATATATATATATATATATATATAGATAGGTACACACACATGTATATACAGTATAGTAATGTATAGTAATACATAATGTATAGTGATGTATAATGTAGCTATACTATACTATACTATATATATATTATATATATAATATATCTTATACTATATATAGTATAATATATTAGTAGAATACAATTCCCCAATTATTTTCTTAATTAAAATAATGTGATTTACTGTGTTTGTATTTTGTGTTCACTTCCCTGTGTGCGTATGTATGTATGTATGTATGTATATGTGTGTGTGTGTGTGTGTTTGCATGTGTGTGTTCAGCATGAGGCCCTGGGTCCACAGTATGAAGAGTTCCCCTCTCTGGAGGCGGAGTCTGTGGCAGGCTACACTGGCATGCAGAGACTGGGGGCTAAACTGGGGTGAGACGGATGCATCATATGTATATTTGTTAAATGAATTGTTACATTGTTACATAGTAACACATATACAATATATATATGTACAATATATACGTGTGTGTGTGTGTGTGCAGGTTCATCTCAGGCCTGATCCAGCGTGTGAAGGTGGAGGCGTTCGAGCGTATGTTGTGGAGGGTGTGTAAGGGTTACACCATACTCAGCTATGCTGAAGTGGATGAGAGTCTGGCAGACTTAGACACTGTGAGTGATCACCTTCATTCCATCTTTGCTAACACACACACACACACACACACAAACATGCCATTTCACTGTCCTTGCACTTGAACTATTTTGCTATTTTCATTTTCTCTTTAATGAATAATTTAAAACATACATAGTGTATAAACAAAATATATGCATGTCTCAGAGAACAGCAAGTTTATATTGTAATTATGGGTCAAACAGCCTTCCAGAACATACAAAAACAAACATAAAAACATAAAATGCTCAGTCTCGATATGAGAAAGTGAGGTCTGTTTCTGTGGTGAGGCAGGAGTCCATGCGAACACCCAATGAAGCTTTTGACACCTGAACTGAAGCCTCATCGGGACTTTTTAAAGCCATTTGTTCCACAGCAGCTCTATAGGATATAAACATTTATGCTTGAAGACAATAAATTCTCGTGCACCCCAAGAGTTCAAAGAAAGCCATAGAATCTCACACAGAACATACGTAAGAATCTACAGTCCAGACATTAAGCCCTAAGTGAACACAAAGTATCACAGCCATGCCCACAAAACACTGATTCTTGCTGACTCCTTTACATTTATGGTGTTTAGGTTTTTAACTTACAGTTATGACTAAATACAACCTGAGCAAGTGAGGCTTGAACCACAAACCTTCTGGCTACAGTTGGTGATGATTACATGTATGTGTGAAGTGTTTCTAGAGGCGGTGTTGTTTAAGAGTCCTCTGTCCTCTTTTTGCTTTCATCTGCAGGGGGAGATCAGTAAAAATGTGGTCTTCCTCATCTCTTTCTGGGGCGACCAGATTGGCCAGAAGGTTCAGAAGATCTGTGACTGGTGAGAGCCATTAGCCAGTTGACAGCTCAGAATTAGGTATACTTGTGAAGATTGTGAAGATTGGGCTGGACTTCCTGTGATATCCATGATTGTTCAGAACTCCTGCTTTGGTGTGTGTCTGTGTGTGTGTGCGTGTGTGTGTTTTAGCTACCACTGTCATCTCTACCCCCACCCAGAAACTGATGAAGAGAGAGCAGATGTAATGGACAGTCTGAAGATGCGAATTCAGGATCTCCACAATGTATATATATATATATTTTTTTTTTGCTTTAATAATTTCTTTGTTAATTTTCTAACCTTTTCTTCCCATTGTGCTACAGCGCCCACTGCTGGGTTAGCCAGAGAGCTGCAGGACTCTTGCTTGTGACTTAGTCTGTTGTTTTCAGATCTCAGGAAAGAAATATCACATTCATACACACTTACACGGCCACACATGCAGCATATTGGAAATGACTCCAAATGTCACATGTGTTGTCCTGCTGGTCTGGAGGGCCACTGCATTCAAGAGTTGCTGTGTTTAGTGTTCAAGGGGTTTAATACTACATAATTAAGAGCTACATAATTTAGTCTTGCAGTGTTTACTGCTTGATGCATTAGGGATTAGTCTTGGGATTAGGGTTTGGTAGAGCATGCCTTAGCTGAGCAGTGTGTAGGCCTCCTAGCCTCAACCCACCTTGATTCAGCTGAACCAGGTCACCCGCTAATGATCAAACGATCAAGCCCTTGAATCAGCGAGTTGATTCAGGTGTGTTAGAGCATGACTGTGGTTCCCCATAACTGCGCTGCGAGATGGCAGTAGACCCTGCAGCTCTGTCACTCCTTGCCCTTCCGCTACACCTGTCAGGTCCTCCACCGTACTGAGGAGTACCTGAAGCAGGTGCTCCAGAAGGCGTCCGAGTCTGCCCACTCCTGGCTGCTGCAGGTGACCAAGATGAAGGCCATCTACCACATCCTCAACCTCTGCAGCTTCGACGTCACCAACAAGTGTCTCATCGCCGAGGTGTGGTGTCCCATCAATGACCTGACCAACCTGCGGAGGGCGCTGGAGGAGGGCTCTGTGAGTGGCAGTGTTCAAAGCCCAGGGCTCTCCTGTTGTAAATAAAACCATAGTGCTTAGTAGTGTCTCTGATAAGTATTAAACAATAAAGTAATAAATAAAAAAGTAAATTGAACATAAGTGAGTGGTGAAATAATCAATCTTATTAAATGCTGACAGAGAAGAGGCGATGCAACAGTGCCATCCTTCGTGAACTGTATACCGAGTAAAGACACCCCGCCAACACTTCTGAGGAGCAATAAGTTCACCTCCGGCTTCCAGAGCATAGTGGAAGCTTATGGGGTTGGGGACTACAGGGAAGCCAGCCCAGGTGAGTGCTGCGCTCCGTCAGCGCCCCCTAGTGACTGACCTTCATCTCTGCAGCCTATATGTCTCGTTGATAATCCCCTTGTTTGTGTCAAGAGTTTTTAACTCTAAGTTTAATCTCTATCCACAGCCCCCTTTACTATAATCACCTTTCCATTCCTGTTTGCGGTGATGTTCGGAGACGTCGGTCATGGCATTGCCATGGCGCTCTTTGCCTTGTGGATGGTGCTGAGTGAGAAGAACCATAAAAGAAGACGCTCAGGAAATGAGGTCAGAGCAGGAAATTGAATTCTGTTCCTATGAAAAGCTTTATTCTTCCTTGAAGGCCTATTGTGTTCTATTGTGTTTTTTGTTCTATTGTGAATCAGATGTCATGCATATCTGCCCCTGCCTTGTGAATCAGATTTTTATGCATATCTGCCCTGCTTTGTAATCAGATTTCATGCATATCTGCCCCTGCCTTGTGAATCAGATTTCATGCATATCTGTCCCTGCTTTGTGACACTGGTTGTAGATGTGGAGTCTGTTTTATGAAGGGCGTTACATCATCCTGATGATGGGACTGTTCTCCATGTACACGGGACTCATCTACAATGACTGCTTCTCCAAGTCCCTCAACATCTTTGGGTCTGGCTGGAACATCAAGGCTATGTTCAGGGAGCAGCAGTGGACGTGAGCCGCAGTCACACACACATGCATACACACACAGACAAACACACACACACACGCACATGAATGCACACACACACCCATGCATACACGGACTTCAGAAAGGTGTTCAGCTTCATGTACTCAAGAGAGCAAGAAAAATACAATTAGACAGAAAACATTTCCAATTAGCCAGAAAGTCATAATTAGACAGAAATTTCAGATAAAGGTTATCTGGGTTTTTAAGTATGAAGAATGTTTTCCAAAAAATATTTACAAATATGTAATTACAAATGCATATTTACTGTACCAGTAAACAGAATTTTTCAGCCTATTTCTTCTTTCTATTTCTGCCTATTTTTCTGCAGAAACGAAACGTTACAAACGAATGCTCTCCTCTCCCTTGACCCCAATGTGTCTGGCGTCTTCACTGGACCCTATCCGCTAGGCATCGATCCAGTACGTGTCAGACCTACCCTGCTGTGAGCGGGTTAAAAACCAAGTTACAGCTCAAAGGTCCACAGTACTGTGGTGCAGACAGACCTGACTCACTCTCGCTGAACTGTCTGTGCAGATATGGAACCTGGCGGTGAATCGGCTTGTCTTCCTGAACTCCTACAAGATGAAGATGTCTGTGATCATTGGGGTCATACACATGAGCTTTGGCGTGGTGCTTAGTGTTTTTAACCATTTGTACGTAAGCTGGTCGTATATACTAGCTGGTCTGTTGTCCTTTTCGGCTTGCCGTACGGCACTGCTTACTAGGCTCTCTGCGTCCCCCTGCCCCTCACAACTCTGTGCGTTTCCGTGTACAGACACTTCAGGCAGAAGTTTAAGATCTACCTGCTGTTTCTACCCGAGCTGCTCTTCCTGCTGTGCCTCTTTGGCTACCTGGTCTTCATGATCTTCTACAAATGGCTGGCGTTCTCCTCACAGGATTCACGCACAGCTCCCAGCATCCTCATCCACTTCATCGGCATGTTCATGATGCAGGGAAACACCACTTCGCCACTCTATCCTGGTCAGGTGTGTGTGTGTGTGTGTGTGTGTGTGTGTATGCATAGGATGGTTTCACTGTGTGTGAGTATGCACACGTGTGTTTTTGAGTACCCTTGGTTTTCACCTGTACTCCAGTGAGACTTTGTGTGTGTGTGTGTGTGTCTTACAGGCAGGACTGCAAGTGTTCCTGGTGGCTGTCGCCCTGCTGTGTGTTCCAGTGCTGTTGCTAGGGAAACCGCTTTACCTCTACTGGCTGCATCATGGTGGCAAGAGCCTGGGAGTCCACAGGGTGTGTGTACGTGCTAGTTCATTATTACAGCATGAGAGGAGAAACCTGAGCATGTGTGTGTTTGTGTGTGTGTCAAAACTACAAACAGGGCTACCAGCAGAACAAGAACTAATATTGCTTATTTGTCCAGCTGATTTACATAACACCAACTGGCCCTGTGCAAGCTTATGATTATAACTGAGCCTTATGCCTCTGTAGACAGCTGTGTATGTAGGAGCTGGTGTGTGTGTGTGTGTATGTGAATGCTCAGGTGTGTGACAGTTTTGCTGTGTGCAGGGCTATGAGAGAGTCCGGCGTCTGAGTGAGGACGATCTCTCGCCCTCTGTGGGCCATGATGAGGAAGAAGGCCTGGATGATCCCCTTGGCCGCGAGAGTTTTCCACAGGAGGTCAGTCCTCTGACTAATGTACCGAAACACCCTCAAAACACCCCCAGTCTGAAACACCCCCAGCATAACCTGACTCAGCCCCAACACAGCACGAAACATCTGCAACACAGGCCAGAACACCTATCGATACAGCCCACAACACATCATCCATCCATCCATCCATTGTCTTCCGCTTATCCGGGTCCGGGTCACGGGGGCAGTAGCCTAAGCAAAGAGGCCCAGGTTTCCCTCTCCCCAGCCACCTCTTCCAGCTCTTCTGGGGGGGATACCAAGGCGTTCCCAGGACAGCCGAGAGATATAATCTCTCCAGCATGTCCTGGGTCTTCCCCGGGTCTCCTCCCAGTTGGACATGCCCAGAGCGCCTCCCTAGGCAGGCGCCCAGGTGGCATCCGAACCAGATGCCCGAACCACCTCAGCTGGCTCCTCTCTACGTGGAGGAGCAGCGACTCTACTCCGAGCCCCTCCCGGATGACTGTGCTCCGTACCTTATCTCTAAGGGAGAGCCCAGACACCCTGCGAAGAAAACTCATTTCGACCGCTTGTATTCGCGATCTCATTCTTTCTGTCACTACCCAAAGCTAGTGACCATAGGTAAGAGTCGGAACGTAGATTGACCAGTAAATTGAGAGCTTTGCCTTTTGGCTCAGCTCTCTCTTCACCACAACGGTCCGGTACAGCGACCACAATACTGCAACCGCTGCACCGATCCGCCTGTCAATTTCTCGTTCCATCCTTCCCTCACTCGTGAACAAGAACCCGAGATACTTAAACTCCTCCACTTGAGGCAAGGACTCACTCCCCGACCCAGAGAGGGCACTCCACCCTTGTCTGACTGAGTACCATGGTCTCAGTTTTAGAGGTGCTGATTCTCATCCCGGCCGTCTCGCACTCAGCTGCAAACTGATCCAGCGAGAGCTGTAGGTCTTGGCCTGATGATGCCAACAGGACCACATCATCTGCAAAGAGAAGGCGTGGAATCCTGAGGCCACCAAACCGAACCCCCCTCCGCCACTTGGCTACGCCGAGAAATTCTGTCCATAAAAGTTATGAACAGAACCGGTGACAAAGGGCAGCCTTGGCGGAGTCCAACTCCCACCAGAAACCAGTCTGACTTACTGCCGACCATGCGAACCAAACTCCTGCTCCGTTTGTACAGGGACTGGATAGCCCGTAGCAGCGGGCCCCGTACCCTATACTCCCGGAGCACCCCCAGAGGAATCCCCGAGGGACACGGTCGAATGCCTTTTCCAAATCCACAAAACACATGTGGACTGGTTGAGCAAACTCCCATGCACCCTCTAGGACCCTCGCAAGGGTGAAAAGTTGGTCCAGTGTTCCACGACCAGGACGGAACCCACATTGTTCCTCTTGTAACTGAGATTCGACTATCGAACAGACTCTCTTCTCCAGAACCCCTGCATAGACCTTACCGGGGAGGCTGAGAAGTGTGATCCCCCGATATTTGGAGCACACTCTCCGGTCCCCTTTCTTAAAAAGGGGAACCACCACCCCGGTTTGCCAATCCAGAGGCACTGCCCCCGATGTACACGCGATGTTGCAAAGACGTGTCAACCAAGACAGTCCCACAACATCCAGAGCCTTAAGGAACTCAGGACGGATCTCATCCACCCCCGGAGCCTTGGCACCAAGGAGTTTCACAACTACCCTGGTCACCTCAGCCCTAGTGATGGGCAAACCCCCATCCGAGTCCTCTGGTTCTGCTTCCTCTGTGGAAGACGTGATGGTGGGATTGAGAAGATCCTCGAAGTATTCCTTCCACCGCCTAATGACATCCCCATTCGAGGTCAGCCGATCCCCAGCCCCACTGTATACAGTGTTGGTCGGGAACCGCTTTCCCCTCCTGAGTTGCCTGACGGTTTGCCAGAACCTCCTCGGAGCCAATCGAAAGTCACTTTCCATCACTGAAAGTCACTCTTCTCACACCCGAGTTTTTGCCTCTGCGACAGTCAAAGCCGCGATCCGCTTGGCCCCCCTGTACCTGTCTGCTGCCTCCAAAGTCCCACGGGCCAACCAGGCCCTATAGGACTCTTTCTTCAGCATGACGGCCTCCCTTACCCGAGGTGTCCACCACCGGGTTCGGGGATTGCCGCCACGACAGGCACCGACAACCTTGCGGCCACAGCTCCGATCTGCCGCATTGACAATAGAGGCACGGAACCAAGCCCACTCAGACTCAATGTTTCCGGCCTCCCTCGGGATGCGGTCAAAGCTTTGTCGGATGTGGGAGTTAAAGATCTTTCTGACAGGTTCCTCTGCCAGACGTTCCCAGCAAACCCTCACAGTACGTTTGGGTCTGCCAGGTCTGTCCGGCATCCTCGCCCGCCATCTGATCCAACTCACCACTAGGTGGTGATCGGTTGACAGCACAGCTCCTCTCTTTACCCGAGTGTCCAAGACACACAGTCGCAAGTTCAACGATACGATTACAAAATCGATCATCGAACTGCGACCTAAGGTGTCCTGGTGCCATGTACACTTATGGACACCTCTGTGCTCAAACATGGTGTTCGTTATGGACAAGCTGTGACGAGCACAGAAGTCCAATAACAGAACACCACTCAGGTTCAGATCGGAGAGGCCGTTCCTCCCAATCACGCCCTTCCAGGTCCTACTGTCATTGCCCACGTGAGCATTGAAGTCCCCCAGCAGAACAATGGAATCCCCAGAAGGGGCACTTTCCAGTACCCCCTCCAAGGACTCCAAGAAGGCCGGGTACTCCGAACTGCCATTCGGTGCATAAGCACAAACAACAGTCAGAGCCCGTTCCCCGACCCTAAGGCGCAGGGAAGCAACCCTCTTATCTACTGGGAAAACCCCAACACACAGGCAGCGAGCCGGGGAGCTATGAGTAAGCCCACTCCAGCCCTCCGCCTTTCACCCTGGGCAACTCCAGAAAAGAATAAAGTCCAGCCTCTCTCGAGAGGATTGGTTCCAGAACCTAAACTGTGTGTGCCTCACACACCAGCTCAGGCTCCTTCCCATCCAGAGAGGTTACGTTCCATGTCCCAAGAGCCAGCTTCAGTAACCGAGGGTCGGTACGCCAAGGCCCCCGCCTTCGGCCACCGCCCAAACCACAATGCACCGAACCCCTAGTACTACCTCTCCCACAGGTGGTGGGCCCATGGGAGAGTGAACCCATGTAATTCCTTCGGGCTGTGCCCGGCCGGGCCCCATGGGTAGAGAGCCGGCCACCAGGCGCTCGCCGAGGAGCCCCTCTCCCAGGCCTGGCTCCAGGGTGAGGCCCCGGTAACCCTGATCCGAGCAAGGGTATCTGGGTCCTGTTTTTAAATTCCATTGGGGTTTTTTTTTTGGACCACTCTTTGTCTGGCCCATCACCTAGGATGAATTTGCCATGGGAGACCCTACCAGGGGCATTGCCCCCGACAACCTAGCTCCTAGGATCACATAGGCACGCAAACCCCTCCACCACGATAAGGTGGTGATCCATGGAGGAGCACAACACACCAATACAGCCTAAAATACCCTCAACACTGCCCAGAATTTCTCTGATGTAACCCATACAGCCCAGAACACACCTGATACAGCCCAGAACACACCTGATATAGCCCAAATCACCCCAAAATAATTGAATGAATTACCACCAACACAGCTCGAATCACTGCAACACAGCCTGATTCACCCCAAATACAGCCCAGAACACCCCAACAGCCTGAAATAACATGGAACAACCAATGTAACCATGATCTTGTGTTTGTTTGTGTGTGTTTATTTGCTTGCAGTTTGATTTTGGGGATGTCTTACTCCATCAGTCTATCCACACCATAGAGTACTGCCTGGGCTGCATCTCCAACACTGCGTCCTATCTGCGCTTGTGGGCACTCAGTCTGGCTCATGCCCGTACGTTTTCCCACACACACTCGTGCACATGCACACACACAAACACACACACACAAGGGGATTTCCAATTCACATTTTCTGTACTCTGCTTTGCTGCATATGTGTGTGCGTGTGTACGTGTGTGTGCACGCTTGTGGGTGTGTGTGTGTGTGTGTGTGTGTGTGTACGTGTGTGTTTCAGAGCTGTCGGAGGTGCTGTGGACGATGGTTTTGCGTGTGGCTCTGAGGATTAGCTCTAGACTAGGGGTTCTTGTTCTAGCTCCTGTCTTCAGTGTGTTTGTCCTGCTTACTGTCTCCATCCTGCTGATCATGGAGGGCCTCTCTGCCTTCCTGCACGCGCTACGTCTGCACTGGTCAGTGCACACACACACACACACACTCACTCTCACACCTGCAATGGTCTGTACACATATAGACACACACACACAGTCACACCTGCAATAGTCTGTACACATACAGACATACACGCACAGACACACACACCTGCAATAGTCTGTACACATACAGACATACACACACAGACACATACTTTCACACACACACACACAGACATACACACACAGACACATACTCTCACACACACACACACACACACACACACACACAGACATACACAACTGCAACATTCGGTAGATCAGTACACGTGAACACAGTCACACGCAGCCACACTTACAGACAGACTAATCAGTGCTCACACACACATACACGCACGAACTCACCAGTGAGCCCATACAGATTCACACACATATACGCTCTAATACTGTTTTACACTCTTAAACACACACACCATCACAGACACACATTTTTATCTCTTTGTGTCTCTTTCACGAACACACTAACACAGCACCAAACACATAAACACTCATGAGTAGACAAAGGCTGTCCGACATTTCCTCTTGCTGTAATCTCATTTGAATTTCATCTCTCTTAATAATATCGGGATTAGCACATCTTTCATTACAGTGCATTGCGTATAATCCATTCCTACCTTCATTCGGTAATCTGAAGAGATTGCTTAACAGTTGTGTTACTTGTCTTGTTAAGTCATCACTTACATATACATACTCCCTCTGTCTCCTATCTTTATCTGCAGGGTGGAGTTTCAGACTAAGTTCTACAGTGGAACGGGTGTCAAATTCGCCCCGTTTGACTTCTCTCTCCTGCCCTCTGTCTTCGAGCAGGACGGCTTACTGTGAGCGGCGAAGAACGCATCAGTGTTGAGCCCACCCCCACAGCTTACTGTGACCCTCGACACCTACGCTCCTCCACTGACTCAGCAGTAGTGTAGGCAGTGGGCGGGCGTGTCGCCCCCCTCCCATGCCCCACTCACCCCTCCACTCATATCCCTTTTTATAGCAGGATGCCACCGATGACCCCGTACATTTCAGCCGCATCTGTAACTGGCTACCAGCACCGTTTCCATTTAATTACGTGTTTGTCAGCATTGGCCCTGCTGTTATATTTATATTTAGAGATACAAGTCCTGTTTGATAACCATATTTATTCACAAGCATTTTACATCATATCAGATTTCAAAAGTGCCATAAGTATTTTTCAATACACAGTTTTGTATGCTACACTGAAATGAGAACACTTTGGCTAGTCATCTCCTCCATGACTCCTAAATTCTCGCAGACACAAATAACTTGTGATGTTGCAGGTAAACTTTTACAAGTGGTAAACATGTCATGTAGCATTAGTCTGTGTCATACTATATAGAGTTTTCATCCAAATTTTCATGGAATACAGTATTAAAGCATACTTTGCAAAAACAGAGTCCTGATAGTGGTTCATCTTTCTCATTTGTAGGCTTTAAGGCACTGGTGTCCTGATCTACCTGAAAATCTACTTTCAGCACGTGTGTCTAATATGTAGGGGCAACTGAGGGGTTTGATTATCTGCATCAAATGATTAGATCAGGTCTAGAACTAAACTCTACAGGTGCTAGATCAGGATCTAAACTCTAGAGATTCTATATCTCCATGAACTAAACTCTACAGGCACTAGATCTCCAGAAACTAAATTCTACAGGCACTAGATCTCCAGGAACTAAATTCTACACATGCTGGATCTCCAGGAACTCTTCGGATTCCAGATCTCTAGGAAGTAAACGCCACAGACATTATTATTTTTTTTGTTCAATGTGGAACACACCCTTAAAGGTCACATTTGTGGCTTCAACTACAGTGCTTTTAAAGTGTGTCTTAAACTAATGTTTCAGGGTAGCATTCCTCCCCAGTTTGGCTTAAACCTAGGAAAGAGCAGTTCTTGGTGTGTTCATAGGTGTCATCTTATTATAACTGCTCGTCATGTTTCCTTCATGTAAACTGAAGGGAGGAATCTCCTGAGTTCAATTGTGGAGACCCACTACTTTCTTTAAGACTGGAATGTCTCAAGAATTATGTTTCCAGTAAAACTGAAGACACTGGAGCCACAAAGGTTCTCACTTGATGACTTCATTTAATGTTTAGTACTTTTTATATCGCAGTAATCATTCATCTGTCCATACAAGGTGGATTTTCAACAGCCACCGTTGACGATAGTATCTTGGACACGCGCATCCTCGCATGTGACGGACACACAAGCAGACATAACATCAGTTTATAATTAAATAATCAGTCAAAAATGTCCTGCATGGGAATTAGGAGAAGGAAGAACATTTTTTAATATGTACGAGAAACCGTCCGTCTCCTAAAGCCAGTCTGCATCATCTTGCGAAGCAGTAAAATAAACAACTGAACATCACCATCACTTTTCAAATGAACGCTTAAACATAGACCTAATGCTTTCTGAGCTTACAAAATGATGTATAAAATGTATTAATGTATGTAATAACAAAGAAGCTATTCAAAAGTACGGGATTAGCTTTGGGGAAGCGAAGATAATGTTATAGCTCGCTCTGAGCAACGTCCATTTTCGGCCCGTCCCGCCGATACATACTAAATGTAGGTTACCCCTAATGAATTTAAGGACGGATCCATTCATCGTTTAAAACGAATAAATACTCTAAGAAGATAGAAACGTTACATTAACATCTAGGTATACTAGTACAGGTTTTGACTAAAGTGGGTAAAGAGAAACCTCGTTTTAAGTACATCTGTCGTTATACACATAGTAGTTTTGTTGTATCTTTTTGGTAGCGCCCCAAGACAATTTTCGCGCCTGCGCTGTAGTTCGATTGCTACTGGGCAGAAAAAAAGCAAGTACACGAAATGGCGTCTGCAGCAGGTAAATTAATATTTGCGTTTGGAAAAAAGAATATTTCTACGCAGAAATTGCATTGTTTCACATCAACATTATAAGACTTAATAGTTTGCGTTGCGGCTGTGAATAATAACGACACACAGGGGTATTTCTTGCACAACGTCGTCGTTTAGTTAGCTCCTCCGGCTAGTTTTCCCCCATAGCGACCGGTGCGTGGTAACCCTACGATAGTCTTCGACGGCTGGCTAAGCTAATAATGGCCCCTAGCCACATTCAGAATGGGGTGTGCGGCGAGCAACTGCTGAAACGACGAATTCACGAGAAACCACTAGATATAAGTATCAGGTGTGAACGAATTAGATACGTTTGTGAACGACCCCGTTATAAAGTCGTGTGCTGTGATTGTAGCTAGCGGGCTTGCTGTGTGTCCCGCGATGCTAACACACCTAAACCACAGCCGTTTGGTTTACTAGCTGCTTGGCTAACCGCATAACCGGATAGGTGAACGGTAAATGACCAACGTTTTCCGACGTGTACGTTTTAGCATTCTGTGTATAGCGTAACGTTCTCCATGTCTTTGCCTAATGGTTAGTTAGTACGTTCATAATTCCGCTTTTTAAATCCGTCGGTAGCAGTAACGTAGCTGTGTAACGAGTTTACCGGCCAACCGACACGTTGGCCGTACAGCTAGCCCGTTAGCCGCGTAACCCAGCTTTGTGTTTAGCTGTTTAAGCCGCTCACGTGGTTTGGACGAACCAGTTGTGAATTTAACTCATGTTAGTGTTTGGAAGTTTAATTACTCGCAACGCTGGAAAGGTTTTTCTTTTCCAGTCAGTATCGATGTATATTTATGTTAAGCATACAGAACGTGTATAGCTAGCTAGCAGTGGTTTGTTTTGGTTACCGTCTTTTGTCTCTAACCGGTAGGCGGAGAGTGGTGTGGAAAACGTTGAGCAGATGGCGTCTGCCTATTGAACGAAAGCTATGAGAACTTTGTAAAACTGACCACATACGTGGTGGTGTGTAAAATGAATCCCACGAATAGTGGGTGATTTGGAAGGTTTTGTGGTTCATTGCACATTTTAATGGCTTATTGATTATGTGCGATGTCGGGGTCCCTAGTATTTCCCAAACAGTAGAAGAATTAAGGCACCCAGAAGATGCATGTTGGCGAAGGAAATGCATAAATGTCAGTTAATGTTCTGCCTTTGGTCGCGTGTTTGTCTTTAGTGTTACTAAAACGCTTTGATGAGAAATCGACGAATGGCCTGGGCACTAAGAACATTTAATTTCTTATACTCGAAAATGTCATTCCCCGAGACTGGTCGGTCGTATTCATAAGTGTCAGTCATCATGTGAAATTGGTGCTTTCTTCCCTTATTGAAGGTGGCTGCATCGGTGTTTGGTTTTATATGGCAATACGTCTCTGTACCCTTCACCATTGTTTTTGTTTATTTAATGATGTGGGCATCATAACATGAAAATCTAGATAAAGGTGGATCTCTGATGGCTTCTTGTCTTTTTTTTTTTTTTAAGTAATGTGTTGTTGTTGTTTCAGATTACAACAGTTATGGACAGACTGGAGGACAGCAGGGGTAAGAATACACAGGTTTTCGATTTTCTTGTAAAACTGCTGCTCAGCTTAAATCTGATGCCATAAGCAGCACATTTTTATGCTTTCACTGCTCATCTGAACCTGGCTCTGGAGCGCGAGAAACGGCCATACTGTGCTGCTGTGCAGCCTCTCTGTTGGGCTGTGCACCCATTCCAGAGATACTGTCTCTGCGCTTGGGATATTTATGATCCAGTACTACAGGAAGGTTATTTTGGGTTACGTGATTTCGTGCATCTTTGTTCAGGTACGGCTCCTACGCCGCCCAGCCCTCACAGACGTATGGCCAAGGCGCCCAGGTAAAGCCCCCTTAGCCACACGCCGCCGTCGAACGATACATCACATCTGACCCGTTAGACCGTCGACTGTGCAGTGTGCGTCTGATCACGGGGCTCTTCTGTTTGGCTAGCAGTCGTACGGCCAGCAGCAGGGTTACGGCTCCTACACCCAGCCTGCAGACTCCGCCTACTCCCAGGCAGGCAGCTCATCTGGGGGGTACAGTCAGCAAGCCTATGGGTCCTCATATGGCCAGCAGCCTCCAACCAGCAGTGAGTCATCCGTAGTAGTAGTTTAAAGACGATCACCTACCCCCCGTTGTCTTATAATTAACTAATTATGCCTGCAACTGTAGGTGGCTACAGTGCACCTACGGCAGGGTCTCAGGGCTACAGCCAGCCCGTGCAGGGGTATGGAGCTGGGGGATACGACACTTCCACGGCTGCCGCCGCCGCTGCTGCTGCTGCCGCCGCCGCCTCCTCCACAGGCAGCCAGGCCTCGTATGGCAGCCAGGCTGGTTACGGAGCCCAGCCCGCCTACCCTGGATATGGGCAACAGCCTGCCTCCTCTGCCCCTCCCAGGTACTTAACGCTACTGTGACCTAGTCGTTTCTTCCTGTTGTTATTGGAGGAGAATGGGCCTCTCCATGTCTTACTGAGGGTTAGTGAAAGTGGTGCGTGCAGTTTTGTTGATGTTGATTTGGATCGCTCTGGATAAGAGTGTCTGCTAAATGCCGTAAATGTAAATGTTGATTTCATTTCTAGCTGTTCATGCAGTTTGTCCTCCTCAGTTACAGCGCTAGTAGTCAGCCCCCTTCTGGCTACGAACAGAACTCCTACACCCAGCCTCCCCAGCAGGGGTCATACTCACAGCAGCAGGGAGGCTACCAGAGCCAGCAAGGGGGCTATGGACAGCAAAGTTCGTACAGTCAGCAGAGTGGATACCAGCAGCAGGCCCCACCCCAACAACAAGCCCCACCCTCCAGCTATGCTCCTCCCTCTGGTTCCTATGGACAACCTCCTGCCAGTCAGTATGGCCAACAGGGCAGCAGTGCATATGGCCAGAATGATTATAAACCACCCAGTCAGTATGGTAAGTTAGTGCTGCTCATAATGTGGGTGAGGGTTTTGCATATGCCTCCCCGTAGCCTCTTGTTGCGATCATATTTCATAAATCATAAACCATAAATGCTCTATGAAAATTCATGGCTGTTGCCAAAAAGTGATAAATGTAAAAAAATATATCAAGAATTTCCATAATTTTTGGCTAGATCTGCATAAAGGCTAGTGTTTGAGCAGTTGTTTCGTTCATTGTCTGATGCAGATAGTTGACTGCTGTATTAGCCCACTTCTAGTTGTAATATCTTTGCTGGTGCCAGCCCAAAGCTAAGTGTGTGTGTGTGTGCGTGTGTGTCTGTATGTGTGTTTGATCTTACAGGTAGCTACAGGCAAGACCACCAGAACGGCATGGGTGGGGGTGGCTACTCGGGCCCAGACTCTGGTGGCTACGGGGGCTCTGGAGAGGGCCGTGGAATGGGAGGGGGGGACAGTCGTGGGCGTGGCCGCGGGGGGTTTGACCGGGGCATGATGCGAGGAGGAGGAGGCAGTGGAATGCGTGGGGGCATGAATCGTGGAGGCATGGGGTAAGTGTTTGTGTGTGTTCTTGTGAACTTGGTCCACTATTCTTTCCCCCTCCATACAGGAGCTGTGAACGGCCATGCAGGTCTGGAGAGTTGTGCTAAATGAACCCAAATGAGGTTTCCACAGTTAGTGTGGTTTACTGTAGGAAGTGAAGTGTAGCACCATGTCCTATTATGGGAAATAAATCGGATACAATCTAGTTCTGGAACGGCAGTTCTATCTAGTTCTGGAACGGCAGTTCTAGAACAACAGTATAGATACCCAGACAAATACTGAAGTTCCAAATACAAGTTGGACAGGAAGGTCCTTATGCTGCTGTCCTACCTTGGTCACATGACCTAAGGTAAAGGGTTATATAGCTGGGAGTTTGTACCAAGCTTTAGACAAACCTTTCTCCCAGTGTATTCATAAAGAGTCACGAATAAAGAATCATACGAGTTAAATATGATGCTGTAGGCATAAGACCTGAGCTTTTGACTGTTGTTGGCTGCCTAGGGGTTTAGTGATCTTTAACCCTCAGATTGTCCTGGGATAATATTGAGTTCTAGTTTTAGGGAATTATCTTGGGTTTCTTGGGTCTACAGCCCTATGCTGTTAGATTTATCTCTGATAGGGGAAACTCCTAACCAAGATGAGAGAAACACTGGCCACTTTTCTTGCAGGTAGGTAGATTGAAATCTGTTTTGGAAGTGTCAAAGGGGAAAAAAAGACTAAACACGGCATAGTGTCCATATTTGTTTTTGTATTCCCCTCCAGATTAAGGGTGTGCAAAAAGGTTTTGAAGCTTTTGAAAATGTTTCCAAAAAGGGTATAAAATACTTCTCAAAGTTTACATATAATCCAGTGTTTGAGATGAACCGGTGGTCTTTGAAAGTGAATGCAGTGTTTTGAAAACATAGCGGTCCACAAATATCATTTCAATGTGTTCCCATTGTACAGGACTCTGATTTTTTTAACCTGATTTTGTAATCAACACCCAAATTAGCAGTGTAACCGCTCCCCTTGGCTAAGAGACCTTCCTCTGGCTCCGTCAGTAGTTAGTGGACTCCCAGCAGTTTACACCTGTTGACACACGCTGCATCCATTTTCTTTTTCCCCTCTCAGTTTTGGGAGTAATATTTTTTATCAGTTAATACTTGATTAAGTGATTATTGCATTTGTCTCTTGTGAAGTGAATGAGAATTTTTTCTTTAACATGCTTTGTCGCATTTATACGCTGCAGGTAACAAAGTGAGACCATGTTAACAGAGCAGTACTTTTACACTGCTGCGGCTCAGTTCAGTGTGGGCCTGCAGCCTTTTCAAATGGGGACATAAAGAGTTGGTGGCATCATTTAAAGTGGAGACGTGGGTCAAGTGTCTTTACACGCCTGGGGGAAAGCAAACGAATTCTGTTTAACAACCAAAACAAAACCACAACCCTAAAACCTTGTAATGGTAACTTTCATGTTGATCTTTGATAGCCTTTATACTTTGTGTAAATATCTTAAAGGCATTTGTTAACAAACAAAAATCGTGTGTATTATGGTATCCTTGTTTTTTTTTTTGTTTTTGTTTACATTTTTTTTCCCTTTTGACTGAAAGTGCCTGTACCGGGTTTCTGTAAGCAGATTGTTTCAGACGCAGCCAGAGCTGCTCGTTGACGCCCCGTCGTCACAGCACATGTGCTCTGTACATGGGGAGGTCCAGCACCACCACTGCTTCCTGCGGTCTGCTGAGCACAGGAAAACCTCTATTCACCCCCATGAGCTTTTGCTCGTCTAGCATGACTTTAAAAAAATTGTTCAGTAACCCACTAGCTGGCCTGTGTCTGAAACAATTACATCTTCCCATATTTGTGTATATTTAAAACTAAATAAGGGTTTTTTTTTCCAACCCTGTGGTAATAAAGACCCCAGCCCTGATGTTATTTTTTAACATTTAGAACCTAGTCATTGTTCAGCCACTAATATGTAAAACACTTTATTAAACGAAAAGCATTTGTCATTAGAGTAATAGATCTCACGGCCCCCCACCCCACCTCCCAACAAGTGTTAGAGACATTGTAACTAGAGTTGGGGTTAAGGGTGCCTTGTTGGGGAGGTCGCAGAGCCAGAACTGTACAGTCTCCCTCCCCCCGTAACCCCCCTTTTGTGGTCCTGAAGTGACTTTTTAAGGGAAAATCGGCTTCATATCTCCGCCTATTCCCCCCCCAGCATCGCTGGAGACAGAGGTGGCTTCATTAAGCCCGGTGGTAAGTTTTAACGAGAATTATAAGAGCATATACACTAGATCACAAAGTGAATGTTTCTGTTTTTCGTGCTTCCACCTTTCATGGGTATTTGATTGTTACTGAGGGGAGTTTTGATTTCTTTGTGAAAACGCTTATACAAAGGCACACACTGCTGGCTAGCATTTTAAGGGTTCTCATGAACGATTATCCATTGGTTGAGAGGGTTGACACAGTTAAAAGTGTTATGGGTAAAAGCAAAAACCAAACAAACTCCTTCTCCCAAGTGTTGTAACATATTTAGGATTTAATGGTAACTGACTGTGCATTACATTGTCAGTATGGATTTATTTCCTATGAAATTAAGGTGTGGAGTTTAATTTGGAATTCTGGGTTTCAAAGGTTTTTTTTTTGTATTGTTGGCACACTTGCCCCAAAAAAAAAGAAAAATGAAAATTAGGTTTAGAAATATTGGGTGTTTTTAATAGATCCCCTTTGAATACTTTAGGCTATAAAATTCAAACCACTACTCTGTGGAGTGTAACACAATGGTATTTTTTTTTCCCTCTTGGTTTTGAATGCTCAGAGGACCAAGTGTACCAGTGACATGGTTACCTGGGGAATCTTTTACCTGGAGTTGGTAGCACGGTCTTGTCAGGTGCACAGGAAGTGAGGCGTGTAGACTAACTTCTCTCTTCCTCTCTCTCTCTCCTCCTCCTCCTCTTCCCTTACCTTTGACAGGACCAGAGCCAGACATGGGTAAGCGCAGCGCTCTTGAGGTTATGATTGTGGTTCATTCTGCCCCCCTGCTGGTGCTGACTGTGGTCCGTGTGCTGCTGTAGGCCGTCCAGAGGAGCAGGATGACTCTGAGAACAGCACGATTTACATCACCGGCCTGACTGAGAACGCGACGCTGGACGAAGTGGCTGATTTCTTCAAACACAGCGGCATCATCAAGGTGTGTAGCTGTGCCCGGGGCTCCCTGTACAATGGGCTTACCTTGTTGTTCCTGCCATCTCATGTATTCAAGTCTTTTGGTTTTCATGTTTAAAAGTACAGATTCACTGCCACCAACAGACCCCTTTGTCCAAATGCTGAGATCACCGTACCTTTTCCTGATTGTTTCTCTAGATAAACAAGCGCACTGGCCTTCCTGCTGTAAACATCTACACAGACAAGGAGACAGGCAAACCAAAGGGTGATGCCACCCTGTCCTATGAGGACCCTCCAGCTGCCAAGGCCGCGGTGGAGTGGTTCGACGGTAGGTGCTGTTCCACTTCCTGCGGCTCATTGATCAAATGCAACAGAATTCCGAGTAGCCGTTTGGAATTGTCACTGTCCACTGACGTTTTGCCTGTATATAAGTTTAGACGTTTGTGTCCCAATACGGGCACAGCAGTTTAACGTACAACCTGAAGGCCGGCGGCCCCTGGTCACTCCTCACGCACGTTGCTCATCTCGCGAGTGTGAGGCATAAACGTGCATTCCTGTGCCGGTGACCAGGTAAGGACTTCCAGGGGAAGAAGCTGAAGGTGTCGATGGCGCGTCGGAAGCCCACGATGGGGATGATGCGTGGGGGCATGCCCATGAGAGGGGACCGTGGGGGCATGATGACCCGAGGTATGCGCCAAAAACCTTTTCTTCTTAGTGTGTCAGGCTGTAGATGCCCTAAAGCAAACAGCACACAACACCCAAATGATCGTTTTCAGTCTTCACAGGAAATGTGTACAATTCGTTTTAAGCATGCTCCAGTGTGCAGTGTAGAGCCAGTGCTGGTGTCCCCTGCAGGGATGATGGGGCGTGGCGGTATGGGGCGCGGTGGCGAGCGAGGCGTGTTCGGACCCCGTGGCGGCCCGCGGGGCATGGGCCGTGGAGGACCGTCGGGCGGGAACATGCAGCAGCGTGCAGGAGACTGGCAGTGCCCCAACGCGTAAGTGCAGACACACACACACTCATGCTTACACACTCATGCTCATTCACTCTCTCCCTCCGTATCACACTGCTTGGTTAACCACATGTAAGCTCTTTTTTAAAGTTGTAAACTGTATTTAGAAAAGACTTCCAGCACAACCAACAAGCGGACACATTACCCAATCAGAGTGGACACATTACCTAAACATCTTTTAAGATGGCACTAGGTCTGCTGTTTGGCATATGGCATTGTGAAGTATGTCCAGGTGCAGTTTTTCCTTGATTTATTCTATCTTTGTTTTGACAGTGGCTGTGGTAACCAGAACTTTGCCTGGCGGATGGAGTGTAACCAGTGCAAGGCGCCCAAACCTGAGGGCTTCGGACCTCCTCCTTTCCCTCCAGGTACACACACTGCTGGGCTGGTGTTTCTCCTGCTCTTGGTCTGGGTCTAACAGTGACCTGCTGTGAGCTGAATGTGCTGTATCGGGGCAGGAGGGTATTTCACTACACATGGCCCTTTTCCACCAACAAGGGACCATTCCAGTTCACGAACTTAATTTGGAACCTTTCCTCATGTTTCCACCATAATGTAAAGGTTTCAGGAACCGTTGACTGTATGACTGAATGAAGTTTACACTTTACAATTACCTTCACACATGCACAGCTTTTTGAGTCACACACTGGTGAGAAACGGCAGCCAATAACACACGACATCCTGGGGGGCTGAATCGGGTACAAGGAGGAGAGAGAGGACAGCACCCAGGACAGAGCAGTGTCTACCACTGAGCATGCAGATACTCAGCCACTCACAAACAGATTCACACAAGGACCACTTAAAGTTCATTCCCAGCTGGAACCAAAGAATAGTAGGTTCTTCGGGTGAAGTTGTAGAGGAAAGAGTTATCAGCGGAGTTGGGCGGGGTGATTTGCTGCTGATGCATCCTTCGTTCCAACAAACATTGGTTCTGGTTCCTTGTTGGTGGTAGGGCTAACAGTGGAGCTGAGTGCATTGGTGGCTACCGGTATAGGAGTGTAAGTGTCCCTCGGTACTATTGAAGACCAGTTACTGCAGATGATCTACAGTCTCACCTAAGGAGTGTGACAGGACAAAGCAGAATTAGGATTCAAGGACTAAAGTGCTGAATCTACCCCTCTGAAACATCTCATTATTTAGGAAGCTGCTGCAGTGAGTGCTCACCAGCTGTTGTGCTGTGCAGGTGGTGACCGTGGTCGCGGGGGTCCGGGCGGCATGCGTGGAGGCCGTGGCATGGACCGGGGAGGGCCTGGAGGTCCGGGGGGGCCCGGCGGCTTCCGTGGGGGCCGAGGTGGTGACCGTGGTGGTGGCTTCCGAGGTGGGCGTGGCATGGACAGAGGTGGATTTGGTGGGAGGGGCAGAGGAGGCCCTCCCATGGATGACATGGGAAGAAGGGGGCGGGGAATGGGACCGCCTGGCAAGATGATAGACATGAAGTGAGTAATTCTTATTTAACCCATATTATACCCATATTATATACCCAGGTCAGGTATATATGGAGACCAAAAAATTCTAATTAGGATTTAATATGGATATATATAAATGAACTAATGCTTGATTGTCTTTCTTTTCTCAGGGGAGAGCACCGTCAGGAGAGGAGGGACAGACCGTACTAAGAATGGACCCCCCACCCCCCCACCCCAACCCCACACACATTTTTCCATGCAAAAGATTTTAAACTTGTAATTCCATATTTATAATGGTTAGTATGGGAATTGTGACTGCGCTCCAAGTAGTCCTCAGTAACCTTTTTATTTTTTATTGCTAATGTTTTGTTTTAGTTCATCTGTTTTATTTACGTCCTTTTTGTGCTCCTTGGGTTCTGGTTGCCAGTTGGTGGTAAATCCAGGCTACATGCATGTTCAGTGTACAGGCTGAGTTTGTGCAAAATGTTTATTGTGGAACAAACTTTTTTATTTTTACGCCAAGTACCCCGTTTTGTTTTGACCTACCATCTCCCTGAATAAAATGTTGGATTAATAAACGACAATTAACCCAAGCTCTCTTTCCTCTTTTTATGAGCAAAAACCTTGTACATTTTATTGCACGAATGTATGTTCTGCAAAGGCTATGGTATGATTGTTCATGGGAACTAGGTAAAGTTTGGGATCCTTACATCGTTTCATACAATTACGATTCATTTCGTGAACGATGGAATTTGCCAAAGATGCCAATGGTCAACAAAAGCCAACGTTTTCTAAGCCTCGGCACCCAACTCACTGCCTCGGCGATCCCTACTGCGTTTTTTTAATATCTGGGTTAAGAAACCATCTCGACTCAAAGCTGAACGGCATAATTTGCGCAATGTGTAGTTACTCTGGCGCCATCACCTGAGTGTCGTCTTAAGTGGATCCCGGATACTTAAGGTTGGGGGGGGGGGTCGTAAAGTCTTACCGTCATAAAAAAAATGCGTGTCATGCTCGTTAAAAGCCCTTCCAGCTGCCTCGTAAATTTCATTAATATTCGGCTCATGATCTTAAATTGCGTGCATTTTCATTCTTTAGATCTGCCGACCTTTATATCACATTGCAGAGTTCCACCGCTATATGCTTTGTGTCGTTGTTCGCGATCAAACTACGTCACCCAGCAGGGCACAGTATTTCCCCTCGTACCGTACATTTTCCATAATTTCCCTAACTGTAAGCTCCGCCTCTGATAACGGAAGCGATACTGATTTCGCAGGATGAGACACATTTTAACTCCCTCGAAGAAGAAAGATTCCTGTCCCACAGACACCCAGCACCACGCAGTAGCGTTGCCAGCCAGTAAGGTGGAGGAGGAAGGCAGATGTCGCGTGTAGAGTCTGCAGTGGTGAGACATCGCATCTTAAAACGGTCCCGTCCGCAGCTGTTAGCCAGGTCACAGATTAATACACCCAGCGGCGTTGCAGCGTGAGGAAAATGAATGAACCCGTTAAAAGTCTACCGTCACCCGTATCTTCAGATATACAAGGTCCCGGTCCCGATACTTACAAAGGATGGCTTTTTAAATGGACCAACTATCTGAAGGGCTACCAGCGCCGGTGGTTCGTCCTCAGGAACGGCCTTCTGTCTTACTACAGGTAACCTAGCTTCGTCATACGTAGTAGGTTACTTCTGCAGTTGCCACTACCCAACTGGGCTTTTCAATAGCACATTTGGATTCTCTGTTGTTTTTTCTAACATTTTTCCTATTTTCTTTCGGTCATGTACCTTCCTACTGTGAACACGCCAGTGACGGTTGATGTCTAAATATGACCTATTCTGAGCCATGACCTGTCTTGCTGTTTCAGTAGTTAAGGATAATTAGCTTTTCGGGGGGTGAGACGCTCTGAGTTACTGGAAAAGTTTCAATGCTGTTCATTGTTTTTTTATTAAGATTATACCCGTCCACGTAGTAGCGTGTCTGAAGCAAGATCTCCGGTCCGGAAAGAAGCAGTCGATGAATGAAAACATATGTCAGGCGTTTGTGTTCTTTACTGTACTGGTAGCCTGCAGCAATGTTTTCCCATTTATGAGATGTGCCGGTGGCATTTCAACAAAAGTCCGAATCATTTTTTGCCATCGGGAGTTGTGTACAGACCAAGTGCATCAGTGATGGGGAAGTATCACGTGCTTTAATTAACCCTGTTTTCCACAGAACTATTTAAAAACATATGCAGCGTCAAACCAGTCGCGTGATCTGATAAGGTGTTGCTTATGTATTAGTCTTTCATCGGCCTTTATGCTTACTTGCCAACGAAGACGAGTGCGTGTGACACGGGGAAAAAAACGGATCATCCCGTACCACGCAGTAATGGGGCATATTGTATTCAACACCACCTGTGCTTAAAGTCTTCTTACGTGCAACAGTTAAATTATTAATTTGTATTTGATGTGAATGAATAGTCCTAACATGCGCGCGTGTGTGTATCCAGGACTCAGGCAGAAATGGCACACACCTGCCGTGGCACTATCACCTTGGCGACGGTACACATAGAGGTGGGCGACACCTGTCACCTAGTGCTGACGAGTGGGGGGCGGAGCTACCACCTAAAGGCCAGTTCAGAGGGGGAGTGTCAGCGGTGGGTTTCTGCCCTGCATCAGGCCAAAGCAAACGCCACTCAAATGATGCACCAATCAGGTAAGGACCTGTGTCACCCAATGTTTGCAGGGTCATGTCCAGTTCAATGCTTTCAAGAGTCCTTCTGCTGCAGAGCAACATTATGGAAGAGTCCAGACAAGGCAAACACTTTGATCAGGCAGTGCTGACTGACTGGAGGAAGGGGGTTTGAATAGAATTGTAACTAAACTCTCTAACGAAGTTGATTGTCAGGAGCAGCGATGAGTCAGACCGAGTTACATTTAAAAAGCTCATGTAATAGCGGTTTGTGTATGATATCACATCTGCAGCATGGATGGTGATATTACTTGCAGTTTTCTTTCATTTGGGCTTTGCCCAGGTTTTTCTGGAAGAGTCATGCACAGATGTTCAGCCTGTCACTTTGATGTAATCCTTCACTTATCCACCGCTCCCTCAACTTGTACAGCGTTACAAAAACATCTCCCTTCTCGGTTCCGAGCGTCTGCCTCATCAGATGGCCATCTCTGCTTCATCTTCACTTCACATTTGGACTCGCAACATTTGAAGTTAGCAGTAGCTACAAAAGGAAAGCTGGTCTGGTTGGTTTTCCTGCCTGAGAGTCTGATTTGCCTGATCTATACGATTTCTACTGCGAGGAGTCAGTCAGCAGATTTTCTGTGGTAAAGTAAAGCTGTTCTCTTCTACCAAGGAAAGTACTTGGCATAAACAAAGACTTCGGCAGCCAGGAGCTGAGCAGGGTGTAGATCAGAGCAGATCAAGTCAGGCGAGATGATGGAACCTGACGTGACATTTCCACACTGAGAGGACTGAAGACGCTCGTTTAGCGAAGTGACCTCGTGGTGCAAATTCATTACTTCTAGCGCATTGCTGGAACAACAGACCCGTTTAAGTGAGTGGGAGGAGAGAGAGCGTTAGACCCAGAGGATTTGTTTAATTGGTTACATCCTCCCACAAGGGTAGAACCGCAGCTGTGTTCTTGTTTGGCTGCGGCTGTCTTTACAGCTGTTTGCCTGCAGATGGCGTACATGTTACAGAATTACACACGACAGACACCCCCCCCCCCCCCTGCTCCTCTTCTACTCTCTGCTCACACTGGATCATGGAGGTCCATGGTGCTGGAGCATCTCAGTATTATCACTCTGCTTTTTAGACATACCAGCTTGGTTCATTGTCATTTAATGAGGGTTGTTTCGTTTGCAGAAGACCACTGGCCATTCAGCAGCGCTGACAGCTGTGATGGGCCTCATCTTTTCTTTTTTTAATTTTCGGATCTGTGGGATTAATGATTTTCCCACGTAACAGATTTTCCCACATCTGAACAATTTCCGCTCTTTCATCCTTTCACCCCGTGTGTCTGCGCGTGTGTGTTGCATGATCTCACACTGCTGAATGAAATGACAGGCCTGGTGTGTTAACTCCACCCTCTTTGTGTAGGAAGGGAGGATTGGGGTGGGGGGTGGGGGGTGAGAAAGAGAAGGGTAAAGAGAGAGAGAGAAAGAGGCAGGAGAGAGGGAGGGAGGGGGGAGCAGATGGACGTCAGTGTGAGGAGGTGAATGGTTGGGAAGTAAGGGAGCGCTCTTCTCTCCTGACAGCATGCTGGGGTTCACACAGCTCAGCCTGCAGCTCTCGGTGAGTATCGGCGCTTCCTGTGCGCAGGGAACACAGGCGTTCCATCTGATGGCAGAACTCTGCCACAGGCGCCTGCCAACTAGAGTTCAGAAGGTTCTGTAGATGAGAAAATATCACAAGGATATTGCAGCCTGTGTGTTTGTTCTCCAGGTCTGCAGATATGTGTCTCAGGGAGATTATCATGTATTATTCAGCATTGGCTAATTCAGCTGTTGTGAAATGTGATCATTTGTGCATTTTTCTAAACTCTGGTTTAATTGTTTTTTCTTTATTGGAGGTTTCCTTTGAGTACCACAGACACATATATCTTTACAACAGTATTGTATATCTTTAAAACACTATTGTGTATGTTTGTGTGTGAATAGGTGGGTGTTTGTGGTGTTGTTTGTGTGTGTGTGTGTTTTACATAGTCTCCTGCTGCTCTGCTCTGCTGGTGTGTCACCAGCTCTGTGATTGTGTCCTGGTTGCGTGTGATTAGTGCTCAGAGCTACACCCAACGCTTCACCCAGTGCTTGTCTGGATACTATGGTGCTTTTGTTCCATCACCTGTAGGCTGATGGACATCTGCTCTTAGGGCCATGAAACTCTAGAGCACAGATCAGTACTTTCCAGAACACACAGGAGTCCACTCTAGAGCCCAGAGCAGTTCATTCTAGAGCATACAGCGGTCTGTTCACTTCAGTGGTCGTCTTCAAGCAGGCTTGTTTTGTTACTGTGCTTATATTCTCAGTGCATTAGTCCAGTTAGTTGTGAGAAAGAATCTGTCATGAAAAGCTCCTTTTATCGCAAGGTAATATGGATTTGTAATACACTGTCACAGTTGGTGTACGGTGTGTATGTGTTATATGTGTGTTTCCTTTCCACAGACTGCTTTGATTTCACAATATATCATAGATAAACAGATTGTTAATGAGAATAACTAGGCAGATTAAGGGCACAAATTGGTTGCTCTCCATCTCCCTTCCTCTCTCCCCCTCTTTCTCTTTGTCTCCCTCTCCCTTCATCTCTCTCTCCCTCTATCTCTTTGTCTCCTTCTTCCCATCCTCTCTCTCTTTCCCTCTCTCCTCAGTTTTAATTCAAGGTGGAAATTGGGTTCTCTCTTTCCCTCTCTCACATTCTCTCTCTCTCTCTCTCTCTCTCTCTCACATTCTCTCTCTCCCTTTCTTTCTCTCTCTTGTGTTCTCCCTCTCTCTTGCTTGCTCATCTCCTTCTCTCCTCTTCTCTTTCACTCAGTCACTTTTCTCCTGCCCTATCTCTCTTCTCTTTTATAGCTGCCTCCCTCTTTTCCTGTAAGTATCTGTCTTTTCTTCTCCATGCTGTTGTTCTGCTCCGCTGTATTAGCGCTGTGCTGTAGTGTGGAGATGTTGGTAATGTTAAAAATACGTGAGGTGTGAGTAATGTGATGGAGTGTGGTAAAACTTTGTGGAGGTGTAAGTGATGTGACCCCTGTCTGTGTGATAATACTGTGTTGAGGAGTTAGTAATGGGATGAATTATGCTAATACTGTGCTGAGATGTCAGTATTGTGTTGGATTAGGGTTAGGGTTGTAAGTGTTGAGGTATCAATGTACTGTATGTTGAAGTGTTAGTAATGTCAGACTGGTAATACTGTGTCGTGGTGTCCTGTGTTGACGTGTTTATGTGTTGAGGTGTCACTGTACTACATTTTGAGGAGTTAGTAATGTCAGACTGTGCTAATACTGTGTCGTGGTGTCCTGTGTTGACGTGCTGATATGTTGAGGTGTCACTGTACTACATGTTCAGGTGTGGTTCTTGCTGGATGAGTCATACAGATAGGATGAAAATGTACCCTCTGGTCCAGCCTTGTCCATGCAGCAGAGTTAGTGCCTTATGGGGGATTCTGGCTTTTCTCTTTTTCTTTTCCTCTACATTATCATCTTATTGTGCCCTTGTCTAATTCTCTATGTCTATGTGCCTGTTTCTCCCCCTCCTCCTCTTCTCTCCTCCCTCCTCTCCTCTCATCTCCTCTCTTCACTCCTCTTTCTCCTCTCATCTGACCTCTTCCTCTCCTCTCCTCCTCTCTTTCTACCTTTCTCCCTCAGTTTCTCCCTTTCCCCTCCCTCTGTATTCCCCTCTGCTTAATGTCACGGTGCAGATGTAATGCCATATGCAAACCAGCCTGTGTGTTGATCTAGGTTATGACCTGAAGTTCCAAGTAATGGTAGTACATGTGTATCTCCAAAGAGGAGACGTAGTTTAGAAGTCTTTTATTAATGCAGAACTGCTGTAAATTCCTAAAAAATACTTACAACTCACAAAATTCTTACTTTTGTTCTGTTGATAACATACTAACCTTTTAAGTTACATTTTTTGAAAATTATCCTACTATTTGGTATGATTTTCTGCTAATTAATAACTAGTTGCTGGTCACTAATTAACAAATTAATGTACATGTCATCAGGGAGCTCAGGGTTAGCTGGCAGAGATGTAGCCTTGTTGTCTACATGTCTGTAGCCAGGCCAAACACGACAGGGTTGGCAGACGTGCTCCATGTCCACGTCCGGTGTGTGCAGACGGTGTAAATCTCCACCCTGCGGGAAACATGGATGCTCTGGGCTTCAGCTGTGGTCCCGGGTCGTGGGTTTCAACCTGTACATCCAAATGACACCACAGCATTAATACTACTCTGAAATATTAATACATCTATTTCTTATGACTACTGTAATGACTGCATATACTGTACCTGTATGTAGTCTGTAGGTACCCTGTCTACCTGTTGTTTGCAAACTTTCCTGTCTGTGCACTGCCAATCTGTACTTCCTGTCTGTACCCTGCCTGCCTGTGTCTTGTGTTACTATAGTTTGTCTGCATCCTGTCTGCCTGTAGTTTGTCTGTGTTCTGTGTATCTGTAGTTTCTGTGTCCCGTGTGTCTATAGTTTCTCTGTGCCCTATATGTCTGTACTTGGTCTGTCCTGTATGTCTGTAGTTTGTCTGTGTCCTGCGTATCTGTAGTTTGTATGTATACTGTGTCTGCTGTTTGTCTGTATACCATGTGTCTGTAGTTTCTCTGTGTCCTGTCTGTCTGTTTCCTGCCTGCTGCAGTCACTTCCCCATAAGTGCTTCCAATGAATATGTCAGACTGCACTTGCCAAACCAAGTCCTTACTGTGTGTGTGACTGAAGCCAGCACTGGGGTAGAGGAAGAGAGGGAGAGAGAGAGAGGAGAGAGAGAGAGAGGGGGGGGGGGAGAGAGGGAGAGAGAGAGATGGAGAGAGAGAGGGGCAGAGAGGGAGAGAAATCGGGAGAGGGGGAGAGAGAGAGAGAGAGGGTGGAGAGGGAGAGAGGACAAGAGAGAGCAGGAGGGGGAGAAGGAGAGAGAGGGGAAGGGAGAGAGAGACAGAGAGGGGGAGAGAGACAGAAGACCAACTGAAATGCGTCATCTTTTCTTTCTTTTTTTGCTGCATCTAAAAATAACGTAGCCTCCTGATTTTGTGAGCGTTTGTTTCCAAGGCAACCTTGTTCATTCACAGAGTTCTGATGCTGGAAGGGTGTGTGTGTGACTGTACGTCTGCGTGTATGTGATGTAAGTGGGCTGACTGTGACTGCTCTAGTTAAGCTGAACGCTGTCGTCACTGTCTGAACTTGTTTTAGGCTTCATCCATGGAAAGGTGTTTCCATCTTGCCATCAATGCATCACTATGTTTGTCTGTCTACCAGAATCTTGTCTCTCTGCATCTTCTCCCAGTAACCTGTCTCTCTGGATATTCTCCCAGAAACCTGTCTCTCTGCATCTTCTGCCATTCGTCTTCTGTCTCACCCTCTCTTTGCTTCTCAGCCTCTTTCCTCTTTCCTTCCCCTCTTCCTCTCAGATCGATCGTCCACCTCAGATCAATCGTCTCCCAGCGCCCACACAAACTGACTCTGCACCCTCTTCTGTCTATCTCACACACGCACACACACACACACACACACACACACACACACACAAATATATTCACTTAGTTGCTGAGGCAAACTGCATTTGCTGTGTGACTGTAAAAGTTGTGTACACAGGCACATCAGTCTGCCAGAAACGATTTCTCAGAGTTATTCAGAGTTAGAGTCACTCACTTAGCGCAGAGTTAATAATTTGTTTATAGCACATTTATAATAAGGAGAATTTTCGGTTTACACACATATAACTAAATTAAGGAAAATATATATGCAAGAAAATTCTATAAAAACAAAGCACCTGCACCATCTAATGTCTGCTATTTTCAAAAGCCAAACAATATGAATATGTTTTATGTTTTGACGTCTGGTTACAATGGGGAGACTGTTCCTAAGGCTTGGAGAGACTGGAGGATGGCTGAGCACTAAGAGAGCCAAGTGACCCTTCAACTTTAACTGAAGAACTCCCAGAAGAACCTGATGAGAAAATCTCAAGGCCCTTGAGATAAAAAAAAAACATCAAAAATATGAATGGGAAGCAGTCCAATTAGTGCTTTAAAATCCAGTATTAAAACTGAATTGTTATTTGGTTTGGAAAGCAGTGTGTGAATGCTAGGACTGGTGTAAGCTGCAGCACTGTGGTCTACCTGCAGTCATGGCAATACTGATACAGTAGATAACATGGTCCTTGAGAGACGAGAAACAAATCACCTTGTCCAGGTCGTTTAATGGTGCAGATATGTCTGAGGTAAAAAAAAAAACGCTGCTTCTGACTGCGGTGGAGATACACTCATCAAACTATTTCCAGAACTTTAGACATGACGCATGCCTTAAATTGTTGGGGACTGAAACACGATTCTTCAGGTCAGGTTGGACAAATGTATGTTCAAAACATTTAGCAGTCATTAATGCTTAACTGACATTGTTAAAAACACTTCAGATTCACACCGCAAATGCCTTCTTGACGAGCCCAGTTGGACGAATGTCAGGATGAAGAGGCATGGGCATAATACGGGAGACCAGCCCTTCCAGGCTGGACAGAGACCTTGAAGTGGTTAAGTGTTGCCTGCGCGGATCTGACACTGATAAAGGTCAGGTCCAAAAGAGCTGGTGTGTCCCGCTGCTATTTATAAACTCCGTGAAGACAACCCCAGAGCACTGCACACACACGTACGGGCCTCCAGGAGACCAGCCCGTTATATGGTCCGCCTGCTTTTACACAGTTCAGTAGTCGTGCAGGATTAGAAAGTCGAGTCCCACGTGACACCAGTGAATTTACAAAACACTGTGAATCACCTTCAGCTTCTCTTGTTCTACCCAGCTACAGGTGCGAGCTGCTCTACTGCTGATGTATTTCTTCCTCTCTGTCTCACAATCTCTCTGTCTGTTTTTCTCCTTCACAGATGATTCTGGAGACGAGGGCTCTGTCTCCCAGCCAGACCGTGCGATTGCGCAGGGCGCTCTGAAGACTCTCGCGACTAAGTTGGACGACCTGAGCACATGCAACGAGCTGATTGGTAAACACGGGGCTGCCCTGCAGCGCTCACTTAGTGAACTAGAGGACCTGCGTTCCCCTGGCGACGGTGCTGACAAGCTGAAAACCGTGAACGAGCGGGCCACACTCTTCCGCATCACCTCCAATGCTATGATCAATGTGAGTGAGATGTGACCCAAGTTCAGGCTCTAGAACCAGAAGCATGCTCTAGAACCAGAAGCATGCTCTAGAGCCAGAGACATGTTCTAGAAGCAGAGACATGTTCTAGAACCAGAAACATGCTCTAGAACCAGAAATATGCTCTAGAACCAGAACCATGCTCTAGAACAAGAAATATGCTCTAGACCCAGAAACATATTCTAGAACCAGAAACATGCTCTAGAACCAGAAACATGTTCTAGAACCAGAAATATGCTCTAGAACTGGATTAATTTAATGATGTTTTTACCATGTGTTTGTTCCGAAGGTTATAATTAGAAAGCAATTAATTTTAGCCAATTAGCTATCTATAAATTGATAATTGCACCCATGGTGTAATATCATTGTGGCTAGTGTTTATCGAGATTCCCATGATTATGCTTACAAAGTCTAATATAGAGTTCATCAGAGTCACGTGATAAATAAAAATTACTTAGAACCAGCAAAGTTGGTGCCACCTCACTTTAGACGTGAAAGGGTGAAGTTGTCAATATTTGGTTTAAGAAACCATGTGAGCTGCAGGAATTGAGGTATTGAAGGTAGCTGACCTGTTAGTGTAAAAATAACAAGATGAATAGATGAAGCCTTGCTAACTGGCTGCTGGTGTGTCAGGCTTGCCGGGACTTTGTGGACCTAGCGGAGGCACACAGCCGGAGGTGGCAGCGTGCACTACAGTATGAGAGAGAACAGCGCCACCATTTGGAGGAGACCATTGAGCAGCTAGCCAAGCAACATAACAACCTGGAGAGAGCGTGGAGAGAGACACCGAGCACACACTCACGTGAGAAACGCACAAGTATACAAGCTCGCTCACTCACTAACTCACACAAACACACACGCACAAACACATATGCACAACCACACACTAACACATGGGAGGATAAATACACACAGACTCATATGTATCTGCTGAACTCCTACAAACACATCTTGATAACACTAGTTGAACATTACATGCTCATTTTACAACTCATTTCCATGTCAAAATCTTCAGATGACTGATGTGAAAGCCTTGTGCTGTCCTCAAATAACTCAGGAGGTGCACATTACTCTTCAGCTGCTAAAACACCTACACCAAGATTTAGGAACCAATCCTCTTGTGTGTGTGTGTGTGTGTGTGTGTGCATCTGTGTGTGTTTTCAGAGGCGTCTGAGCAGACAGGAGATGTGGACACTAGTGATGAGAATGAAGATGTAGAGTTCTTCGATGCCATGGAAGAGTCACCTGCTTTCATCACAGTGCCTGCATCCAATCACATGCAACATGGGTAGGCCCCGCCCCTATGTCAAAATCTGAGTCATAAAATTGAACTTTGAGTTGTGTGTGTATGACCCTAGGTGTTTCTACCGTGTCAGACTACAAGATAAAAGCATACCTCTATGTGTGTGTGTGTGACCTTCAGAAACTTAGGAGGAAGTGGTAACCAGAGCATGACTGGAGCTTTGACCAATGACTGGTGTCAAGAGGACAGTCTGATTCAGTCTGACTCAGTGAGTCTGATTCTGCTTGGTTTCCTCCTGAGGAGCACTGGTGCAGAAAGCCCTGGTCAGCCCTGCTGTCACTCTGGGATATGTGCACATGGAGACTGTGTGCATCTCACACACGCGGGCGACGGCAGCTTCTAGCTGTGTTTCACATTATCACTGAACGAGTGTGTGTTTGTGTCTATGTGGATTGTATGTTTGTTATCAGTATATGTGTTTGCGTGTTTATTGTATGTGTGTGTGTAATATGCATGTTTGTATGTGAGTTTAATGTGTGTGGATGTGTATAATGTGTGTGGATGTGTTTAATATTTGTGTGTGTGTGTGTGTGTGTGCATTGTCAGGAACCATCAAGTTCATATGCCCTGCAGCAGCGGAGAGGCAGACGCAGCCGTATTCCTGACAAACCCAACTACTCCCTCAACCTCTGGAGCATCATGAAGAACTGTATTGGCAAGGAGCTCTCCAAGATCCCCATGCCTGTATGTAGTACACATCCATCTGTGTGTGTGTGTGTGTATGTGTGTGTGTGTTTGTTCTTTGGGGGGGGGGGGGGGGTGTTGAAATCTGATCTGTATGTGCAACTCCTAGTCAAACTCCTAGTCCTAGATTTTGGGGTTAGGGTTGGGGTTATTATTGCACTTTATTGGTCTTTAATATATATCTCATATTTTAATTCATTATTCCATTATGTATTTATTCTTTGCTATTTTTTGCTATTTTCATACCGTATTTTCTATTTAAATTAATTGCTCTATATAACTTTTTTATTTTATATTTCGCAAAAAGAAACTTCCTGAGGTGCTCGATCTCAGGATATACTAAACATTATTTATTTATTGTTATTCTGCTGTCTGTGTAAAGCACTTTAAACTGCCCTCGTGTATGAAACGTGCTAATCTGATTTCTATTTGCTAAATTTTGTTGTGATTATCAGATTTATGAGAGTTGTCTCAATTTGTGTACATGTGTTTGTATGTGTGTGTGTGCGTGTGTGTGTGTATGCGTGTGTGTGTTCCCCCACAGGTGAACTTTAACGAGCCCCTGTCCATGCTGCAGAGGCTGACGGAGGATCTGGAGTACAGTGAGCTGTTGGACCGGGCGGCGCTCTGCCCCTCCGCCCTCCAGCAGCTCAGCCTGGTCGCCGCCTTCTCCGTCTCCTCCTACTCCACCACCGTCCACCGCACGGGCAAACCCTTCAACCCGCTGCTGGGAGAGACATACGAGCTCGACCGCCTCGAAGAATATGGATACCGATCCATCTGTGAGCAGGTCTGGCCCACCACACACACACACAGTCTCGCTCTCTGGTCAGGTCAGAATAGCTTTATTGGCATGACTGTATGATGGACAGCGTTTAATGATCTTAATGATACTGATAATAATATGACATAATAACAGAGGTGACAGCATTAATAACATCTAACAAGCCATTAAAATATTAACTACAAAGTATAACCTGTTGATATGTAAACATATATAGCAAAGAGGACTGTGCGTGCGTGTGCGTGCGTCTGCGTTCGTGTGCGTATGTGCATGTGTGCGTATGTGCGCGTGTGTATGTGTGTGTGGGCTGATTTAGTTGCCAGAGGCAGGAATGAGGAGAAAGTGTTCACTGTCTCTCAGGCGCTGACGTGCTGCTAGATATGGTGCAGGGGGTTATGGGGGCTATGACACGTCTGGGATCTCATGTTGAGTCACGTTATTGCAGCTTGGGATTATATTTGTATTTTTTCACAGTAGAGAAAGTGCATCTGTGTCAGTACATACACATATACACACATACACATATTTCCCTCTATGGGAAGCAGGTCTTTCAGTGTCTGCCCTTTCAATAGTGAGACTGTGATCACTGTGCGTGGGTAGGGTCTGTCTCTGGGTAGGGTCTGTCTCTGTTCTGTGTGTCTGACAGTAAGGAGATTAGCAGTTCATACTCTCAGATTAGAGCCTGATAAAATCTCTGACTTACTTATAATTTTAGTTTCATAGTCCCAATGATCCCAAATGGTAGTTTTTAACTTTGCTGTTATGTCTGGTGGTGAAGTCGTGCATGTGGCAGGCTGGTCTGTGTGTCTATGGTAGTGGTTGTTAGTGGATTTTTTCATTTGGCAGAATTCTGCACGTAGGGCTTCAAAGTTGACTTGCTTGTCCCGTCTGGTGTAGCTATGATAACTGAGTGGACCCCATACATCATGCAGTGCAATGGGCTGCATAGCACTATTAAATCTGCACCAAATTGAAATGGGTATATCAGCATGGTAGAATCTCCTGGATGTTCCAACAACGTCTATGGAATTACATATTTATGCACATTTATAAGATATCAGGTATCAAAATGAGACACAACAGAAATGGTTCACAGTGTACTTCTCACATGCAATAACACTCTGCTAAAAATAATTCCGGAATGAATCATTCAGTATAGATTAATTTTCTATGTTAACATAGTGTTTAGTTTATGGGCCGTTGATGTTTATTTTCCTCTTAACTCAAGGTCAGTCATCATCCCCCTGCGGCTGCACATCATGTGACATCTCAGCGAGGTTGGACTCTGTGGCAGGAGATCACCATCGACAGCAAGTTCCGGGGCAAATACATTTCCATCATGCCTCTGGGTAAGTCCTGCCTGGGTGAGTCTGGCTCCGATGAGTCTTTCTCTGTTGACTCTAGCCTGTGTAAACCTAGCATCTGTGAACCTAGGGTGGGTGGGACTAGCTCATGTGCATCTGCCTGGCTGAACCTAGCCTAGGTGAGTCTGACCTGGGTGAGTCTGACCTGGGTGAGTCTGACCTGGGTGAGTCTGACCTGGGTGAGTTTGACCTGGGTGAGTCTGGCATGAGTCCAGGAAGCATAAACTGGCTGCGTCTTGCCTGGATGAATCTGGATGAGTCTTGGTGAGTGTAAAGTAAAGTAAAGTCTTATGGATTGAACCTCTGAAAAGGGAAAAAATTGTAGTTTATGTCTGTTTACTGACAAATACATCTATATTATTCACCAATAATTACTTTTTCTAATTTTTACACAAATAATACAGAAGAACTGGCATGGTGATACCTAATATCAGACACCGGCATCTTGGGTGTGTCTAGTCTGGGTTGTCTAGTCTGGGTAAATCTAGTCTGTGTGAGACTTTTAAAAGATCCTGCTGCAGTGTGGTCCTGTATTTCATCTGTGCAGGAATTCCATGTGATTCCATGTGTGTCTTTGCCTAGTCAACAAAACACAGGGGCTGAGCTGCTACTGTATGGTAGGGCTGTCTGTTGGAAAGGCTGTTGCAATTATGGAACTACTGTCTGAGACAGGAGGTCTGCTGAACCACTGTCTGAACCATGAGAAGTGAGACTACAGAATTAAAGAGGTCTATAGAACTGAAGTCTGTAATATGTGGTCTGTAATTTGAGATCTTTATAACTCTTCTGTGACATGAGGTCTATAAAGCGAAATCTGTAATATGTCTAAAGTCTATAGTCTATAGAACTGCTGTCGGTAATGAGGTCTATTTTAAGGACTCTGGCATTCAGGCTGTGTGTGTGTTATTTGTGGAATTCCCAGCAGAGCTTTGTTCTGTTTTATACCGATTTCTCTCTCTCTCTCTCTCTCTCTCTCTCTCTCGTCTGGTTTTGGGCTTTACCATTAAAAGGCTATTTTAATCAGAGACCTTTCTTATAAATTGCCCGGTAGAAAAGAGGACTGTAGTATTCCAGTATAGATAGAACTCGTTAAAAAAGAGAATCTGAGTCTGTATCTAATCATTTTTGGCTTACCTGAAACAAGCGTATCTTGCTTCACTTGCAGGTTGAAGAATATTTGTCTTTCTGGATGCTTTGCTGTATGTTCGGAGGGTCGTCCACCTCCGTCTCCGTCTCTGTCCCTTTGTCTCAGACTGTTCACAGCGTCCTGTCCCGGTCTCCTTGCAGGCTGCATCCACCTGGTCTTCCACTCCAGTGGGAACCACTACGTGTGGCGCAAGGTGACGTCCACGGTGCATAACATCATCGTAGGCAAACTGTGGATAGACCAGGTAGGTGTTCACTGCTGCATCAGAGAACCACTCTACCAGTGTACTCACAGTGGCAGACAGAGCGTACATGGAACACCACAACCCAGTATAGTATACAGAAACATGGTATACAGAAATATAGTATACAGAAACATGGTATACAGAAATATAGTATACAGAAACATGGTATACAGAAATATAGTATACAGAAACATGGTATACAGAAATATAGTATACAGAAACATGGTATACAGAAATATAGTATACAGAAATATAGTAAACATCTGTGCTGAGTACAGGCTGGACGTTCTGAGGTCAGAGTGGGACACGCCCCCAAAGGTGGTGGAGAATGGACGAGCTACGATCTTGTGGGACGTCCAGATACAGAGAGACAACATGGCAATGGCTGTCTGACCAACTGGACAAAGTAGTGATGGACAAACAGCAGAAGAGAGCTGTAGTGATGGATGTAGCGACACCGAGCATTAGAAACAAGGAACAGAAAAAGCCTGAGAAATCAGGTGGAAAGGCGTGGAAGGTGAAAGTAACAGTGGTTCCTGTGGTAATCAAAGCATTAGATGTTCTTAACCCCAAACTGGGAGAACGGCTCCAATATTGTCATTTATTTGCAATTCCATTTTGAGCTTGTGTAACATTTTGCAGTGTGCGTGTGTTTTTATCTATCCCTGGGGTCTTGCTGCCCTACTCTTACCACATCCATCTGGTGAAGAACTTATTAATTAGCAGACGAGTTGAGTCACTGAGTTAAGTCATTTGGAGTGCAACGTGCATGGGCGGGCTGGGTCAAGGGTCACTAGCCAATCAAACGTGACCAAGACGATGTAGGCGAAACATCTGAATTTCAGAATGAAATTGCACCTAATTCAGGTGTCCTTGCAGAACTCATGACATCTGGGCTTATCTGTGTGTGTGCGTGCGCGTGTGTGTGCGAGCGTTCGCGCACATGCGTGTGTATATGTATGACTCATGTGCAGAAATCACTGTGGGCATTTCTGTTCTCCATCTGTCTCTCTCCTATTGGTCCCTCCTCCTGTTCCTGTTACCATATCTCTTTAGTCCTTGCTCTTTCTGTTCCATCGTCTCTCCGTCTCTCTGTTTTGTCCCTTTGGAAATCTTCCTCTGTTAAAGAACACAAGAAGGTGACATTGATCAAACATCACAAGTTACAGCATGAAAAATGACAGAATACTGAAACATACCAGTTAATCTGTCCCAGGGCTGGTTGAGTGTTTGAGTGGTAGAGGATGATGTGATGTTGCAGTGTTTCAATGTTCTTAGGTTTCAAAGTCACTTATATGTAATGAAATATGTAGCATGACCTCCTGTCTGTGTGTCTTCATTAACAAAGTGTTTGGTTCTCCCTGCAGTCTGGTGACATTGAGATTGTAAACCACAGGACGAAGGACACCTGCCGCCTTAAGTTCTCTCCTTACAGCTATTTCTCCCGGGATGTCCCACGCAAGGTGAGACTGCACCTGCTGTTTTTCCTGCAGTCAGTCAGTGCCGGGCGACTCTCACAAACGCGCTACTGTGCTTGCCTTGTGCACTGCTGCCACCCGGTGGCCACTACGTGAAATTGCTATGAGAAAAGATGGAGAAAAAATTTACGATTTATTAAATCTCTGTGCACACAATTTGTTCCCTTATAGGCAATTAATTTATATGTTTCTCTCTCTCTCTCTCTCTGTGCATGTGTGTGTGCATTGTGTCTCCAGGTGACAGGTGTTGTGGTAGACAGTGATGGTGTAGCCCACTACATTCTGTCGGGCACATGGGATGGTAAGATGGAGAGTGCTAAGATCGTGGAGAGCAGTCGTGGCTGTGGGGGGTCAGAGGGCAAGCAGAAGACCGTCTACCAAACACTGCCTCCCAAACTACTGTGGAAGAAATACCCGCTACCGTAAGGAGAGCTGAGTCTGTTCAGTACTGGACATCACACACACCTACAGGGCCCACCTGTACCATCCCAGTAATGTAATACTGACAAAAACATGAATGACATGAAAAACATAAAATAAAGGGTGTTATTTTTTGTGATATAACAGGATGGAAGCTGAATGTATCACTGTCTTTATTCTGCAAAGAGCACAGATACTCACTCACTCTTTCTCTCTCTGTCTGTCTCTCTGTGTCTGTCTGACTCTGTCTCTCTCTCTCTCTCACACACTCTCTCTCTCTCTCTCTCTCTCTCTCTCTGCAGTGAAAATGCAGAGAACATGTACTTCTTCTCCTCTCTAGCACTGACACTCAATGAGCCTGAGGAGGGAGTGGCTCCCACCGACAGCCGTCTGCGGCCAGACCAGCGGCTAATGGAGGCGGGGCTCTGGGATGAGGCCAACGCCCAAAAGCAGCGTCTGGAGGAGCGGCAAAGGCTGGAGAGAAGGAAGAGGGAGGCTCAGGCCACCCTGGCCCTGGAGGAGGGTAAGGGAGACGCACCTAACCACAGAAACTCCAATGACTGCTTAAGCCTTGGAGTGTCACTCTAGAGAGTGATTTTAGAGACCATGCTCTGCACTAAATATCTGTACTCTGACATTGTCTGATTTAGTTCACTGTTATTCTAACCAGCCTTTAATGTCTTGATGTAGGTGTTAGGAATGAGTAAAAGCCTCTGGAGTTTTCAGCCATTGGATCTGAACATCTTTGTTCAGTGCTAGTTTTGTCAATAAGAAGTTCATTCTGGAACCTAAGACTGTCTCGGTCATTCTGGAACCTGCGTATGCCCATTCTAGAACCTAACCCTTCTAGGTCATTCTAGCCTAACCCTTTAACCCTAGTTCTCTATATAAATCACTGTATCTGTATCAGCCCTGAAGGAGGACAGACAGAACAAGTGTGGGTGAGGAGTTCTCGCCTCCTGAATGCCTCACAGGCATGACACAACAGAAAAATACAAAAGGATAATATAAAACTAAATTTTAAATAATATTGCATATACATAAACTGTATGTAATAAAAATACATATTGATTCATTCAATTCCCCAATAGATTCTCCACAAACTAAAGGAGAATCAACCTATAGTCAACCTATACCATGTACATGCAGGAGTGCTGGCCAGTCAAACCTGCCCCTCAACTAAAACTATCCAGACACAAATCTAGATGGCCAAACCTTCATTCAGCATACCATGCCAGATCTCACGTTATGAGCACAGACTCAACAAAGACAAGATACTGTTGTTTCAAATGAGAATGAGGACAATAACAGAGATGATAAAAACACTCTTAATTTGACAGCATTGTGCCAAAAGGATCCCATAAGTCCTCTCAACCATCATGACAATGAAGCACTTTTGTAAGTTGGATAAGGGCGTCTGCTAAATGCCGTAAATGTAAATGTAAATCATGAAGGAATATATTACATTTTCCTTTTTAAATCTGTTTTTCCTTTATTAAAGCTACATTTCATTTTAATTCACTTTATGTAAGTGTATTTTACTCCTTATTCTGTGCACTGCCTGTATTATTGTCCAATGTGTCTTCAGGTTTTGTATGTTACATACAGTATGCACTCACCGAGACATTTCTATTAAATGTAAAATCCCGTCAAGTAAAACTGATTCTACAATGCAGAGACACTGTATAATGTCCACTCACACTTTAGCATGTTGTCCTAGGATTTTAACCTGGTCTTTAATCCAGACGTAACCTGAGTGTATGTCTCTCTGTGCCTCTCAGGTCAAGACGTGGAAGTCTACCAGCCGCTGTGGTTCGAGAAAAGGATGGACTCGGAGACTGGAGAGAGCAGCTACGTGTACAGAGGCGGCTACTGGGAGGCCAAAGAGAGACAGGACTGGTCCCAGTGTCCAGCCATCTTCTGAGAGATCCTTCACTACACGCAGGCTGGATCACCTCTTTGTCTGATACAGAACTTGATGGACAGACTCCCCACAATGGAGCGATGTCCTGTATGTGTGTGTGTGTTTGTGTGTGTGTGTGTGTCTGTCTGTTTAGGTGAAGGCGAGTACACAGCTCAACAATGCTTCCGAAACAGAGGTGTCTCAACCAGCCTAAACATACACACTTACCACTTACCCCATTCTATTTAAAAATCATGTTAGATTCACTTAGGTGTTTGAAGACGTGTGCGTGTGCGTGCCTGTGCGTGTGTGTATCCTGAGGCATGGGAAGGAACTGCGGTATGGAAGATGATTAATAAGAGCACAGCCGACTTCAGCACTTTCCTCAGGATCACATGAGCTACATTTAAACTATTGGACTGGGACCAGTACAGACTTGGGGGAGATGCTGCCAGAATTTGGAACGTTGTAAAACAGGACTGTTCACAGCACCTCCTGGACTGGTTCAACCTGTCCAGCATTTGACCAGACAATGAAAGAGCACACAATAATTACAGATTAATTTCTCTTTTTTAACACAAACTTTACAATTTTCCACCTCATGTAAGAGGTGTACGCCAGCTCTGAACCAGTTTTGGTGTGTTGTAGTATTTGCTGTAATTCTACATAGTATTCTGTAGCCATAGAAATGTACATGCATTATGTGTTCTAAGAATGTCCCACAGTTGAAATGTGGCTCTATGTCTGAACTTGAAGACTCACTGAAGTCCACTGGCTCAGTGATTATATTGCAATAGCTGCGTCTTATTGGCAGACGCAGCAGAAAGCCCCTGGCTTAGATCATCTTCTGCCAACTGGCCGGCCTTGCTGGAGTTGAACAGGGAGTAGCAGGAGCAGACACGGGTCCTGATCTGCTGTCCCTAGCGCTGCCGGCTGAGAAGCACTAAAGCACACACTGTCCCCTCCAATCACCACAGAGGTGTCTTCAAGTGACCATGCTTATCTTAAACCGCAGTCAGCAGTACGAAGGATAACCTCACATTGTGACAATCAATATGCTCAGTTTTATGACTTCACTTGGCCTGTAGATATATATTTTCATTTTCTGGGACTGGTGTAGAGTTCTGAAATTAATCTGAGCTGGTTAAACTGATAACCTTTGTGTTACAAAGAAATAATGATAAAGAAAACTAGTGACTGACTTTCATTATGCAAATGAGGATGTGCTAGGAGATTCTCATTAGATCTCATTCATTGTTAGTTCTGTTAGAATTTTGGTGACCTAGTGCTCTTCATACAGATGCTGAAAACATGCCGTGTTCAGGTTGGATCGAGTTATGTCAGAGTTCAGAGAGAGTTCAGTCCCAGAGGTCCACCACACTGCAGAGTTCAGTGTTCTCCAGATTCGCAACCTGCTTCAGCTTGTCCACTGTCATTTCTAGGACCTTCGTGAAACGGTGTCAGTGTGTCGAAGTAAACACTATATTCTGGTTTGCTTTGACCTTCCATTGTCTGGGTTTGCCTGAACACACAATGGATGCATCAGACCAGATCCAGTTCCTGAACAAGGTTGTTGTTGGTCAGCTGTGTTATACTGCAGTGCAGAGTGAAGCAGACTCACAACAGACTGGGTTTTCTGTCTGCACACACTGACGCCAGAATGTGATGAATGTTTTGAAGTGCAAACTAAATATGTAGAGGTATACTGTGAATTAATAGGCACGGTTGAAACAGACTGGTTAATGCATTGTGCTAAGAAGCACCTGGTGTTTGGAGTTAACCCCGACCTTGACTTAACCCCAGGCTCGCCGAACTAGCATATGTTACCAACATATGCTGCATATGTGCGTTTACACCCGACCTAGAGGGAGTCAGACGGGTGCAGGGTGGGCACAGGCGGTGTGTAGCGCTACGTGGTGGTAGACGAGGGTCTCCTATGCTTTATCTGTAGATCTTGGTCAGTAGTCTAGATTATGATGTGGGTTCACCAAGTGTAGTTTTGGCTGAATATCACATGTAAATGAAAAGTTTAAAAAGCAATCACTATGTTGTGGTCTTTTATGGTGTTTAAAGAATGGAAAAAAAGACATTCTGTGATTATTCTGACCTGTCTTCAGTTCTCTTCATCCACTGCATGCATAATAAACATCATATAATTGATGTAAACACAGAATGATGTAAACAATATTAAAGAATAAACACCAAAATGACCCTAGTCATAAAAATTCTATTAAAAGCAGAACAGTTCGTATAATGATTGTCAAAAGCAAACAAACCATGAATAAAACCATTAATAAAATACAATTCCAGGTTTTTTGACAGTGCGCCACTTGTTAGTGTTAAATTAATTAATTTATTTGAATAAATCCTACACTAACATCACCTGTTAGAGCAGCAGCGCAGGGTCCGATGCCCAGGAAGCACACATGCTGACATACGGGACACTACACGAATCTCAGGAGCGTCTGTCACCTGCTGCAGATGTAATAGATAGCGCTGTCGGAAATGATGTCACGCTTGCGCAATGTGCAAACGGGACAGTGCGGTCCACGGGCACGTGCGCCAGGAGATTTCATTCAGGCGCACTGCGGTGTATAGTCGCCCATAGACCATTTTTAATGTAGTGTTTACATTTAGTGTTATTGATTTGCGTACATTTTAAATGAGTTTTAAATCATGTGCTTAGACAGGGGGTTTAATAATCCCTACTAAATACCGATGCAATTGTCTAGCCATAGATTTCTATAACATTATCTAGATTACCTATAATTCTACTGAAGTACACAAAGTTTACAGAGACAAGACGTTTCGGACAGAGATCCGTCATCAGCTATGCGAGCAAAGTGCGTCAGCATATATACGCACACACACTACAATTATAGGTAATATACGTAACGTCTAAAAAATTGGAGAACGTACTCCTGATCGAACGAGAATGCACACGTACACCCAGCAAGCACAAACTGTACACGGGTCACCTATTCAAGGGTCGCTTTGAATGAACCGTGGGACTCTGTGATGACGTATGCGACCGCGCACATACGATCCGGTAACAACTGTGGACGGCCAACAACAGCAACTGAAAGGGCTCGATGCTGCCAGCCGCGCGAGGAAGCTCGCTTATCCAGCTTTAAGAGAACGAGGGGTTAGGTAAGCTTATCGAAATTGCTATGGCATTTGATTATGGCGCTGAAGGAGTTCGTAAAGGTCGTTAAACGAGGTCTCTAAATGTTGGGATTCGGTGACATTACCGGCTGGTTACCGGTGTCTTGTGTCTGTCCTAAACTGCGCAGCCGAGTGTAGTTCAATTAACCGGGTCCTAAGCAACAGCCATATACACGATACATACACGACACGCAACATACGAACATGAAGTTCGCATTCAATAAAGCGAAAATCGAGGCAAGTGCCCGTCTTTTGTCGACCGTGTATCGTTCCGTTAATTTTTGAAAATCCACAAGATGACGTGTTATTGTATTGACATCGTCTCTAACAATACACAGGGACTGGCTATTTTCAATGAGAAATACAGTGCTGTATCTAGCGCTGACAACCGTTAAGATAGGATACGAGAGTATGATGTAGGCCGCGTCCGTTCTTCGTAAAACACCGGATCAGGGATGCGCTGCCCTGCGTCATCTTTTCCCACTGTCGCTTCTTGGTTAGGTTTGCTCTGCATTTGTAACGGAGACACATTTTTATTGACACTCTTGGATAAACCTACATTTTGCTGTATGACGATTGAAATGCAATTGCTAGCCAGGTCACGTTACTAATATTTTTCAATGTTGTAACATGGACAAGCGGATTTTAAGTCTGGTTTCGGTAGCTTAAGCCCAAACCAACTAGCGTAGCTGGCCGGGCGCGTGCTTTGTAAATCCTGCCCCCTTTTCGGTAAACATCACACGTGCGCCCAAGTCTGCAGGCGGTACCTCGCTCCGCCTCAACAAAACAAGCCTTGTAGCTATAGCAAAAGTAAATACAGGAAGGCACTCGCAAGCATCTCCAGGAGAGAGCCGCTAAAAGAAACCACTAGGGACTGTTAGTTATAGAAGCTTTTTCTGCCGTTAAAAACTGATTACGGATCGCTGTTGTAAAACAAAGAAAAATATGGATGTGTTGTTTTTCCGCTGCGAATTCAAGATGTGTTTACCCTACAGACGTGAAGATGAAACGAACATGATCAGCACCGATGGCCCCTCCAAACGCGAGGAATCCCAGGACGGCGGGAGAAGGACGAGCAGATCACCCGAAATGCTGCACCTTCTGTCGGCAGTGGCTGTCTGGCTAGTGACGGGAACTACCATATCTAGCCTGAACAAATGGATATTCGCCGTGTACAACTTCAGATACCCACTGCTTCTGTCAGCGTTGCACATGCTAACAGCAATAGTGGTGGACTACGGACTGATCAAGTACTGGGTAGTCCGCCACAGAGACGTAGATGAACCGGGCTTGACGACTAATGCCAAATGCAAGGTGTTCCTCTTAAGTCTGACGTTCTGTGCCAGTATAGCGTTCGGAAACATGGGTCTCAACTACGTCCAACTTTCCTTCGCCCAGATGATCTACACAACCACCCCGATATTTACTCTGGCTATATCATCTCTGGTCCTCGGGAAGCAGCACCATATCCTTAAGTACACCGCAATGATGCCAATTTGCCTCGGAGCGTCGTTCAGTATTATGGGCGAGGTGCAGTTCGACCAGACGGGATGCTTTTTCGTCTTTGCCGCAACCTTGTTGCGCGGGGTAAAAAGCATTCAGCAAAGTGAGTACGAATACGATTTAAACGCCGATGATAAAGTTTATACTGTAAATTCGGCGTTTTCCTTAGTTTAAATAAGTTGGGCCACAAAGGTTGGTTACAGACCTTGTTTAAAATGTAACAGAATCATGGAAAATACTAGCCGACTCTGCTGTAACCGACAACTGACATCATACCTGACCAGTTTTATTTTCCTATGAGACGCGTTGACCGCAGTTATTACATCCCACACAACTTCTAATGTTAGGAATGTTTGTGGAAGGGAGGTCTGTGTCATACAGCAATAATCACAGGTCTGGGCCCCTCCCTCTTATTTCAAAGAACTGATTTCTAAAAATAGTTCTGACTTTTTTTAACGGGAGGAACGGTAAAAACGTGCTCTGGTTGCTGGTTTCTAGCGTTTAGTGATGGTCTGAGCAGTTTAGCTGGTGTCTTACAGTGACCAAATAAAAAAAATAAACAGTATGGAGGGTTTGGGGATGAACGGAACCTTCCGGACGCCTGTCCTGTGCTGTGCTGGCTTTGTACAGTGAGAATAATCAACCAAAGAGCAGCACGTTTTCCAGTGGAATGTGTATGCTTGCAGCGTGCTTACTAGGTTTTGCCCTAATCATTGCAAAATTAAACCACTTTGAATTGAGTTACAGGATGCGTTATAATGCGAAAGGCCCAGGGAGACCTTTTCTAAAAATAAGCAGATAAAATGTTAAACTCGCAAAAAGTGCTGGTGTTTATGTCTGTGCACTTACAGTTTGAAAGGTTTTTCTAAAGATGGAGAAATAATGTTTGGTCACACAGAGAGCTAGACTGACAGACGTGAAGTTTCCCTCTCTGAAGGTCTGGCCTTTTCACTTGCACCTCCCCAGAGCTTCAGAGTCATCCAGAAATACTCCTGCAGCTCGACGGGCGTCACGTTTCAGTGCTGTATTTAGAGTCCGACGGCCCTCCCTGCTGTCAGACAGCGAGGGGGAGCTTTCTGTGTGTGACACACACGTGAAGCATGTGTTTCAGCAGTCGACATTTACCCCATAGGGAGATGAATGTGTAGTTTAATTGCATAATTTCTCACTCTTCCACCCTCCCTCCCTCTCCGTGCTCACCTGCTCCCTTCCCTCCTGCACTCGGCCAGGTATCCTGCTCCAGGAGGAGAAGATCCACTCGGTCTTCCTGCTCTACCTGATGGCCGTACCCAGTTTCCTCATCCTGGCCGTGGCGGCGCTGGTTTTGGAGAACTGGGCGGGGCTTCAGGCTCCGCAGCACTACGACCGCCGCCTGTGGGGCTTCATCCTGCTCAGCTGTCTGGGCTCGGTGCTCTACAACCTGGCCAGCTGCTGTGTCATCAGCCTGACGTCCGCCGTAACGCTGCACATCCTGGGCAACCTGAGCGTGGTGGGCAACCTGCTCCTGTCCCAGTTGCTCTTTGGCAGCCAGTTGTCTGCGCTCAGCTGCGCGGGTGCCGCGCTCACTCTCTGCGGAATGATCATCTACCAGAACTCGGAGCTCATCGCCGGCTACCTGGACGCTCGCCGGGCCAGAGGGTCAGCCGGATCCGGCCGGGACGTGAAGAACGGCACCAGGGAATGGCGCGGGGAACCTGGAGCGTCTTCAGAATCAGCGTCCGAGTCGTCTCTAGAAAGTTTCCAACTGCCTCTAGAGTTAGAACGATCCTCTGCAGTGTGCCATTACGTGGATCCGTCTCCACAATCATCTCCTGAACTGTACCATGATGTAGGATCACATCTTGAACAATCTCCAGAACTGTACCTTGACCAAGAAGGATGTCTGGAGTCAACTCCAGAACCTTTTCCAGAGAGCTCTCCAGAAACAGCCCAACACTCTGACAGAATGACAGAGAAGCAGACACATGAGAAAACAGACTGAGCAGAGCAGGGCCAGATCCTCAGGCTGGGAGTCTGGGGAGCCAGAGTGAGGGGCGGTGTTCCGGGTCTGGGCCGGGGTGGTGGGAGGGGTGTGGGGGGGCTTGGCCACGCCCCCTGAGAGCGACCTGCTGGAAGAGGGAAGCCAGTACCGCTACCTCCTCACTGTGTTGTTTGTTAGCTTTAAGTGCTCAAGACTCCAGAACCGCCTCTGACTTTAGTACAAGCCTTCTGAAAGCACTGGCTGGTTCTTCTTTTCTGTGTTTTTTTAATGCCTCTATTTCTGTGAGGTAACATGCACCACATACTCCTGCGTGAATGCAGAAGAATCTGAAATCTCACCATTTTGCTGACTGACTGTCTTCTCCACTGTGAACCCACCTGTGGGCTTCTGGGTATTGTAATCATGAGCACTTATATGATGTTGTGTGATGAAGGGCACCGCAGGGTTTCCAAGATTAGTTCTGTTGCCCCTAATCATGGCTGGGCTGGGGTTACGTTTACATACATTGTGGACTGGCAAGACCACTGGACCTCCATTTTGGCACAGATAGATAATTGATTTTGGACAAAGCCACAGGCTGCGTGTGCATGCGTGCATGTGTGTGTGTGTGGGTGTGTGTGTGCGTGTGCACCTGTGCCTGCGTGGGTGCATGTGTGTATATCCAGAAACATTTGCATATGGATAAGGATGCAAATGGACTCTGAGGTTCAATATCTTTGCTGTGAAAATAAGCTGTGAACTCTCTTTTAAACAGGCATCCAATACAGGGCTTCCTTCACAGCTACTGATCCCAAACACGGGCTGATAATTAGGGTCTTCTGGACAGCTTTTACTGATGTGCATTTTTTAGGCAATTATATTTTAATATTAATATATTCACACTGTGCGTCTTTTGTGGCTAGTATTCTAGCCATGAATTACTATTTTATTCAGGCATTATTGGGCATTTTAACAATGCCCTAAATCAGTTGCTAAAAAAAGGTGGTGTATGGTATATAATCTTCATTAATAGACATGGTCTACTGGGGGGCTGAGACATCGTTTGCACAGTGTGGCCTCAGTGGGAATGAAAAGAGGTTCCAGCATCTCTGTGCCAAGCCAAAATGACTCCCATGGTCTCGCCCTCCTTAGCGAGTTGTTATCATGTTCACCAGATTTTATTGTTTTCATTTATGCTTTGTGTTCTACTTGACTTTCTGCCAGACTTTTTTATTACTTCCAACCGCGGGTTGAATTTGGGGGGGGGGGGGGGACTTTTATATTGTGTTCCTTTATTGCACAGCGACTAATAGAGGTCACAGGCTGGACTGTGTGTGAAGGAAGGTCATTCACTCACTGTGGTTATGTCGCCACCTACTGGAAAGAAAAAAATATCCACTGGCGTTACGAGCCGCCTGCTGCTGCCCTGTTTGGTGACGTTGTGAGGCTTCGTGAACTAAAACATTGTAATGACTCTGACTCCTCCTTGACATAATATTTGCCTAAACAAATGTGACAATGTTGACAGGTATGTTTAACAGGCTTTTATGACTGAAGTATGGATGAATACACACAATATACTCAGGTGCGCGATCTGGAGATATAGCACAGGGACAGAGATGAAGCCATCTCTCTTTTTTTATCTAGCTATCATTTCCCACACACTACAACAGGACTGTTTTCCTGTAAGCACAAATGCCCAGTATTGTATTGCTAAAGCTACACTGAACACACTATTGTGTCCGGTAGTGCCAGCCAGTCTGTGAATCACTAACCTGCAGGATGGAAAATTTGCTACGTCGTCTTTCACCGGCACATGTAGAAAGGCGTTTTGTTTAGGGAAATGAGTAAGGTGGAGGTCGGAGGTGACCGTCATCTGATGTCTCCCACAGGAAGGGGGCGCACTTGAGCTCACGGAGCACCAGAAGCCTGTTCATGTTCAGGTCATCTGAGCATCCGCAGACTTGAACTGTTCATTGCAGGATGTCAGCACTGCTGGATCTGATGTGTGTGCTGAGGTGACTGTAGTCATTACAGTGCTAAATTGTTATTATTTTTTTGGTCAGCAGCAAAAAAAAAAATAGCAGGGGATCAGTTTTGTTGTTAGAAGCTCATTTCAAAAGCCAAGCAGCGGCACCGACAAACCCGTGTGCCGTGTGGTTACCTGGAAGATTCTAGAATGTTCTCTCCATTCTTGTTTGGCCTGTCCGTTTTTATGTTTGTTCGTTTTAGTTCTTCATGGGAGTTTTCGTTCAGTGATGAATAACCTTTAACATGAGGGGGAGCTATTCTGGGATCAGCAGATAGCCAGCACAGCGTTGCTAACACATTAGCGAAGGCAAGGGCATTTGTGGGGCAGTATGGGAGAGATGGAGGACAGAACTGCACTGACTGACACTTGGATAAGCAGCCTTCTCTGTGGGTGTGCTGCTACCACATTGTTGCCCTTATTAATAAAGCTGATCAGATGTAAATAATTATTTTATAAAATTTATGTATTTTCCAGTCATGGAGAAGTTGACTAAATATACTGGTTCAAGAATGTCTCTTGTCTCCTGTTTTATGTTGTTCACAAGGTTTACTATAAACTGTATTTACGACATAGTGACTTGGCCAGTTTTTTCCTCATGAAAAGCCTTTTGTTCCACACATGGACAGGAAAATGGTGATCTCTTACTGATCCCTCGCTCTGCTGCCATCCACCACCCTCCATCTCCCTCCCTCAAGTCTCTCCTCTCTTATTTCTCATCCCTCCCTACTCCTCCTCCTCCTCTACTCACAGCAGTCACTGATAGAGGGAAGAGTGAAGAAAGAACATGGATGCTGCTTCTATTGGCGCCCCCTGCTGGTCCACTAACGAGCAGCTGGATGCCATTCAAGATGTGCAAGTGCTCATAACAGTAATTGTAATTGTAAAAAATAATTTTAGCCTTTTAGATAAAAAAAAACCTCACCTTATCAGGTTTAAAGTGAAATGACATGCATCTAATCTTGCCGAAGACCCCCTTCTTCTAAGATATGTGGAATTAACCATGTTTCACCACAGGGAGAAGCCACAGAAACCCCCTTCCTGACTTTTTGAAGATATCTGGCATCATCCCTGATGTGGTGTGCAAACATTAAGTTTGAAAACTGAAACAGAGAACCACTCATCTGAAGCAGAGCTGGACTTGTGTGTGTATGTGTGTTTAAATGTGCTGTCTCTAGTAGTTCTAGTAGGATGTGTTCTATATAAACAGGAGCAGTGCTGCTAGGCAACAGATTTCCCAGCTTTGACTTAATAAGGAGAGAGTTCCACTCTCTGCAGTGACCCCTCCCCTCAGCAGTGACCCCTCCCCTCAGCAGTGACCTCTTGGGTGGCCATCATCTAAGATGAGCAGTTTCATCACTCTGTCCTAATGCGCACACACAGACACACACAGAGGCAGTAGCACTGTTTCATCACCCTGTGCTATTGTATACATGCACACCCAAACACACACACACACAGTAGCCCTGTGTCAGTAGCCCTTAGCAGTGACCCCTCCCTTGAGTAGTGACCTCCTCCCCTCTGCTATAACCCCACCCCTCAGCAGTAACCCCTCCCCTGAGCAGCAACCTCACCCCTCAGCAGTAACCCCACCCCTCAGCAGTAACCCCACCCCTCAGCAGTAAACCCTCCCCTCAGAAGTAACCCCTCCACTTAACAGTGACCCCCACCTCTCCATGGTAAACCTGTGCGGTAAAGACAGTTCTCTCTTTGTATCATGCTTATAAAAGTATTATGTGTACTTAAAATGCATTTTTGTATTGTAAAGGAATCAAAGTCTCACTGGTCTATCAGGACCTAAACGTCTCTCTTTATTATGCCTGTTTCTTCTTCATCCTCTTCTTCCTCTGGGTGCTCCTCTCCGCCTGCGCTGGCTCCTGGCATGGGCTCGGACTGGGAGGGCTCGGACTGGGAGGGGTCAGACTGGGAGGGCTCGGACTGGGAGGGGTCTCTTGAGGGCGCTAAAAAACTCCCACAGTCCAGCAGTGTGACAGTGCGTAAGCAGAGCAGAGTGGAGCTGGACGTGTGTGTACAGTAGCTCACGCACCCCACAGCCAATCAGCAGCCCAGGTCAGCCGTCTCCGAGGCGTCTGCCCAGGTGAGTTCCAGCGCTTTCCTCTATTCAGGTGGCCTGAAGCAACTCACTTCATTAATCAGCAAACCTGCAAAACAGCATCAAAATCCATAGTACAGTGTTCTGAATACCGACTAGTTCTCAGATGGTATTTGACCAGATCTGTGCTGAGGGAGACGCTGAGGATATGTGTGTACTGAAATAGCGACACATGCTTTATAGTAGACAAATGTTTACTGTAAAATCAGACCTTACAAATGCATACTGTAAATTCTTTAAACACTTTAAACTGTGACATTGGAATCCCCCACTCGGAGTGTACACTGCAGGCTGTGTATGTGTGTGTGTGTGTGTGTTTATTCCAGCCAGCCGTGTTCGCAGAGAAAAGCACTTATATACCAGCCTTGTATCCTCAGGCTGCTGTATGCTTTACCTCATCACAGACGAACACAGAAGAGTGTTTATGTTGCCATCCGTCAGCCAATAGCAGGCCTCGGACACTTGTCCATGTAAGTCCAGCCTGTGCCGAGGCATTCCTGTCCCGCCGCCCCGCACAGCTGGAACGTCCCGCATCCTGGGCTCGATCTCAGCGTCCAGAGAGAGCACCCACACTGGCTGTTTGAGCTCCAGCGTGTGTGGCGCTGCACACAGCTTCACTCTAACACGCAGCTCAACGCCCTCACACTTGGGCTGCAAGCCGCAGACATGCTCTCCTTGTTTGGGGACCGTGCTATTAATTCGCTGGTCAGAAGAAAAGGTTCTATCCTCCATGAAAACCTCGTATCTCCTCTTTGGTGTCTCATACCCGCTTTCTCCTTCTCCCTTCACAGTAGTTGTACATTGAGGGAAGAGTGGAGAAAGAAAAGATGGATGCTGCTTCTCCTATAGAAGAGGCGCCCCCTGCTGGTCCACTAACACAAGAGCAGCTGGCCGCCATCCAAGATGAGCAAGTGCTGAATGACATGGTGAGAAAGCAGCACTGTCTCATCAGTCTGTCCTAATATATACACACACACACACAGACGCAGCAGTACTGTCTCATCACTCTGTCCTAATATATATACACACACACACACACACACACACAGATGCAGCAGCACTGTCTCATCACTCTGTCCTATTGTATACATGCACACACGTCCACACACAGACAGCAGCCTTGTGTCTTCACTCTGTCTTAATACACACACACACACACACAGTGTAACTGAACAGTATTCAAAACATTTTCAGTCCAAAAATGGCAGTGTAGCCCAAAACAGCTGCCTGTGTGTGTCTGTTTGGACTGTGTGTGTGTGTGCATGTGTGTATGTGTGCGTACACAAAAATGTACTCTATCATTCCTAAAACTTTAAAAGAATCTCAGTGAACATTAATCATTTTAAACTGCATGTACATTTATTGTCCTTCCTTAACCGATTCTCCTTGTGTGTGTATGTGTGTGTATGTGTGTGTGTGTGTGTGTGTCCTTGTTGCACTCGACAGCTGGACAAGACTGTGGATTTTGAGCAGAGAAGACTGATTCGTGCTGCTATGAGAGACCTACTCAGACAGAAAAGGGGTGAGACATAGGCTAGGTACCCAGAGGCTGACAAACACAGACATACCCAACACAGAGCACATAACACAGACTACCCAACACAGACAACATAACACAGACTACCCAGCACAGACTACATAACAAAAACTACCCAGCACAAACAACATAACACAACTAGCCAACACAGACAACATAACACAGACTACCCAACACAGACAACATAGCACAGACTACCCAACACTATGTTCTGGCAGCGCACTCCACACAGCCGTGCATGGTGCTTCTCTCCTTCATTGCCTCTGATTTAATGTGAGTAGGGTCTGATTTTACATGTACAGGGTCTGATTTATGTGTGTAGGGTCTGAGTGGGTTATACTAGCAGACATTAAGGTCATGTGGTGGCGTGTTATGAGTGTGACTGTGCGCTGTTTGTTTAGGCCCCTGACACCCTGTTTATCGAACTCCATTGCCTCGCCCTCATTTGTTTGTTCCTCTTTTGGGGCCCTGGGGGTGTGTCCTGCTCTCAGAGCAGCGGGATGCGGAGCGAGCAGCACGGCGGGACAACCTGCGTCAGCAAGCCATATCTGCAGGACACAACCCCGCCCCAGGCCAGGGCCCAGCCAAGAGTCCCAGTGGCACCCAGCAGCACACACACAGTGAGTTATGCTTCACAAACACACACACACACTCAACCTTATACACACAGTGTGTTATGCTCATACACATACAGTGAGTTAACCTTCACCTTCAGTGAGTTAACCTACACACGGAGTTATCCTTCATACACACACAGAGCGAACCTTCACATACACACACAGAGCTACACACACAGGTGGCTACACACACATACACATACAGTGAATTACATTTCAAACACAGTACTTATACACATACATATTTTTGCTATAAAGCTCAGTCACTCCCAACACACACACTGCGCTTCCCCTGCTCCTCTTTCCCTGCACGCTTATACCCAAATGGCCTGTGCATGTAAACTGGAACACAGTTCCTCACCTCCAGCCTGGAGCTTCCCAGCAGCACTGCACGCTCTCCCAGCACCCCGAACCAGCTCCTCAGCTAATGCAGTGGGGCTTGGAGCGGGTGCAACACTGGAGGCCAGAGCTGGTAAACTGGCTGTACTCATGGCAACCCTCAGTAGTCAGCTGGTCTGGCAATTGTACAGTTGGGCAGATATTCTGTGTCCCAAATTGCTGTTTGTTCGTCGTTCTGTGGAGTCGATCTTATTCATCCTGTTTTATCTCACTGTCAACAAGCAGCCCAGGAGAAATCTCTGCACCCAACATCAGCAGGGTCCTCCACTAAGACCGTGCACAGGTAAGTGGATTGACAGGTGTGCTGCATGGGGCGGAGTCAGCCGCATGTATCAGTTTTCAATGGCTAACTCCACAAATTAGCAAGTGCTGCACTATACTAGTGTCTTTCCTGCACACAGCCAGGCCCACCCCACTTCAACTGGGGTCAAAGTTCAACGGGGATCAGCACTTGGTGGTCCAAATACCAAGGACGTCAAGCAGATGCTGCTAGACTGGTGCAGAGCCAAGACTGAACCATATGAGGTGAGGGGGGGTGTCTAAAACTAGCCAAGACCAAACCATATTGATTAAGCTTGGAGGGAGGCTGAAATGAGCCGAACCCAAACCGTACAGTCTGGTGGGTGGGGGCGGCAGACTCTAACATGAGCTCTAACCATGACATTTGCTGCTCTGCACATGCCTTTTAATGCCATTCTGTGCAATATACTTATTTTTCTACCAGTGCGCATCATTCTTGTTGATGTAATGCACACTTGCACACTCCGAACACACACACACACACACACAAACACACATATACACACCTAACGCATTGTTTCCCCTGCCTAGGGTGTGAACATCCAGAACTTTTCATCGAGCTGGGCAGATGGCCTGGCGTTCTGTGCACTGGTGCACAGGTTCTTCCCTGAGGGGTTTGAGTACTGCACTCTGGATCCATATGATCGCAGGGCTAACTTTGAGAAGGCCTTCAAAACCGCAGAGTAAGAGTCACCAGCAACCTGCTCAGTCACTGGACACCTTCTGGTGATGGGAATGGTTCTGTCATTGTGGCATTTGTGTTGGTATGCATGAGCATGTGTGTATACAGTATATGTGTGGGGATGCATGCATATGCCTGTGTGTGTGTGTGTTGTTTAGATTATTGCCATTTGTAGTATTAGACATAGGTATATTGGAATTCAGGGGGTGGATCTCCCTCACAAAAAATGTGTCACAAAAAATATAATGTACATAAAATATTTACATTTGCGGTTTGCGCATTACATTTACATTTGTGTGTGTGTCTGTGTCTGTGAGTGCAGAAATCTGGGTGGATGTCCTCCCCTTTTGGATGTTAATGATTTGTTGCGCATGCGTGAGCCGGATTGGAAGTGTGTGTACACCTACATCCAGGAGTTCTACCGCTGCCTTGTGGAGAAGGGCCTTGTGAAGACCAAAAAGAAGACCGTGTAAACTCACAGTCCCGCAGGTGAGTCAGAGAACACGCACAGAGCCCCTAATGTAAGTGCACTTCTCTACTCCAGTATGTACAATCAAACAAGTAGGGTGAGAGTGAGAGGCTGTGTTTGTGTGTGAGTGAGAGAAAGAGAGGTTGAGTTAGAGAGAAAGAGAAAGAAATCTGATGTGTACCTGAGAAAGATAGAGATGTGTGTGTGTGTGTGTCTAGGAGAGAGAAAGAAAAACGTATGTGTGTGAGATAACCAGAGATTGGTTTTGTGTGAGGGAGAGAGATAGGATGTACGCGTGTGTGTGTGCGTGCGAGTGCAGCTGTACCTCACGATCAGAACATTCCAGCGCGGTTACACATGTGTATGAATCTCACTAATCTGACTTGGATGGCTTTTTATGGTGCTGTCGCTCTGTGCGGAAGGCAGAAAAGTGAGCAGGCTTTTTATAGACGCCTGGTCTTAACTCCAAATTGTGTTTAAAAATATCCATAAAAACTTTTAGCACACAGCATTTCTTTTAAGGTTTAAGGGATGCTTACACCAACACTGTTTAAAGTGTCATCTAATCCCACTAAATTTGGAAAAAAAAACATTTCATAAAGTTCCTCCTGCAGAAATATACGCAGTGGCGGTGGTATTGGCACTGCGTCACCACAGAGACACATAACGCGCACCACTGGAGAATGCGGTTTCCGCTCACGGAGTCTGTCCCTGTCTGTGGCCTCTGGTCTCTATATTTCTAACTCTGAGGAGAGCCACAGGGCTTACTCAGGGACAGACAGGAGACACCTTCAGTCCTTCAAGAGAATTTCTACAACAAATAAGCCACTTTTAAAATTCTGCAAATGATGTAAACACACGCTTTCAATGTATCATGTTGGATTGAGAAAACCACTGTTTTGTAACTATATATTTTGATAAGACAAAAATAAAATGCTGCCATTTGTTACAGTAAGTGTGGGTTTGTCGAGCTGAAGGCGCGTGAGGGCTAACGGTTTTGCCCTGATGTATTAATCACCTCCATATTTCCATGCGCAAGATCAACACATTGACCTCTGCTATTTACATAATGGCAGACGTCTTGATTAATTAATTTAAAGCCACAATAAAGTGAGGTTGAAGCACGTGGCAAGCTCTCTGCACGATTCCCGAGTTTTACAGGAACTCTCTCCGCAGCCTGCCCTGACAGACTACGTCAAGCAGACGAAAAAAGCTAAGCAACAACAAAATGATCGTGCGTATGTAAACAGCCAGCCCGGGACCAATACTTCCATTTACAACTTAATGAAATTGGAGCCAGTGACCTCCGGGGCTGCGATGCCAGAACGAAATGGATTTTTGTAGTGCATATGCGTTCTGTAATGCCTTGCGCATCCTGTCCAGCAGTGCACGCACGTGAATGTGAACATTTCGCGTGCAAGTGACGATTCAATTTCCCACTCCGGGTTGCGTCGCCGACTTGTGAAATTTTACGTCATTAATATCCTATCTTACAACAGATGCGGATTTAAGATGTAATAAATACAGACGCAGGTTTCGTTACTGTTCGTCTCATTCTCACGGAGCTGTTACAACCGCTCCTGGTAACAGTCTGCAAGGTGAGCCCATGTTATATGAGTGTCTCTACTGGGGACGAATACTTTCACCGGTGGACCTAGACAGTTCAGGTAGGAATTCAATCGTGCTGTCGTACCTCGAGAAATGAACGACTAATGTCGTCTTACTGAAATAACACAAATGTTCGATTGAAGCAGATATGTCTGCTTGGGACGTTTTTGGTTTAATTGGAATGTTTTGAGCTCGCCACAGCTCGCGCATTTTAGTGAAGATTATGCGTAGACGCCTGATGGTTCGTGACGCGCTTCACCTCCAGACCAGTGAATAAGGTCTCTGGCAGCCCAGACAACTTTGGAAAGAAACCAAACGATCTCTTCCCCGTTACTGCGAAATTATTATTTACATGTCTAGATATTGTTATTTACAAGGTTTTATAAGGTTCATCGGTCTTTTCCTGAAATTTCATGTGGGTGAAACATTATCAGTAACTGTGGTAGTAACTCAGTTTGCCGTTCTAATACTGCAATTTCTTACAGTGAAACACTTCAATGTCACATCAAGAGTAGTGAGTTTCGAGAAAATAGTGGAGTGGTCTGATTTATGTTTCATGATTATTACGTAATTTTAAAATGTTCAGTATGCTACTGAACTGTCTAGACATTTGCAGATTTTTGCCGTATAATTTCTCTACCTTCTCACAGTAAAAACACAAGGACTTTTCATCCTAATATATGAAAGTACCCAGAAAAGTTATAATTGTAAATATAAAGGATTTCACTGAAAATAAACAGATTTTTAAGATAACAATGAAGGTTATTAAAATAAAAACGAATTTCCAACATATTTTAGAACTCCCCCTTTACATATAGATTTTAACATTTTCTTTCACGTCAAACATTTGGTGTAATAGATCTTAGTAAGATGCGTTTTAATAAGCTGTACAACCCAATTTTTTTTAGATTTTCAGTCTCTGCGCTAAAAGCGCGAGCATCTCTCCCCCCCCCAACGCCGTTTCACAGCCAGGCTACCGCAATACTGGATGTAGAGGCGCACTAAAACTTCCCGGTGTAGATCGCGCGAGCGAGCTTTTTCGAAGTGCAGATGGCGTGACCGCGGTAATAGGAGTATGCGGATAGACTGAGGCGATTTATCCCTTCACCTTGCGGCGCCTATAAAGGTAAGCGGTTTCCTACGCAATGAGTCTATATACCTAATCGTCACACGTACAGAGGTGCTCGTGGCGATATTTTAATTAATGTCTCATACTGTCAAACAGTGTAGAGGGTGATGCGAAAGCTCTTCGCGAGACCCTTTGTAAGGTCGAACAGGTCCATTACGTTAACACTGTATAAGATAATCAAATGAATGCGACGAATAACCTAAAGGCAAGGTCAGTCGAGGAAAAGAGTGTGTAAATATAAATTATACCTGTCTAAAAATAGACAAACATATTACCTATCAATAATAGACAGGTATTACCGACACTCCTCCCAACTTCGGCCGTTCACTTATGGTGAATGTTAGAAGTATTCGGTTTGTCATTACCGGCTGACACATCGGCATGTAAAAGACATTTAGCCTATTCCAAAAAGCATCAGTGACTTAGTTGTATTCGATTATAAAACGTGACAAACAAAAAGTATTCGAATAATTGTGACAGTTCTGTACTTATGTTACTAGAACAAAAGAGACACAAGAGAGATTGTTTTTTCACCAAGCTTAGGCCTTTGTTATATCTATTAAAACTGCAGCCAATTATTATGACAGCCCATTTTGACACCGATTATAGGAAATAAATATATAAATCATATTCATTACATAAATCAAGAAATGGAGATCTTACAAATACAGCACCTATGTCTCTCAGCTCAGTCTGTTTCTCTCAAACAGCAGCATTTTGATTTGAAGAACTGAACGTAACGCTTTAGTGTTTGAAAGAGCACAAGACAGTGGCATTCATGTGCACTGTTTTCTTTCTTGTCAAACCCTCTGGTGCACATGATCTCACGCAGTCTGTTTATGAAGAATCTGTCCCAAGACGCCAGCGCGCAAACTCACACATGCGTGTGTCTCTGGCAGTCAGAGCCAGAGAGAGCCATCGTTCCAACACATTGGCCTGCTTCTCTGGACACAGAGCAGGTCTCGTTTTAAAGCCACGTCTTGAAACTAGATTTATTGGGATTAATTAGATTTTACTTAATGGACAGTGTTTTCCAAGGATTTTGTTCACATCGTTATTTTCCACTGGACCAGATCTGCAGAGCTGGCTTTATGTGATTTCTGTTTCTGGCTGCAGCTTCAAAACAGTGAATCTGCATCATATACAATGCTAGAAAATTCACGTTTGAACAAAAAGTGTGGAAATTTGAAAGAGGAATTGCGGTGTGGTAAAAGGACTTAAGATTCTGGCTAGGGTTGTTAGGCCGCAGAAAAGTCGTTGCCAGGCAACGTGAAAGTAGAGCAGGCCAGGGGAGGAGTGTCCGGCAGGCGTCTCTCATCTGCAGGGAGGAAGTTCATTTTCAGCAAGTGCTTATTCTGACAAAAAAAAAGCCTAAAAAATAAAACTGAGGATGCGGTGACGTCCTGGCTGGGACAGGGATGAGGGCTCGGCGGGGGGGACCCCCTGGGGCAGGCACAATGGCACGGCCCTGCAGACAGCGCTGGTCTGGGTGTTGTGAAGGGCATGCTAACTCAGCTCTCTCAGCGTTTACTGCCCTCTCTTCCAGTACGCGTCCTCTCAGAGATTATGGGCTATTAATATAAACGATGATCTCTTTTCATCACCCTTTCATCATGCTCCTTCTGTGACCTTTTGGTTGCTTGTTTTGTTTTGTTTTTTTCTGCATGCTCTCTCTGGAGGTTGATGGATCCAGGACAGCCCGGTCAAGGCTGCCCTTTCCTGGACAGGACCAGAGGGGCAGCCGGGCTTCACCCAGCCCCCGTGCCGAGCCTGCCCCCACCCGCACCGCTCTGCACCACGGGGAAGGCGGGAAACCATCCAGTGCTAGGCACCGCCCACCCGACAGGCTCCTCCCCACAGGAGCGAGGAAGTACAGCTTCTGGGTCCTTGGTGTCTGGTTCTGTCAGTATTAGCAGACCCCGGCCCACTGCGCAGGGGGCTAGATTTGTGGTCAAATCCTCCAGGACTGTCAACCCTTCTGCAGTTTTACCCTCAGCCCCAGGAGTGACCAACCCCTTGTCTCACTCATTTACAGAACCAGTCCAGACTCGCCGCTGTCCCCAGAAGCCCCAAAACACCCAGTATAGTCCCACCTCCAATCTTAGCCCCACCCCTCATCTTAGTCCCACCCCCCAGTACAGTCCCACCTCCAATCCTAGCCCCACCCCTCATCTTAGTCCCACCCCCCAGTATAGTCCCACCTCCAATCTTAGCCCCACCTCCCAGCTTAGACTCAACTCATTGCCGAATGCGTTAGTTTTCCCCAGCCCCCCAGCACAGGCAGGTAGGATTACCCAGCACACCCCAAACACACATGCAAATCTTATCCCTAAACCAAAGCCAGCGTCAGACACCCAGGGGAGCCCAGTTTTTCCGTCCAGTCAGAGTCCCCTCATGATGAGCCCTGGGAGCTCAGATCAGATGCTTCCTCTGCAGAAACCATCCAGCGAGGACGATGGTTTCAGGTGAGACTGTTTTTTTTTACACCTCATACATATTTACTGCCTTTCTGTCACTCTCAGGACAAATCAGTGTCTTTTGACTAAAACACATTTGTTATGTTATATACATTTATACATTTAAGTTATATTGTAATGCAATGTAGCCATGTCATTACTCAGGCAGGACAACCACTCTGGGTTAATTTAAACATGCAGTGTGAATTGAATGAATTGCTTGATTAGATAAATAATTACCTAATTGTTTAACTCATCATTTATCCAGTATTTTTGGGACTTGGAAAAAACAAGTTTGTATCCCCAAAGTACCACTGAGGCTGATCAAAAGTACCCAGTCAGAGAGGGAGATCTGGTTGGGTTCCAGCAGGAACATTGCAGTCTGGTCTCTAAATGGAGCCTCAGAGTATTGGGGCCAAGCTGTTTCGAGACGCCGTGTCTCCTGGGTGTTTGTATCGGCGGAGAGTAGAGCCCTCCGAGCTCCGGCGGAGGAGTTTGACAGATCAGCCCTTCGTACCGTCTCGCTCTGCGATCGCTCTCTGCCCAGTGGGCTCTGCTCTTCCCAGGTCTCAGACAACAGCCTGGACCTTGTCCCACTCAGCTCAGATGCCAGGTGCATGATGAGGATGGTGTGTGTGTGTGTGTGTGTGTGTGAGTTCCATGCTTAGATAAGACTACTTTTTCTCCCTCTACCAATTACAAATTATCTTCAAGTGCATCTCTCCTTATTCCCATGATGCAATGTGGCATACTTTGTGGCCCTGTCAAAGGACACGATACCCGTAACAAAATGGGCAAAAGAAACCTAAAAAAAAGGACTGCCAGAGAAACATTGAAATTGTTTGACTGAGGTCAAAATTTATTTACATTTTATCATTTTTATTTCACTCAGTGTTATTTTATTTTAAAGCAAAGAAAATTATGTGGAATACACAAATAATAAAGAAATATTGCCCATGAATGCACAAACTGGTACAGTCATTCATTGGCAAAATGCGAATCTGCAGCATTGTGACTTTAATTTTGACACAGTTGCATGTTGATATATTGTCCCTGTTCACCTCATTCATTCAGACAAGCAGTCTCATTTATCAGTGACGTTGTTATGTAATAATGTGCTTCTATCATTGATTTTGTGAGACTCCGTTGTTTACAGGGTTCACATCGTCACATGGAATGTTGCCTCGGCAATACCTCCTGATGACATCAGCAGCCTGTTTGGCCCGGGGGCCAGTGACAAGAGCACAGACATGATAATCATCGGGTAAGTCACATCCCTCGTCCCCACGGTGTGAATCAACTGCACAGCAGACGTGTCCAAACCTGCGCCTGGCGATGTTTGCTTTGCCTGAAGATGATCCCACTTGTCTCAGCTGTAGCAGGTGCATTTGGAATAAAAACCCAGCCCTCTAGGAAGCTGCACCTCTTGATAAGCTGTTACATCTGTGATGTATAAGAAATGACGACAACATGCATTTTGGGTAGTTTGTTTGAAATCTGCTGACAGAAACCAGTAGTTTGTTTGAAATATGCTGAAAGATACCAGTAGTTTGTTTGAAATATGCTGAGAGAAACCAGTAGTTTGTTTGAAGACAAGGCCCACCCCTTTCAGGTCCTTCCTCTGCGCGCTTTCTTGACGGTATTTGTTCTGGTTCCCCGGGTTTTTACTGTTTCTCTGATGTGTCTCTCCTCTCTCTCCCCCTTGGTCCTCCGCCAGTCTGCAGGAGGTGAACTCCATGATCAGTAAGAGGCTGAAGGACGTGCTGTCCACTGACCAGTGGAGCGAGCTATGCACTGACACGCTGAGTCAGTTTGGATACGTGCTGGTCAGTCCTGTGCTGAACCTACGCAGCATTCAAGTAGACATGAAATGGGAAGAAGTCTGTTGTTATTACTCTGAATTAGCTCTTAACGTATAAGCAAGTGGTCATCAAATTTCCTATGGGAGATCAATCTTCCACCCGGAGTCGAACACTCTTCCTCTCTGGAAGGCCTAAATGAACTGGATCAGGATTTATAGTGCTGAACTGGAACTGTCAGGCCTTAGCTGGACGTGTAGATGAGCACGTGTGCTCAAGCAGGATTTGATGCCAGCGGTGCTAAGTGCAGTGTCTCCTTGAGCCTGTAGGTGGCGTCACAGAGGATGCAGGGGGTTCTGCTGCTGGTATTGTCCCAATTCCGGCACCTGCCGTTCCTGCGTGGGATTCAGACCCAGACCACACGCACCGGGCTGGGAGGGTGCTGGGTGAGTCTGGAGGGGGGGCTGCCCAAAGCGGGTGGCGGGGGGGGGGGGGAGTCTGGAGGGCAGGGATAGAGGGTGGCTGTGGAGGTGTAGGGGGGCGTCTGGCGGGCAGGGGTGGAGGGGGGTGTCTGGCTGGGGCAGGGAGCAGTCCTCTTCTTTCTGGCCTCCAGGGCTGTGGAGCCAAAGCCCTGGCTACACGTTTGATGTTCAACATCAGAGACGTGCGTAAGCCAGTGACTGGTGTTTACGGAGAGCTTTAATGCCCAGATGAAAGTTCAAAGGAGAAGAAGGGAGAGGTGAGGTTGCGTGTTTGTTTGTGTGTGTGTGTATACATGTATGATTGTGTATCTGTGTGTGTGTGTGTGTATGTGTGTGTGTGTGTTCTTATCCTTGTGTTGGGGTCTCAACAGAGTTATATAAACATGTACACACTGACACCCCAGCAGGACTCCTGTCCCCCACTGTCCACACAAGACCACATCACCACTAATGCCTCCTTATATATGCGGGAGGAGTATCTCTCCTCTCTATGCTCTCCTCTATCTGCGGGAGGAGTATCTCTCCCCTCTATGTTCTCCTTCTATGTTCCACAAGATCTCAGTCGTGCTCTTCAAACATGTCTTAGCATAATAGCAAAGCGAGTTTCACTAATGACTACAGTGACGTTTACACTGACTGTTACACTGATGGCTAGACTGATGGTTGCACAGATGACTGCACTGCTGACACTGAATGTCCACAGTAAGACACCATGCGCATCCTGGTTCGTTGAAAATGAAGTCAGCTGTCTGGTCATGTGTGGTCAATGCTGTTGTATTATCAACTGGTAGAAAGAACCTAATCTTCTCAATTTATATATTGGCTTTAGTGGAGGTACTAGTGAAATAGTAATGTAGAATAGTAAGATAGTAACGTTCAGTAACTGGAAAGCTAAGGCAGACATGCTGAGCTGAGCTTGGCTGTCATCAGCCAGCTGCAGAGTGCCTGGGCCCCCAGGGGACACACGGAGCCTTTATCCTGTTTGGTTACATTAGTGCTGCCACAGCAACACATCCACCACGATAGCTCCTGTATTATTAAAAACACTCCATTAGAGCCTAACCTCTGTGAGTTTAGTCACACAGACGTTCACTCGCTGTCTCTCTCTCTCTCTCTCTCTATCTCTACCTGCCCCATCTTTTTCTTCCCCTCTGTTGCTTTTTCATCTGCCTCTCTTTCCGTGTCCCTCTTTCCTCCCTCTCTCTCTGTCTCTATCTCTCTCGCTCTCTCACTTCCTCTATGTTTCCCTCTTTCCCTACCCTCTCTCTTTCTTTTTCTCTCTCTCTTTCTCCCTTCCCCTCCCTCTTTCTCTGTATACCTCTCCCTCTCTCTCTGTTTGTCTCTCTCCCTCTGTCCCTCTCTGTTTCAGTTTCTTTCTCTGTCTCTCTCCCTTCCTCTCTCCCTCTCTCTCTCCCTCTCCCTCTCTCTCTCCCACCATCTCTTCCTCTCTCTCTCTCCCTTCCTCTCTCCCTCTCTCCCTCTCTCCCTCTCTCTTTCTCCAGGGGAATAAGGGTGGTGTGAGTGCACGGATGATGATGTTTGGTCACCCCGTGTGTTTTCTGAACTGCCACCTGCCAGCTCACATGAGGAACCTCGAACAACGAGTGGAGGATTTTGAGAGCATCCTCCAGCAGCAGCAGTTTGAGGGAGGAGCCGCTGTTGGTGTGCTGGACCATGAGTGGGTGTGCTGGACCAATGGGGAGTGGGGGGCGGAGCAGCTCGGTAACCCAAGAGGTTCTCTAGAGCTGATCTGAAGTCAGTTTTGTGCTTCCAGTTGTAATGGTTTAGGTTAGGTAACTATTCCTCCAAATTGGACATCCTTTACCTAACTTTACCATTATGATCAAAAGTGTGAAGGATTAAGGTGATTTCGGTGAGTGGAGCTCACCCTGGATATTTGCAAAAGTGTGACATTTATTTGGATTGCATTAGAGCTTTGCTGTCAGAATTGAATAAATAATAATGTTCTATTTAAAGATCAAAATGTATTGTATTCGATATTTAACATTTTGCTCAGGTATGTATAGAACCATACAGAACCATACGTACGTATAGAACCATACAGTTTTATGCCAGCTGATATATCAAGCTAACTAGCAACATTAGCTTTCATTAACTCTTAGCTACAAGAGTGAAGTTAAAATGAGCTCTTTAATAATTTATCATAGCGGTGCTGTAATAGCAAAACCCAGTCTAATCTTGGGCTAATAACAAACTAATAAGTAATAACATAAGATGTTTTTTTAATCTCTCCAGTGTCGTTTTTTGGTTTGGTGACCTGAACTTTCGCATTGAGGGCTACGACATCCATGTAGTGAAGAGTGCCATAGAGAACAATAAACTGTCCCTGCTCTGGGAAAAAGATCAGGTGAGTCTTCCATCGGGTCCCTGGTTTCTATTTCACAGACCCCCTCAGTTTTGACAGCTGGGGGTCAGGGCATGTATACAGTTACAAGTGTTTATTTGTAGACCCAGGACAGGAGAATCTCATTTTAGTCACTAGCACTAAGCAATGTTTCTGTTGCCATCCAGTAAAAAAATGCAGGAGTTGTCTATAGTTATGACAGTCACTGCAGTTCCCTTTATCACCACAAGAGGTTGCTGTTTCACCAGTTTGGGGCTTGTACTTTAACCTTGACTTCTTTTTTTTGGATGGTTGCTTGACAATATTAAACATCCTAGATCTCATTTCCTCATTATTTGTTTTGACTCTGCAGCTCAACATGGCAAAAAGTAGTGAGTCTGTTCTGGATGGATTCATGGAAGGACCTCTCAATTTCCCACCCACCTACAAGTTTGATGTGGGAACACACACGTACGACACAAGGTGTGTGTCTCTGCGATAAGTGGAGTAGTAGTACATTGTGATCTGTTGTATTACACAGCATAGCTGCTTTCTCATCACTTTAGTCCATCTCTCTCATCTTTCTCTAGCTCGTATTCTCTCTTTCACGGCTCTCTTTCTCTCTATCTCTCTTTCACCTTCTCGTTCTCTCTGTGTTTCTCTTTATCTCTCTCTGTAGATCTCTGACACTATTTTAATTTTTAAAATGATATGAAAATAATAAAAATCTAAAATCTCTATCTATCTGTCTGTCTCTTACTCTCTCACTCCTCATGACTATCATTGTATTTCTCTCTCTCTCTCTCTCTTTATCCTGCTTACTCTCAATGGTTTATTTCTCTGTCTCAGTGCAAAGAAGAGGAAACCTGCTTGGACCGACCGAATCCTGTGGCGTCACCGTAGGACGGGTTCTCCCGTTCCATCCCATAATGCCTCGCTGCAGCGGGGTCTGACCTCGTGGTTGGGCGGAGCTACCAAAGTGACACAGCTCTTTTACCGTAGTCACATGGGTTTTACCATTAGCGACCACAAACCAGTCTCTGCCCTTTTCGCTCTGCATGTGAGTCAGCGCCCCCTGAAGGCAGGACAAATAATTACACTTTTGAAAAGAGGGATACACCATTTACGCAGAAGCTTGATGTTTCCAGCATCTCTGAATCGTTTTCGTCTCGCGTCAGTTTCCCTTTAAGGTCGGTCTGCCTTTAGTCACACTGGAGGTTGAGAAGGAGTGGACCAAGGTGTCTGATGCTGCAGCCAGGTTCACCATAGCTGCTGGCTTCCAGAGGAGTTCCTGGGATTGGGTAGGGCTCTACAAGGTAAGAATGCACTATAGAGTTTTGTTCTAACAATATTTGGTAGGGAGTCTTGTGATCGGAGGGTTGTGGGTTCGATTCCCAGCTAGGTCCATTTCTGCGGTTCTGTTGAGCAAGGCGCTTAACCCCAACTGCTCTCCGGGTGCCGTGGCTAGGACTGCCCACCGCTCTGGACATGTGTGTACTCACAGCCCCTAGTGACCACTAGTGTGTGTGTGTGTGTTTTCACTGCACGGGTGGGTTAAATATTGAGGACAAATTCCGATGTACAGAAAAACATTAGCCAATGGTTATCTGGTTGACCATTTAATACAGCAACAAATTCCCAAAAATGTGCTCTTGTATTTTGGACTACATACAATATGCTGTGTGTTGAGACAGAGATAGAGAGAGAGAGAGAGAGAGAGAGATGTAAATGGTGAAAACAGGAACTGGTGTTTAATGAAGAATAAAATGAGGGAGGCACAGGCAGGAGCACAGACAGGTGTCATCACGCTGGAGCACAGAGCTCGGCACACAGCTGTGGAGACGGGTACCTGGAGACGGGTACCTGGAGACGGGCGCCTGTGGGACTGTAGGAAGAACAGCGCATAAGGAACAGGTGCGAGTGATTATAACAACCTGGTGGACTGGAACAGGGCTGTGGTTGTGACTTGTGTTTTGTAGATCCCTGGCTGAGTGTTGACTGATGTGTGACATATGCTAACTAGTGGCAACCACGTAACTACCGGCAACCAGTTGTGTGCAGTCATGCCCGTCACACCCTTCAGGTGAAATAATAAAAAAAACATTAATAAAGGCTTTACAGTCATAAAGGCGACTTTACATTTGCTTAGTCTCTTCTATCTCTTCGATATTATAGGACACATTTCTATCTGAGAATGATACTAATCCAAACTGATGAAAGGTTTGGTAATGTAAGTCTACAGTATTAGCAAAATGACTGGGAAATCTGACCAATGAAATGTAGAATCTTCACTATGGGGGCTGGCCTATAGCAATTTATACCCTTCTGTAGATTCTGCAGAAGGGGCTGTGGTATTATTAGTCAGTAGTACTAGTCCAGGGGCCTGTGTAGGTGGCACCTTTGCAAACTTTAAATGGTGACCAAACTGAAAAGCCTTTTTCAAAGCTTCTCTTCAGTGCAAATTTCACAGTAATTCAGTGTGTTTGGAAAGAGAAAGTTATTTTGCTTGTGTCTTCTCTATAAGACTGTGAGAGGTGTGCCTAGTGCCTGTCTAATGACTAGCCTGCAGCATGCATGCCACTTTGAGGACTGCTGACCTGTTTGTCGAATCCAAAAGGTCAAGTGTGGCAATGCAAGCCACTTCTGACATCTCTCTCTCTCTCTTACTCTCTCACTTTCTCTCTCTCTCTCTCTCTCACACACACACACACACACATACTCTCTCTCTCTCTCTCTCTCTCTCTCTCTCTCTCTATATATATATATATATATATATATATATATATATATATACTCTCTCTCACTCTCTCACTTTCTCTCTCTCACTCTCTCTCTCACACACACTCTCTCTTTATATATATATATATACTCTCTCTCTCTCTCTCTATATATATATATATATATATATATATATATATATATATATATATATATATATATATATAGATAGATAGATAGATAGATAGATAGATAGATAGATAGATACTGTGTGTGTGTGTGTGTAAGAGAGAGAGATTAAAAATTGTAGCGAAGTAAACGAAGTGCAGGATGTTTTGTACAAAGGTCTTTCATTAGATGTGTGCAAGTAAACCATTGCGCAGCTGGTGAAGGATCTCTGTCGGAAACGTCCTGTTTCTCTGGAAACTGTGTGTACTTCACTACAAGTTTCACTACAAGTTTTTTTAACTTTGGAATTTGGAACTTACAGCCTGTTCTTGGTACAAATGTTTCAATGTTTCTGTATTATGCCAGCCACGTGGTTATAGCGTTCTATGTACACTGTGCCTGCTAGCATCTTGTGTCCCACTGGTATGTGTCTCAGGAGCATCTTTGCCCAGCCTGCAAAGCATCTGGTGTTCTGCCTGGTGTGGTAATCTCTGTTGGTCTTGTGTTCAGAGTAATCAGTTCCATACTGTCTTTCAATCCAGCCTTTTCCAGCCAGTGGTAGGATCTCTCCATATCAGCCACTTCCACCATTTTCCGGTGGTACATACCAGAGGTTTAACCTCCCGTGATGGTTCCTGTTCCTCCTCATTCCCATTCACCTTGGGTTTCTGCTGTCTGAGGTTCTCACTAAGCACTTCATCACTTGGGGCCATCTTCCTCATGGATCTTGGATGCTTCATCATGGTCTCAGAGTGCTGGATTTGGGATGAAACCCTCCATCCACTGTGAGGAGTTTCCTTGATATCAGTGGCTTATATATCTTCCATTGGCCAGTTTATTATGTCAGTGGGGTATCTGGTGACTGCCACAATGTGTGTGTTCAGACAGATGTCCTTTATCAGCTGTGCAAGGTGCTTCTGATTTTTTAGAAGTTCTGTGCAATTTTTAAAACAGGTGCCAGGTGATTTACAGGTGCCAAAAAGTAGCAAACAATATTCATGAAATTATTTTTTTATTTTTATGTTTTGTCTATAAAGCGCAGCTTGCATTAGATTAAGAGTTAAATTAATTTGAAGTCCTCAAATGAACCAGTCCAAAGAGTGGATGATCCACATGTAGGCAGTCCCTGCTGGTTTTAAAATAGATTTAGTACTGTCAGGATGCATGAATCATTTACACTTCTAATAATGCATAATGGATGTGTCTTTGTAGTGTCATATATCTTGACTAAAACATTTGGTAATGCATGTTCTGGACTCATCAGTAAAGTTGACTTTTATCGGTAGTGTGCTGTGTGCACAGGAACCCCTCTGAAACACACGCATTTCCTCCACTTCTGCCTTCTGAAACGTCTCGAGCTCCATGAATCTGTCAATTTGCAGTCCGAAGCATCTCCCCACCGTACTCCAGAAAACTCATTTTACAAGATTGCACCATAATGCAACTGTCATACAGAACTCAGACAACACACTATTTAAAAATGTCCTATCTGTGATTCTCTAATGTGGAAGCCAGAATACATTGCAATTCGATGCCTGATCTGTTGCCGCACAATAGGAAAACATAATGCCCCAGCACTGGGAACGCATCATCAAGGCTTCCAGTCAACCCAAAGCAGTTTAGGACTCTTGTGCTTCACAAACGTTGGACACACTTGCAGGAAAGCATTTGCACAAGTATTTACCCAACTGCTGTGTAATCCTGTCAATTGGCACACGTGTCCACATGTCACCATGCGCTTGGTGCATTGTCAATCTGGAAAGCATCAAATGGACTTTTCTGGAGTCTTGTAGCAGGTCCAAGGCAAAATGCTATCACCATAGAGATGTATCCATGGAAGCACTTTCCTATCTGTGAAGGAAGCAGAACATTGTCTTCTTTCTGGAACTTTACAGTGTGACATTGTGCCTGGCAACGGCCGCTGAAGGCCTATGTCTGTTTTGTTGTTCGTTTCCACGTTTTGCTTTTTTCTACCACGTGTGTTTGCATGTCATTCTCCGTGTCACCTGTAAGCTACACGTCTTTATTTTAAAACACCCTTTTTTAGTTTTAACCGCTGCTTCGGTTATTAATGTCACCTTGGGTTGGTTTCAGTTTTGTTTTTTGTGAATCTCAGTTAGAAACCTATGCTGGCTTCCTGTTTTGTTTGCACATTCTTTGCTTGTGAAACACAGGAGCTTCCGGAACATTGTACTTGTGTCCATGTCAGCGCTTGCTCTGGGAACAGCCGCATTTATGTTTAAACATGTGCAAGCAAGCAAGCTAAACATTTTGCTGCCTGTTCCAAAACCAGCAGTGACAGTGTTTATAATGATGTAGTTACGCAGTTGAATCAACAAGTAATATTTTGTTTTTGGATACACATGAACATCTGTCAGACCAGAGCCATCGGCAGGACAGGAGCAAATACAGCATCAGAGCTCACAAGCTGACAGCACCATATCTTTATATCTTATGACATCACCATATCTCATATCTTCTGACATCACCATGTCTGGTGAGAAGAAGGACTGACACTAGACTCTTTAGGCACTAGGCACTTTTTTCTAACCTTGTAGTTTCAAGCGAACAAAATGGATATCCAGAAAATCTGCATACACAATACATGCATGTATGCCAAGACACAAAAATAGCCAGTTTTATTTACAGTCCAGGACTGTAGTAGTCAAAGACGAAGAGGGAAAAAACAGTCCAGATCTAAACCAGCCTGGCAAAAGAGATCAGGCAAACAAATCCAGTAGCAGAAAGGCAGAGGCAAAGGTTAAGGGATCAAGGTAGGTGCCACGAACTATTATCAAAAACAGGAAACTGCTCAGTGTGCACCTCAGTGATGTAGCAATACTTTGCAATGAAGGCCACACACTGACAGGGTGTAAAGGCAGAGGATAATTGATTACGAGTGTGATCAGTAATCTGCCGATATGGTTTCTGTGAATGTATGGTGTTTGGGTGAGGGCTTTTTGGGTACATGCTCAGGATTCTGGGAGATGTAGTTTAGTTTGTGGATACATGGAGTAGGTATTAGTTTAAATACCTGCACACTTTCAGATTTTTTTTATTCTTTTGATTTATGGGATATTGCTGACATACTACCTTTGCCTCTTTTAATTTGCCCTTTTCCCTTTTTTAGGATATGTTCAAATATGAAATTATGTACCTTTTGCTGTATTTAAATATATATATATATACATATTAGGGTTCTGGGAGGGGTCCGGGAGCGTCACCGTGACAGGTGCAGAAAGCAGCAGACTTAGTTACGATCTTTCCACAAAAAACAGCACAAGCCAAGTACTCAAAAACCAGAGACAAAAACCAGAATATCAAACCGGGTAGACGATAAGAGTAATGTAAACATCTTGGTGTGCTTCCTCCAAGACTTGGCAATACTTCACAAAAATGTCTGAGGTTAGTGTCTAGGTATATATAGGAGACCAGGAAATGAGGGACAGGTATGTTCAGTAATGAGGGGAGGAGGATCGGGTTAAGCAGAGCTAGGACTTCTGGGAAGTGCAGTTTGCAGAGCAGGGCTGGATGACATCAGGGGCCTTTGTTCCTTATATTGATGGTGCTCCAGAAAGAGTCAGGATGTTTATTTTGATTAGATATGTAATTCTCTATGTATTCTTTTTTCCCTCTTAGATGGGATTCAAACACCATAAGGACTATGCAGCCTACGTATGGGCCAAATCAGACCCCTTGACTCAGACAGGACCAAGTTCACAATTAGACTGGAATGTACCCAAGGAAAGAGCTTACTGTGTATGTTTACTCTAAATACCTACTGACGGTGTAACCATGAAGCCCCTCAGTGTCTCCTTTGCATGATGCTATTGATTATCTGTTGATTAACTATTGATTATCCATGTCCTTTAAATCAATCTTGGGCTTGTGTTTGCCACCAGGTAACATTTCCAGAAGAGGATTTGCCTGGAGAAGCAGGAGAATACGTCCTTGGTTACTACAGCAACAGCATGAACAGCATAGTCGGAATTACGGAGCCGTTTCAGGTCTAACCTTTAAAATGATTTCAGTAAGGTTAGGGTTAAAAAAAACAACTGTATTCTGGTATGTTTAATTCTAACGCTAGGGGTTTACCAGCAGCTGAAAGACCATTGGCTGCAGCTCTTGGCTACGACTGAGCTGGTCATAAGTTTAGTTTCGTCTGCTGAAGCTGAGCTAGTAAAGGTGCTTAGCCTCACAGGGACTGGGCCAAAGGCTCTAGCTAAATATTTCAAGAAGCTATGGCCGATATGTGTTTGAGTAGTGCTTCTCCACCCAACCCTCAGGACACACCAAACAGTGTACGTCCACATCTGCGGCTCTATGGGTTGAGAAACAAGGAATGTAAACTACTGTTTGACAGAGGGTGACATTAGCTGCAGTTCAACGAGTTAAAAAATGAGCACCAGAGAGAAATGCTGGTCCACTGTTGCATGACCTGTATTCTGGGTTCAGCCGTGAGGTCTGTTCTTCCTCTAGTACCTGTGAAGAGTGTGATAGAGCAAAACCTCCCCCTGTGGAACAGCATATGTACCCTTTTTGTATGTGACACTGATGAGGTGTGGTAACCACACAACCCAACCCTGCTCAGTGGTTTCAACATCTCCAGCCAAATCTCTTCCACTCCTGTGGCCCAGTCACCGTGCAGATTCTTTACTAGTTCAGTGCAGTAAAGTGCAGTGGGTGTGGCCACTTCCCCTACCGAAATGGGATTTGGATAGCTGTCCATTTCAGGCAGTTCCCTCCTGATATAAGAACAGTGAGGTCCTCAGTGTTCCTTTCCACCACTCAACGATATCCTCAGTAGAGACCAGTCTTCTCTTCCTTTGTCAAGCAAAATGTTTTTAGGTTTCGTTGACAGCTCTGAGGTTCACTGAGATTCACACAAACCCCTTCACTATCACAAGGCTGCCATAATTGAAGAGGCATAAATGTTACCGAAGAATATGTGACCAAAGTTTAGCTGTGTTGTGGCTGTCATGACAACCACATGGAATATTTTGATTATTTTGATCAAGACTGGACAGCCCAAATCTGCAAACAGATTTTTTCAAACTGGATATCAACACAAAGTCTCATTAATTATGGGTCATTTGTTAAACCTGAACCCAAATGTTAAATTTGGCCTTGTTATTAACGCACAAATACACATTGTATTTAAAGATACTACAACTCCTCACCAAAAAATAAATATGATCCTCCGTTTTCCAATAACAGAGTGCCAAGTTAAAGATAAATATCTTGTGTAACTGGATTGGATACCTAATTTCTGGTGTGAGGGTCATGTGTTAATCCATCTGAGATCTCCCCTCTTCTCCCCAATCTCTCTGTTCTCTCTGCCCTCTTCTCTCTTTTCCTCCCCCCTCCACTGCACCCCCCCCCACACACACACACACACACACTTTTCTCCGATTCCTACAGGTGCAGCTCCCTGTGTGTTCAGCTCCACCTCCGGCTTGCCCCTCCCATTCGGACAGTTCGGAGGTCAGCTCGGAGGACGACAGCACCCTGGTCCTGCTGGGGCCCAGCTCACGCAGCCCCAGCCCTGGCAGCAAGGCCTCGGGCGGACGGCACCGCCGCCAGCACCAGCACCAGCGGCCCCGGCACCAGCGCAGCCGCAGCCCCGGGTAGCCGCTGGCTCCGCCCGCTGCCCTCGCTGCAGAGCCTCAGCCTGCGTCCCCGCGACGGCCAGCCCCGCAGCGTGTCCCCTCGCCCGGCCAGCGCCAAGAAGGAGAGGCTGGTGTCCCCGGATGTGCTCACCTCTCCCTCCATCAGTCCCCTGAGCCCACGCAGCCCCCTGTCTCCCGGAAACGGGGTCAGCGTTCCAGAAGCGCTGGTTGCGGCCATCCTCGGCGAGCACAGGGCGGCTCCGGGTCAGGTCTCCGGGGACGGTGCATCGCCCAAGGTTGCGGATGCAAACCTATGACCCCCATTCATGCGGCCTAGTTGACGTTTGACTGATAACGATGCTGTGTGGGAAGGTCATGACCTCGTCCGGATACCACTCTGACCTGCCACTGTCTCCAATGTCATGCTGACACTTCATTCTCTGTGCTAGTGAGAGAAAAGCCCCACGTGTTAATCTGTGCAGTCATCTCTTCACATGCACATCCATGTGAGAGGCTTTCTGGGCCTGGGCCTTGGTCTGGCAAGCCTCATTAAGGCTGTGTCATCGCTCAGAAACAGGCTTCCCCTAATCGCGATTATGTGAAGGGCTGAATTCATGAGTAACCAGCTATATGATGTAGGAGAATCTGAGTCAAAATTCATATAACAATGCTGTTTGTGTAGAAAAAGAAAGGCCATAATGCATCTGCAGCTGTATTGCGCGGCTTCAGTGCTATTATCGTGAATAGGGTCCAGTTCTTTTTTAATGTGTCTGTTTCTCTGTCTACAAACACTCATGCATACTAAATAATACGGCTACACATTTGTGGTGTGCACCTAAGCCTGTTTCTGCAGTGTGTGGAAGCACTGTTTGAGTTGTGCGAGTTGTATGCAAGTTGTGGGAGTTTCATGTGGCAATTGATGTTTTGCAGTGTGATGGCTTAAACACATATTGCAAAATAAAAGTACTGCACTGAATGCTTGCGCACGCGTTCATTTTCAGAGCACCAACGGTGCCCATGAGAGCGAATGTGCCCCAAAGCTTCACTGTGCTGTTCAGGCTCACTGACATTTCTCTTTAAAGTCACTGAGTTCAGCTTTAGATGCGTTTAATTCTGAATGGGTTTTCAAAAGTCTTTTTCAGAAGTATTTCATAACTTCAATATTTCATATGTGTAAAATATTTTCCCTGAATGTTTTTTCTTATTCAGAGTCCATGGTTATTGACCTCTGGGTGACTCCAACGCTGTATCCTCTGAGAATATCTGTTTATATCACGATCAGCCACTATCCATTTAGCAGAAGGAGCAGATATGAACACAATTTAATGAACTTTGACAGTTGATGTTTATTGAGAAGGAAATTACAGAAAGCAGATGAATACAGTGATGGTTTATTATTTAGGTTTATTATTTATTAAATTGTATTAAACTGGTTATAGGATAACATTCCTGGCATTGGTCTATAGGAAGTGAAGATGACCATCGATACAGACATCTTAAGGCGATTTGACTGGTGTCCAGCTGTAATCATTTCCACTATGTTGTTAAAATGGTAAATGCAGACCATGGTGTTTCACAGAGGCTTGCGAGACTTCAAATGCTTTGCCGACTCAAACACCACACTAATGTCATGTGATACATGCATCAAGATCTGAATCTCACAACCGAGCTCCATTGCACCATTTTGCCAGATACCACTCCTCTCACAAATGCACACAATGACATGTCTGTTAACTCAAATCTGTTATGGCTACTGGTGTGTGAGGTATTAGAAAGTGACGCAGTAAATGCAGAACACAGGAACTGGATTTATAAGCACAGCTTGGGCTGTAAGCCGAGGAGCATAGAGTTTAACTTTAACTGTTACACCCTAAACACATCTAGTGTAACGTTATTTTTTTTATTAGTTTGTCGGCACAATTATTTGACTTTTTCCCAGATGGACGATGACGCTGATGATGAGGTATGATTGGTAGGGTTCGCAAACTACCTCTGTTGTGTAATTAAATATATAGGCCTGTTTTGACAGGTGATTGCTGTGGGTGACTTTGAATGAATGAATGATAACATGGTGAATGTAGGTGTAGACAGACTACAGTGGAAGGAGTCATTTGTATGACTGGGTAAAGCCCTAAACCAGCGGAAACTACACATACACTCAGACACATCGAAGCTGAATGACCTACTATTGGCTCCAAGTGTGTTTGGTGAGTGCAGCACTGCATGACACAAATTGAAAATGGATTTCTGGCAAGCAAACGTGTAAAGGCCACAGGCAGTGCTTGTTTGTTAAATCTGTTATGCTAACTGCTTAGATTGAGGGCAAATGTAACCTTATAAGGTTTACACTGGACTTTTATTTTTGACAAAAAAAAAATATTCATGAACCTCGCTTCCTCATCCATGTGAACAGCAGTGATCTGTGAGACCTCAAGCTTCATTTGCTCAGCACCTCACTATACCTGGGCAGACTGCTGTCAGAGACTAGGGAGGAACTGGAGACAGACATGTTACTTTAAAAAGTTACAATTTAGTGTGTACATGTGTGGGTATGAGCACAAGCACTTGTTTATATATTAATTATATTAAACTGTCACCACTTGATGCTGTGTCCAAGGGTCATTTACCCTTGCTGAGTCATATGGGTATTTATGCTATTTGCAAAGTAACAGGGAGATCTTTAGCTGTTGTTATTGAACAGGGTTTTTTTCTAAGGTGTGTACTTTTCCATTGTTGTTCCAATGACGACTGTTTTGAACCAATTTGTTCTCTCCAATTTCCGTAATTTTGAATTTTAAACTGTAATTTTCAATTAGTTATCACAATTTAAGATACCTTTGGTGACTTTGTGTCTTCTAATGGCTTCACCGTTCCACCGTTTTACGTATGTGGCCAGACTCGGCGTAACTCTATCTACTGGATTCACGTGCCTGGTAGCAGAGTCCTTGAACTATATATGGGGCGTCAGGGTCCCACTCGTTCAATACAGCAATAAGCTGGTAGTAGTGCAATGAGCTTATCGGTTAGGCCTGTTAGCTCGCTAAATCAGCACAAAGTAATATCGAATCTGCTGTCGCAAGAATGATTCCATCCGCGCACCGAAAAACTAGTTTAAGCTTCTGGTTTTCGCGTCTGAAACTTCTCCATCGGCCATACCAGCTTTTTCTGAATAAATACAAAGAAGTATTACACCCCAAATAAAAATACTCACACGAAAGGAAATCGCACTCTTCTGTTTAACTACACGGGATAGTCATAGAATTTTAAAATGTCTAAATGTAAATGAATTGCATTTGTGTTGCACTATTTCAAGATTGCCAGATTTGTTCACCTGCTCAGCAACCCATTTGTCATTGGCTGGTGACGGACGGACGTATTTGCGCATAAGTGACGTTGGCGCTGTCCCCGACAGTGGAGATATAAAACACAACACCGGCCACTGCGCACATTCGAGGTCAAGTCTACACGGCAGGCTCTGATATACTTTTAAGAACATTCCAGTTTTTAAAGGGCCTTATACTTAAATATTGCACTTAACATTTGTTTTCCTGGTTTGAAACATATTAACTAGACCGAGTTAAAAGTAAAAAAAACAAAACTAATCGTTAAATTAAATATGAACGGACAAATGAACGGTTTTCATAACTCCATCATTGATGAAGACTGCTTCTTGTTCACGTCCGAATCTGTCGGTGAAGGACATCCTGGTATGTAGATAACTTTTAAATTGAGTACCTACCGGTGTCTCTTAATTTTAAGCAATATGCCAGAAATGCGACGAAACGGCCGCAGTGATGGCTGAGGTATGCGTATTTAGCCTAGCCAGTTAGCTCGCTTAGCTCGCAGGCTAGATAACAATAGATTTTTATCTTTTTTTGTCAAACGGGGTACGCATTATTCTTATTCTTGTGTGAGTAAGAATACATTGGTTACTGCGATGTCGTATAAAAATAAAAATTGTTTTCGCTCAAAAGAAAACGCCTAGTTCGCCGGTGTTTCCTGTACGCTGGGCCGGCGACCACGCGATGATTGTGCGGGCCAGTGGAGGAGCCATGGCAGACGGGAGGCTTGGTGGGCTGGCATAGCGCTTTTAAATACAGGCCACGAAATCTCAACAAAAGAAAGAGAGGTGTTTTGACACCTTTTTTATTTTCGGAATTCTAACACGTGTTATTTTAATACTAAACACGGTGTTTTGGTGAAGCATCCAGCTGAACGTGTCGACAGGCGCGCAGTATGGCGGGCTTGCGCATATGTGCGCAGGTTGGCGATGCGGCGGGACGGAGGGTCGCTCTGCATTTGTTAGAGCTGGTGCTGTTTGGGTTTTCGGCAGAGCGTTTGCGTAATGAATAAAAGCCAATTTCCAGACGAATATATATATATATATTTGCCATTTGAAACCTCGTCAAATATAAGTTGTTTGGCTTCCTAAGTCCTGACGTCGAATAGATAGATAATAGCTTGAATAGTAGCTAAATAGCGTCGTATGATTGTTCTTTGTGGTTGGAGATTTTGGCGACTAAGTTGTATCAGCAGTCTTCATGTTTAAGATTTTTAATTCGTATATTTGTCACCCCCACGTGTTCTAAACCACGCCTTCGCGCCGGCCTCTTGCATCAGCCGCGGAAACCCCTCGTGGGCCCGGGACTGCGTTTTTGGTCTGAGCTACAGCACATGAGTACAGGCCGAAGTCCGGTGTTGTGGGCGTGGGGGAGGGCGAGAGGGTTCATTGGAGCTGATTAGCTTGGCTTACCTCTGCCCTAAATATAGATTTCTCTGGCGTGCGCAGTATGGTAAGCCCGTGAGAGCTCAGTACAGTGCACCCTTCGCTCACCCACTGTACGGGTTTTACCGCACGAGGCCGTGTATTGTCTGTCGCAGAATAACAACGTCTTTGGCTCAGGAATGTTGCCGCGCGCATTTTGGTTTGACCTCCTGCGGGCTCTGCTGTTGCCTTGACAATGTTCTAATGACGAGCACAGCGCGTAGAAGTGCAATTTTATTCATTTCCATATACTGAAAATGGTGAATATCAACTCCTGGTTATTTTCTGAAGGTTGTGTTGGCAATGAAAGCGTGTATTGGGTAGCATGGGTAGGGGTTCGATGTCAAAGATCTGTTCATAATTCTAGTGCGATCTGGAATCCGTTGTACTCATTTGCAGAACTGTTCACTGTGATCGGTGTATATTTGTTTGCCTTGCTATGCTGTAACCCTCATGCTGCGTACGCTGTTGCCGTCTCTCAGATAAGATTTGTGACCAGATCAGTGATGCTGTGTTGGACGCCCACCTGAAACAGGATCCAGATGCTAAAGTTGCATGTGGTGAGTGTCCTGTTCTAAATTGGTGCGAGGTTGGTTGTCCAGTGCATGTCAGGGGATTCCTTGGAACTGGTGTCAAGTCCAGTGTAAGTAGTGTATGCAAGTGTAATTAATACACACATAGTAATGAATTTATGCATATAATACAGTGAGTGTGAGGGAATGTGCAATAGAGCTGTTTGGTGTGCTGTATGTCAGTCAGTGGTGGATCAGGTTTCTTAGGACAAGCACTTTGGCACCAGTAGTTAAAACCAGCTGCAAGTCTGAGGGTCTGATGGGTGCTCTGTGCCACCTCCATCCCGTCTGCCTCTTCTTATCGCATCACTGCAATCATCTCCCCCTTCATAGAGACTGTTGCTAAGACTGGAATGATCTTGCTGGCCGGCGAGGTGACCTCTCGAGCTTGTGTGGACTACCAGAAGGTAGTCAGGGATACCATCAGACACATTGGCTATGATGACTCCTCTAAAGGTAGGGAGGGTGTAGTGGGAGATGTTTGCATTTTCCACCTCTAGTTGCCTTAGCAGTGCAGAGCAAGCACTTGTCTGGTTATAATGTTTGTAGTTTGGGTCATTCACCTTGTTTGTTTTTTGGTTGCTCATGCGTGTGTCTCGTTGCTCAGGGTTTGACTACAAGACCTGCAACGTGCTGGTGGCCCTGGAGCAGCAGTCCCCTGACATTGCCCAGGGTGTTCACCTGGACCGAAACGAGGAGGACATTGGTGCTGGAGACCAGGTGAGGGGCTCGATCTGTGCCCGGTGAAGCTGCTACGACCCCCAGCGTATCCCGCGCATGTCCTGAGAAACCTCTTGTCTCGTCACGTTCTCAGGGCCTTATGTTTGGGTACGCCACCGACGAGACTGAGGAGTGCATGCCACTCACCATCGTTCTGGCCCACAAACTGAATGCCAAAATGGCAGATCTCCGGCGTAATGGGACGCTGCCCTGGCTAAGGCCCGACTCCAAGACCCAGGTGAGGCGCCCTAGTGGGCTTCATTACTGCAGGACGCCACGCCTCAGTCACAATTCCTTTTTTTTTTTCCTACTTGTTTATGCTTTGTTTTAAAGTCGATGTTTGCGTCTAGATCCCTAATGACCAAACCAGTGGCAAGGAACAGCTCTCGGCAGATTCAAGCGCTCAGTAAACGGTAGATAATGATGCCTTGCTTCAGTTTCCTGTGCCATCTGCACGGAGGAGAGTAAAATCACTAAAAATCTTTCCACTGTGTGATTAGACTTGTCTGCAAGTTGAACATAAAACAATTGATTGCTTACTACCACACAATTAATTTCTGAAAAGATATCTGAGGGGGCAACCATTCTGAAGTCATAACATCTGATAAAGGAGAAACATTTGGGTGCTCTGTAATATTTTGATAAGAACATGGCCAAATTCATGAAGATATCAAATATTCTGTTAGCATTGGCATTCAAATGCAGGTGGGGTGGGGGGGGGATTGCATCAAATCAACCCAGAGCCGCCACACCCACCTGATCATGTAGGTAGTGAAGAACGGTATCGAAATAAAATGTGTCCACTACCTACCGGGGGAAAACTGCTCCGAGGGGTTTTAATGTAATGAATGAAACGGACCAGTGTGTCATGATGGGACAGTGTTGTTTCATTTGCTGTGCCTAAGGCGATAGTGCCTGAGCAGGAGTGATCCTTGACCTGATGTGGCCTCCCACTCTTCTTGCTTGCTTTTTTTTTTTTTTCTCCACCCTTCCCTCTCAAGGAATGAGACGTGGTTTGCTGGCCTTGATTTAAAGGAGGTTATTGAAACGCCTCCTTGAAGAATGTGTGTCGTTTTTTTTTCTTCTTTTTTTTAATGTCAGCAGTGTCCTCTTGTGTCCTGCTCCGTGGCCTCGTCCTTCACTCTGGGACCTGTCCCAAGGTTTACTCCTTACTTCATGCACATCCCCTCCGTTCCCACTTTGCTGTAGGTCACTGTGCAGTACCGGCAGGACCGCGGGGCCATGCTGCCCGTGCGTGTGCACACTGTGGTGGTGTCCGTGCAGCACGACGAGGGCGTGTGTCTGGACGAGATGCGGGACGCGCTGAAGGAGAAGGTGGTGAAGGCCGTGGTGCCCAGCGTCTACCTGGACGACGACACCATCTACCACCTGCAGCCGAGCGGGCGCTTCGTCATCGGCGGCCCTCAGGTGAGTCACGGGGAGCTGACCTCCGTGCTGGGGACCGAGGGCTTACACACCTGTACCTGGAGAGATGCATTTCCGAAGGAATGACTAACCCTTTCCGTAGCAGATATGAAAAATCTCTGTCTGTGTAGGGTGATGCTGGCCTGACTGGGCGTAAGATCATTGTGGATACGTACGGGGGCTGGGGGGCCCATGGTGGAGGGGCCTTCTCTGGGAAGGACTATACCAAGGTGGACCGCTCTGCTGCATACGCTGCCCGCTGGGTGGCCAAGTCCCTGGTGAAGGCCGGCCTGTGCAAACGCGTGCTGGTCCAGGTGAGCCCATGTCCTGTAGCCCTGGTATTTTAACCCCATTGTTTTTGTTCTAATCATAATTGGTTAATTAATTAATTTACCTGTCCGTTAGGTGTCCTACGCCATCGGTGTGGCTCATCCACTCTCCGTCTCGATCTTCCATTACGGAACCTCTCAGAGGAGCGAGAAGGAGCTGCTTGAAATTGTGAAGAAGAACTTTGACCTCCGGCCGGGTGTTATTGTCAGGTAAAGTTCACTCCTGCGGGGTGGCTCCCAGACTGCCGTGACCTCATGAAGAAGCAGGTGTCTCTCTTGCACATACACACACGCACACACACCTGTGCACAAAAGGTGGGCATAATGCATATAGGTCTCTTTTTTTTTTATGCTGATTTGCAGCTCGAGTTTCTACTTTCACACCTGATTCAGATAATTATAAGCGACAGAATTCAATCAGGTACGTTAGCAGCGCGTGATGCTAATGTATAGCAGGCAGTGCCCTACAGAACAGGTGAGCACTGCTGCAGTATGCCAGTCAGTCAACATCGTCAAGCATCAGACTAAAATGTGCGCAGCGTCCTTTAAACGTTATGCGTTAATGATGCTTGTTGTTATGACTAGAGATCTGTTGAGCTGATTTATATATGCTGGGCGACACATGATTAATCTGCAGCTCCTCGGATCTTTGCTGAGTACATCGTCATGTTCTGTCCTTGTGATGCCCTCTCACTCGCTCTCCCTGTGCAATTCCAGAGAGCTGGACCTGAAGAAGCCAATCTACCAGCGCACCGCCGCCTACGGCCACTTCGGCCGTGAATCCTTCCCTTGGGAGCTGCCCAAAAAGCTAAAATGCTGAAACTACCCTCTCCCTCCACTCTGGGCCAGCAGGTGTACACTACAGAGAAACCTGTCTGCCTGGGCTGGGGGGTGAACTACCAAAGCCCCTTGTGCTCATGTCCCCACGACCCCAGCTGCTCCCTCCTCACACCCTGATCCCAGACATTAACACCTCTCTCTCTCTCTCAAACGCACACCTCTTATCGAGACCTTTTTAATCTGTTCTGTTGGTTGGTGGTCTGGAGAGTGTAGTGAACTTGTTTTTTTGTGCGTGTTTTTTGTTCTCTTTTCTCTTCCCCTCTTCTATGTTTTCTGTACCATTTACACCCCCCCCCACCGTCTTTAATCTCCTCTCCTCTTCCTCTCCCACTGAAAGATTTAGTAATGGCACAAAATTGAAGTCAGTTTTGAGATTTCTATGCATTGAAAGAAGCACTAGCCCTCCCGTTTTTTTTTACTTTCTTTCAAAACTTTTCTTCCGTTAGATTTTCCGCAAGTACGCGTAGAAAATGTCCATCAATAGTGGGATCAAAACTCTTTGAACGAATGTCGAAAAAGTTGCCTTCAGTTGGAAATGACGTACGATGTTATCAATGGTGAATGACTTGCAATCACTTTGGATTGGGGGAATGTGTGGGGTTTTTTTTTATTAGGCGAAGGTTTTTAATTTCACATGCCTGTTGTCTTTGGTAACGTGTCAGGGTCCCTGCAGGCCACGCATGTTCTGGCGTGTTACAGAGAAGTCAGACGCTGCTACAAATCCTTGTGGTGCTGAGGTGCCCTGACACCAGTTACTCCACTTGTAATACCCCTCCCCCTCTCTTAATTCTCTGGTGAATTCCTGATCAAACCTCACTGGTAGCTCTGCTGGGTGATGGTTCCTAGACCACGGTGAAGGCCCTGCACTCTCCCCCCTGTGTGTGGTTGACAGTGGGCGTAGCTACAGAGAAGCCCCTCCCTCACCACCACAGAGGGGCAGCCTTCACCTCTTGAACTGCTCCATACTTGAAAACGACAACATTTTGAAACTTGTATTGCTTGGGGTCCCTCTCTGAGACCTGGTGTCCGTACAGAAAAGCCAGGAGACCTCAGAAGGGCTACTCTTTAAAGGATCCTTTTGTACTGTTTATTTTTTTTATTTTATTATTATTAAGACAAAGAAAAGTTTAGTTTGCCTGAACACTGGTTTTGGTGTTTGTCCCATGCGTTGCCCTTTGGCATCCCCACTGTGTCCTACAGAAAAGCTTTGGGATCCTGCCACCGGGTGGCGCTGGAAGCTGTGACCATTATCTATTTTATTATTAATATTTTTACCACGGTGATGGCAGACTTGGTGAGGCTAACCATATACAATCGCACACTTGTTTTGGACGACTCGTGCCGTCTCGAGGCAGAAGCGAGAGTTTGTGCCGGTGTTGTACAGAGAAACCGGCCTTGTTTACATGCTCTGCTTGGTGTTTGGTACAGAGCGCGTCCAGTTTTTTCCCAGATTTCTTTCATGCAAGCTTTTTTTTTGTTTGTTTGTTTTTTGTTTTCCTTCCTTAAATGCCAGAGAATGATGCACCAGGCTGGTAACTGAAAGAGCAAAAGTGCCTTTTTCTATTTGTTTTTCTTTCCCTGCCCCACTGCATCTACCCCGTTGCACTCGCTTGCCCCTGTATCTACCCGTTGCACTCACTTACCCGTGTATCTACCTGGTTTCCTGCTGTACTGTATTCCTCTGGTCACCCTCAAGCACCCCCTCTGCACACTCCCTCAGCTGTTCCGTGTTGGTTCTGTCCATGTGAGTGATTTGAATAAACTTTCTGCCCTCTATCCCCAAATTGGTGTCGTATGCTTTGATGTAACTGCAATAGATGAGTGGTGCCACAGAATGGTGACTTTTTTTAATATAAGGTGTATTTTTATTCATTTATTTATTTACCTTTGTAGGCAGCGTGTCTTTTTGCTTTTAAATCGACCGCTATGCGTCAGTAACTTGGTACCTGACGCATGCGATAATCCTTTCAGATCTCTCGCCACGGGGCAAACGGAGATGTTTACGCAGGTCGCGTGGCGCAGTGGATCTGAAGCAGACACGGGTGTGGTTTCAGGTTCATATCGGCGTCTCGCGGCGTCTACGCTTTAAGATAACGAGTGGCCTGCTGGACTCGTTTAACTTGGATGCAGTGAATCTAAACATGATGTTTGCATATCACAAGGCTACTGCCACTGAACATGTAAAACGTATGAATTATAACTTTGATGCTCAGGAGCATAGAAGCTTCATTTACATTTTTAACTAGTCACTTCGCAGATTAGTCATAATTGGAACGGGCTACATGGGTGATATTACTTTTTACTTGTGGTTTCAAGTGAAGGCTTTTTAGAAATTTATATATAAATGAGCTATATCATTTCATAATAAGACTGTTACTGCACTTGCTGCGCAAAGTCGTTCTTCTAAAATGGAGTGTACTGAGTTATACTTGCCCTCAGGAACATCTCTTCAGTGTCCAGTAGTCCGCTACCCGTATCAGAATTGTGGACGGAAGTCTCGATATTTGACTGACGCCGTGTTTACATCAGCGAGCGAAAATCAAGTTAAAGGTTACGTCCAGTAATTGTGAAAATGGTCATTTGAATTGCAGGCAGCAGTTAGCGTTGCCCTATAACTTGCGGATATAGGTCATGACTGCGGCCACGTAACCCTGACCTTAGAAACCGCGTAAGCTGACCGCGGGACCGCTTGGGTACGTATCTGCGTTATATTGTCACGTGATGAACAATTAACCGTTAACGATCTTCGCGTAAGCCTAATGCCACAAGCGTTATCGTATAGGCAGAACAACATTATGCTATTTGCCTACTACTTCAAGTGTCATTTCAATGTTGCCTTTAAAAAAATGACGCTCATATGCAGAGCGACATACAAAGTGCCATTTGCTCATGTATGCATCCTAGATAGTACTGTAGATGGGTTAGAGTCACAACTGAACATGGGCCAATTGAATTCAAATTGTATTCAAATTTTATTCGTGTAGTGCATTATAAATAATACCTGCAGTCTTGCCTAACCTCTTTGAATAAAAACAATCACAGTGACGGTGGCTGTGGTGATGGTGGTTATGTTGCAGCAGAATTGTAGACACCCTAATTAGTTTGTCTTTCAAAATGCAAAATGGATTTGGCAATACTGTATAATCTAGCTGTTGTGTCATGTCCTAATAAGGAATTGGCAATACTGTGTAGTAGGCATTTCTATATTGAATTTTTGTAGGTGAATCTACGTTCCATATGAACCTTTAAATCGCACTTGATCAAACCTGAAAGTGACTATTTTAGAGGTGGTTACCTTACATGGCCTTTCTGTCATCAGGGCTATGCTATAGCAATCTGTAAATTTAAATATCAGGAAACCGGGCATCAGAATTCATTTGCGACTTGAGAAAGGTAAATTTGCCTCACAGTAACGTATGTAGTAACAGGGTTTGACCAGTTGTTGGGGGGGCGTGTCTAGCTAATAAATGGCATCTGTCTGCCCTGCCTAAACGGATGATGGTCAAGCTGCCTCAGATAATAAAGGAAACACCTCTTACATGTCTTGTAGCAAGATTGGGTAATAGTGAACCAGTATAAACCAGTCTGACTGGAAAGGCTGTTTTGATGCGTCTTTGCTTGAGGGAGTTCTTGTTCGTTGTGCTTTAGTGTCACTTCCCATACACTTTACATTTACCTTGAAGGACTGATGGAGAGATTACACAGTAGAAGTCAGGTGACACACACATGTGAACTTATGAAGGACCTGTGTGAATAGTTTTTTCTTTGAAAACTTCTACATTAGTTTTTACTATCTCTACATATTAAATCTCAGTACAGTGCAGTTATTTCTTGGGCTTGGATATATTTTTTTCGGAAGTCTGTAGGAGGTGTGTCAGTTATGCAACACCAGAACCCATGTCTATCATTCTGCCAATCACACACCCCACACGTAGACACACACACACACACTAGGGAAGGTTTTTTGTATAGTTTAATTTCACACTTGACAATCACGTCTTGAATCATATATCTTTTATATCGATGTAAATCATAACTCATGATGATTGGCATATTGGAAGAACATTTTCCAGGGTTTATAAAAGGGACAAGAAAACCCAAGCGCTCTGTGGCCTTGTGGATGGGGTAGTGGGGTAATTCAAATAACTTCAGTACACCTGAAACTGCTTGCCTGAACATCTCACATGTTACCATTTCTAAGGACTTTGTCTTGCTTATTGTGAATGGTGGTTGTACAAATATCATAAACAACAAAAACATGATAATGTGTGGGCCAGGTCATAGTCAACTCAATGGGGGAAAGCCCAATAATGTTTAGATACTACATCAAGTCCTTTCATCTTTTATGTTCAAGCAGCAGCAGAGACCACAGTTACATGCACTACAAGCCACAACTCAGGCTAAACTCACAGCTCAGATTAGAAGACCAAACATGACCGTGGTATCTTTAGGGGAAGAGGTGAAAGCACAAAGTGTTCTCAAAAAACGTCTGCCCTTCAAGGGGCTGCTGGGACTTTTTAACAACGAGATAAAAGGGGGAAAAGCTCGAGTCCACTGCACAGAAGGTAAAGTTGTTCATCTCTGATAAAAGAAAATTCAAAGGAGAACGGGGTTACAACACAGATGAACAGATAATGACCATAAAGAAGTGTGTGTGGTCATATTTGAAAGCACCTGACTAGTAATTGTAAGGGTAAGAACAGAAACATGAATGGCATCATAAGGTTCCTGTAACTGCTTTACCTGTGTAAGATGTTTACAGACCAAGGATTACATATGTCATTTTTCAGGATCATAATGCTATCAGTACTGTGTCATGTTTTGCAAGGAAGGTTATTGTGAAAATCTATAACTCACATCTAATCCCACACATTCCTCTGGCAGAAGGAAACCACCTGTGATGATTAAAAAGAACATTTACAGTTCAGATTGAATGTGAATAGCTTTAAAATTCATTTACACAATATCTATCAAACAGGCAGACGCTACAGAAGAGCCCTTTCTATTCCAGCTGTCTGGTGCTCAGGGCTGCTAGTGCATTCTGTGTCCACTAGGAGGACAGGACTACTGTGCACACATCAGCTGTCCTTCCACAAGTTACAGTTCATTTTGGAGTAATTTAAGCACTTTTTTAATTTTAACAACGTTTAAACAATTTTAGTGTTTATTTATACACTGGAACCCAATCAAAGGAAGTCTTATTCTTTGTGGAGTCTTTCCTATGTCACATTAATACAAAGCATCTTAATACAAAGTTAAAAATGAAAGAAAAAAAAGAAAATTAAAAGAATTCTACGGAGCTGGTCACTAAAAAACAAACAAAAAAAAATCTAAGATAAAACATGATTGGATTAGTAATGGCAATGTATTCTAATTTAGAGTGTGAGAGCTGGAAATGTGTACGAGTGTTAGCACTACAAATGTAACAGGGTGTAAGGTGGATCACACTCACCCCACATCTCTCTGCTGTCTGCAGGTCTCTGCAGCTGTAGCTGGGGCCCATAGAACAGGGGTCATCGCCAACAAAAGGCTCCCTCCTAGCACACAGGTCTGCCCTCTGAGCACAGGGAACAAAAAATGTTACTACTTCACATATAGTCAATGTTGAGTTTCAAGCTGTGTGTGAACAATCCCCTTACCTAAGAAAGCATTTTTGTGATTAAATGCCTTATGAATGAATTAAGATTTTGGTGCCCTCTGCTGGCAAAAATGTCCTTGTGGACAGACGTTGCCATTATTGTTGAGCAGGTTATCTTGGTGAAGTACATTACCTCACATATGTCTAGGGCCGCTTCCTCTTTACCCAAAATCCCTTGAAGCTGGTTGCCATAGCGCTGAGTAAAGTGCTCACACTGCCGAACACACCAAGAGGAAAGAGATTAGCAAAGTTCATGTGAAAGTCAGAGTTCAGAGGTGAAACACTGACCTTTTGCAGGACTCTGGGATATGACTGGCAGACTGTGTGGAGGAAGGAGGCAGCCTGGAGCCTGGAGGCATTGGAGCCGAGATGCATACGAGACAGAACAGCCAGAGTAAGACATGAGTCGCAGTCAGAGACCGTGGAGACCGCTGGAGAGACTGAAGAGAGAAGGGGGGGGGGGGTAGAGTGGAGATATAGAATAGAGATATAAACGGTGTCAGAAACAACTGAGAGATAATAGAGAATTGTTTGAGAATAGTGTAAATATCTGAAAATAAAATGATGATGAATCACATTAAACCAAGTCAGGAGAACTGGATTGGAAGGGATGATTTGCTGGGAGGAGCTTTACATAAAAGCAACATGGATTACACCCCTGACCTTTGGCTGCTGTTTCCAGGTTTTGGCACAGTCGGAGGAGATTGCAGATGGAATTGGGGGAGGCGGAGTTTAGCAGGATGTCAATCAGCAAATGCACATATTTCTGAATCATCCGCGTGCACTGGCCCTGCATGAGGGTAGGCAGTAAACCACACACCTGGCCTAGGAGACCCGTGACCACAGCCTGACGGGGAGAAAAAAACAATGTGAACCCTGGATGCGTGTGGACGCTGCAGATGTAGACTTTGCATCAGTTCATCATCCTTTATTACATGCAGTATTTGTGTATGCTCATCATCCTTACCTCCGTCTGTGCTTTTGGTAAGAAATATTCCATTACATTCATAACATATCTGCAGATAGTGCAGGGAACAGCGGCATTGATCTGTGGGTAGAAGCAAACACTGAAACAACCATCCCCTCCGACAGTGAGGCATGTATGGAGGAAGCAGGAAGCTGAAAGCAGGAAGCTCATAGCAACCTCAGCTCTGCCTCTCGAACCCCCCTGACTACCTCCTGTCCCTTTCCCTCCCTCCCTATCTCTGACTCTCTCTTTTCCTCTCTCCCCCAATCCCCTTACACTGAATGTTGGCATCCTGGTGGTTTTGTGCATGTGATCCACGAGGAAGTCCTGGAACTGGTCTCTGAGCACACCGTCACACAATCCCAGGTAGGCACACACTTCATCAGGCATCTGCAGAGAGAGAGAGAGAGAGAGAGACATATAGTGTTTAGCTAAAGCAGCTTTTAATTAAGGATTTCATTAAGGAGAAATGTAAAACTTAAGGTTTCCATAGAATGTTTTTCTTGTGTCAAATTTGTCAAATTTAAAATTGTTCTTTTAGCTGTCCATGTTTTAAACAGTGATACCCTTATGAAGTAAGTTGTAAATGACAAAATAAGCGTGTAGGATTAGCTGAGCACCAGAGCAAGGTAATCAGTATTCAAGTTAAGACCAGGGGGCTGTAGTCGACAAAAGACGCTCTCATTCTGGAGGTGCGTTCCTGGTTTACTCACCATCAGGTTACCGAGGAAGTTGAGCGCCAGGGCCAAGTTCTGCTCGATCTGCTCCTGACACATCCTGGCCAGCTCCCCAGGGAGCGATTCACACATTTCCTCCAGAGAGTCCTTCAGCTTGGCCTGGGGAACAAATGACAGGCGTCCTCACGAGCACTCGGCAGGCTGCATGCGGAACAGCAGGCCGAGAGGGCAGGAGATTCATGGCTGTCAGTGCTGGCGTTAGGAGACCCCTTAACTCAGGGCTGTCCAAACTTTTTAGAGTGACAGCTAGAATTGGTAAGGTGAAAGTGTGTGTGGGCTGACCATTCAACCTAGCATTCTTTGACTTATTAACATGATATGCAAATGAACTAAATTATGAAATAATGGCAGGGGGGGAGGGGGTCTGTTGGTTGACCGATATCTCGACTGCAGTATAGGCAATGTCTACTGCCATCTACTGGTGAAATATAAAATAGCCTTTTATGTACTTTATGCTGTGGTCAAGTGTTGGCGGGTCGCATATTATTGATTTTATGACATAGGCTCCCTGCCGCTGGAAATTTGAAGTTGGGCCAGACTTTGGACATGCCTGCCTTAAATGCTGTCCCAGCATTGTCTCTTTGCTTTCTGATTCTCAATCATATCTCTGTATCTATGTGGTTTAATGCTACAACCAAATTAAATATTTTCTTTCCTGAACTTGTTTCTGTTGAAAGAAGATAATACATCACATAGGTATGTTAAATATGCACACGTTCATCTGTGTGTGTAGATTTGTTTCTACCTGGAACTGCTGATCAGACATCAGGTGTTTCAGCAGTTCTATAATTTGTTTGCAATCCTGACAGGTTTCGTCATCCTAGATACGTGGACAGAAGTGCATAGTTACAAGACATTTTATGCTAAACCAACTCTGCACCCCAGTATAAGTGTCTCATAGACATTAACGTCAGCATTTATGTAATTTTCCTTTTTAAATTAAATATATTGAATCGACTCTCTTTAGTGCCAGTGCGGACACATCGATTCACATATTCACCAAAAGTAGCAGTCTCCCTTTTATTTTGTGAGGAACCATGTAAACATAAAACCTCAAACCCATCAGTCTTTTCTTAGTAAGCCAAAAGCACCCTGGAGGTGTGGAGGTAAAGGAGAAGTGAGACTAGCCTGCATGTGGTGTATTTTAGGCACATCACAGCGAGGTGTGAACTGTGCAAACAGGACTTCTTCATTTGTGTGCGGCACAAGCAGACCCATGCTGCCCGACACCAACACTGCTAATACTGCCTGTACTGTCTCGGGTGATCCCACACCTGTAGCTGTGACCCTGTCCTGTCATACTTCACATCATCTTAGATTCAAAATAACATAGAAAAGCATGTACTGTTTAGAGCAAAATTAAAGTTTTCAGATGCAAAATGAGTAGAATACATCTAAAGTATTTTTTATTTGATGATTGAATTTACACTTTTTTACACCCAAAAGTTACATGTAAAGTGTCATAACTACAAATAATTGTTGGATTCTATCTCTGATCACTCCAACATGTAAACAGCTCATAAACCTACCAATACAATGTCAAAAAAACATAAAGGATGGAGAATTTTCCACCATTTTTGCAACCTTGAAGTCTCCAGTGAGACAAATATTCAAACATCCTGGAACTACTACATGTTTTTGGTCCTAAACTTTACCATGAGCGAATACATGATATAACTTTTGCATTAAATTCTCTATCTACATGAGCTTTACGGAACACCTGTTCCATGTATATTAAATCAGTATCTCACCAAAGCTTCACCAGCAGTCATGTCAACATCCTGCATATTTTCATCAACAAATCTTGGTTTGGCTGTGAATTAAGGAAAATCAAATCTTAACAACTCCAGTGATCTGCCACACACCTCTCCAGTGTCCTTACAAAAGCTGTTCGGTGCAACAGTGACAATGATTGTTTACAGTACATTTAAACTCAGTCAAAGACCATTATGGTAAGATTGCATCTTGATTCAGTGACACTGAAAGTAGCCATCTGGTACAGCACAAAATGCTAACAACTCCCCCCCCTCCCCCCCAATGAAATATTTTTGTGTTTTGTGCTGTTATGGTTTAAGTTGTTCAGTGTACATTTGCCACACATTATGATACAGAAATACTCATAAAATGATCTTTTGTCAAGAAATCTTTCGCCTGGCGTTTCATCCCCAGTGCCCTCTAAAATAAGTGTGCCAGCAAGGTAATGTACAATCAACAGAAAACAAAACACAATGATTATTTTTGGAATTCATATTTACCGGTTCCCAAGAGTGGTAGGAATAACAGGATGGCAAGCTTCAGAGAGGCCATGTCTATCGTCAGTCTCCGGTTTGAAAGAACTGCTGCAGTGATCTCATCTTTGGACCACTTTATAGTGTCTTAAAAGAGGAAGTACCACCAACAAAATGCTCCACAAAGCTTTGCTCCAGCAACTGTGCTGAAACCACAACCCCAGCGTGATAAGCAGAGCACCTGCACCACTCTCTCAGGGAATCAGCTCTCTGACAAAAGCCCGTTTTGAAACATTTTATTTGACAAACAGTGGCTCAAGACTTAGTGAATTCAGTTCTGAGGTGGGCCCAGTTTCCGTGATTCTTTGAAACCAAGCTGCACTTTAACTTTCCCCCCCCTTTTTTTTTAAAACAGTATTGATCCATAGAAACTGCTGGGGGGGGGAGAGGAACAAGGCAAGATATGAGCAGCTACATCAGAGGTAGTGGTGTTTCTTAAATAATACTCCACCCAAAAAGGCTAACATTGATAAAACTGATGTGAGCACTTTGATACATGCTGAAATTAGTCCAGTGACCTACTCTTTTAATAGTCTGGCCAAATAAAGCCGTTTACATTGTGCTGTATGCTTATAGGTCCTCTATCCACAGATCCCATCAAACAGAACAAAAACCAGAACTGGTCTAATTCTTCTAGTGTGCTTTAGGAGTGAGGTTGTGCCCAAATGCTTCTTTCCAGATTCCATTTAGGACTTCATAGAAAGTGCAACTGGTGTGTTTGATGTGGGCTGGAACTGAAACTCTGCAGACAAGACTCTTTAGAAAGAGTCCAGCTCTCTTTAGGTTCACTACAATAAGCCAACATTTTACATGCAACGTGGACTTCAGGAAGGAAAAACAGAACACAACAAACTCAGATACCATTTACAAATATGTAAATATAAAAGCATATGTGCTTAAGAGGTCTTCAGGTCATGCCACTCCGTGAAGCACATGCGGTCCACAACTATGCAGAGTGGAACCTTGCAAGATCTGCACATGATTATGGTTTTCATCTTGCAGTGTGCACATTTCCTCCTGCCTTTTGATGCTTTCAGGTGAGGGTCAGAGGAGACCTCACACACAGGAATAGGGAAGCACCCATGTGGACCAGACTCTGAACGTTTAGGCGGAGGTGGCGGACGCTTTTCTACCTTTTTTGGTACCGGTGGGATATGCATCTGTGACTTCCCAATGTCGCTCAGCTCCAGACATAAACGTTCCCTGAAGACCTTCTGGGTAATGACAGTCTGATTCTTTGCCTGTGCCATCTCCTTGTAGATAATGAAGCTGTTCACCACCGCAATATCAATGAAGTGGAGAAACAGCTTCACATACCAACGTCTGGTCTTCTGCGTCACGGAGAAGTACTTTATGAGAGCGTCAGACAAGTCAACTCCTCCCATGAACTTGTTGTATTCGCTGACAGGATCTGGTATGGGGATCGATTTGGTGCACCAGGTGCCATTTTCAGCTTTGACCCGACGCTGCACAGATCTCCCGCTATAAGCTTTGTGGACGGTGGAGCACATTTTGACATCTCGCGTGTCCCTCCACTTCACGAACAACAGAGAGCCTTCCCTGATCCATCGCATGTCACCACGTTCCGCGTTATTTGGCAAAGCATTAACCGCTACCCTTGGGAAGCCTACTCTGCTCTCACGGCTGGTTCCACAGGCCCCCACACCAATTCTGTGCAGATGAAGGAAGAGCTGGGGACTGGTGTAGAAGTTGTCCACATACAGAGTGTACCCTGTGCCCAGAGAAGGCACGTGGATCAGGTTGACAACAGAATCAAAGCTTAGGCCATTCCCTGATGGGTTCTTAGCCTTCCCCTCATAGATACTGAAGTTATATGTGTAGCCGTTGCAGCTGTCGGCCAGGACGAAGAGCTTGTACCCCCACTTTGTGGGCTTGGCCTTCATATATTGTTTCATGCCAATCCTCGCCTTGGTGGCCACCATGCGTTCATCTATAGCGATGTTCCGGTGTGGGTGGTAGTACGCCTTACAGGCTGCCAAGATCTGATTCTGCAGCGGTTTGAGGCTGAAGAGGCCGTCGTGCCCAGGCTGACCCCGGAGCTGACGGTTCGCAACATCTTCTGCTGGGTCACTCATGTGCAGGCATGCAAGGATCTCCTCATACCGGTACCCAGTCATCACAGAAGAAGGGAACGGGTGGTTGTGTAAACGGTCCTTCCTCCACAAGTCCCGAATAGCTGAAGTCTTCACCAGCCCGAGGTAAATGACAATGCTGAAAAGCCTGAACATTTCGTCAACTTTAATGTTCGTCCACCGTCTCTTCATGCCCTCCAAGGTTTTCCGTGCTGCATATTTGTTAGTATTGCTGCACAGGGTTTGCATAGCGTCCATACTGAAATACAGCTGGAAGATTTCAGACGGACGGTAGTTCATCTGCAAATTCAGTTGAACTCCTGGTGTCCTGTTGGGGCGAAACGGAAACTGACGAGGCTCCACATCTTCCTCTATGGGATCGTGCCATCTGTCCTGCGGGATTACAGGTGGTGGTAATGCTCCGCACCTGTCCATTAAAATTGTTCTCCATTTTTTGTGTGGGACACTACGCTGTTGCCGAGGTGAGGAACTTTTAGGTGAACGTTTAGGTTTAGGAGACGGTGATAATACGAGAAGTCTTCTCTTTGCAGGAGGTGGGCTGCTACTTCTGCATCTGCCATGAGCCCGTTCTTCAGCAGAGGTGTTTACAGACTGGCGGCGGTCAGAAGTGGGAGGGGTTTTTACAGACTGGGGCAGAGTAGATGTATGAGAGGTGTCATCAGACTGGGGCAGGGTAGATGTATGAGGAGTGTCATCAGACTTGGACATGGTAGAGGCGTGGGGGCTGTTATCAGTCTGGGGGGTGATAGAGGTGGGAGGGGTGTCCACAGACTGGGGCAGGGTCGATGTTTGAGGGGTGTCATCAGACTGGGGAATGGTAGAGGTGTGAGGGGTGTCATCAGACTGGGGCAGGGTAGATGTTTGAGGGATGTCATCAAACTGGGGCAGGGTAGAGGCGTGAGGGATGTCATCAGACTGGGGCAGGGTAGATGTTTGAGGGGTGTTACTAGACTGGGGGATGGTAGAGGCGTGGGGGCTGTTATCAGACTGGGGGGTGATAGAGGTGGGAGGGGTGTCCACAGACTGGAGGAGGGTAGAGGTGTGAGGGGTGTCATCAGACTGGGGCAGGGTAGAGGTGTCTACAGACTGGGGGATTGTAGAGGTGTGAGGGGTGTCATCAGATGGGGGGAGGGTAGAGGTGTGAAGGCTGTCCACAGGTGGGGGCAGGGTAGAATCTGAAGACTCTTGGAATGGGTCACTAGAGGTGGGAGGGAAGCCATGTGGAGTGCTGGATAATTGTGTTTCACTGCAAGAATGACAGAACATGACCAAATTAATAACACAGTTAATATGAAGACATGTACAATACACTACAATGATTTACATTGCTAACTGTTGTCTGACTTAATTGTTTTATTATTACATAACACTAACTATATGTTATAATAAAACAATAATAAACATTTTCTTCAAAATATTTTAATTTACTTATAAATCTGACCTTACGTTTTCATGGCTAACTCGTTTCCTACTAAGAACAAATACGAGTAACATACCCCACAATACAAAACGAAATGTACAAATATGCACGAGTGAAGTAATGGACGTCGCCCCTTCGGTGCGAACTTTTAACAGTTTAGCAAGGTTAGTTACGCCATTACTAACAGTAGTGGCTGAACATTACTTCCACCCGAAAACAAAACGATAACATTTCTTATAGACCCAAATACTCGTGTATACACGTTTTGGATGGTAAAAATTACACTGATTTATACATCAGCTTCCATGGAATTCGACTCATTCCGAAGAGGCTAATGAAGCTCTTTGTTGAAGCTCGCGAGCGTGTTTCCAATATTTTCTCCATCAAACTGTTTCGAAATATACATTCTGGACCATAGTCAGATCAAACATTCCCCGAACACACTACTACAGGGTTACTCTTTATAGAGAACGAAACACCGCGTTTCATATCTTTCGAAATTCTCTACGGCCCCCATAAACCATAGGATAATTCGTAAAAGTACATAATATAAAAAATAATATAGAAAATGTGTATGTGCTATTTATCTGCGATTAGTAAAGCAGGCTACTATTTTCCATTCCTCCGCATAATTGTTCGACAACTTACTAAAACATATTAGATTAATTTTTAAACGCATAAGCATTATCTCGTGCACAAACGTAAATTTAGACTTACATGTACATCACGGCATCACTTCCATGGACGAATGTATCCACCTCCTCAGAGTTCATGCTACAGTGGGTTTAAAAAAAACACAACAAACCACATACGGTATTTATGAATGGAGGGCACATGAATTTCTGAAGCCACGAAGATACTGGCGCTACCATCTTGTGTGCACATGCGCAGTAGTCAAAATTTGCCGGACGTGCGCGGTAATGACTAGACTGGGTCTGGCTAAATTTTGTTAGTGCACGCCCCTCAGTCTCTTAATTCCTGCAGCAAGCACAATAAAAACGAACATAAAGTTAGCTGGTGATAATTAGTAAACATTCTGGAATTCAGCTAGAATGCTAAATAAACTTACAAGAATAATCTTAACCACAGCTTCCATATTCAGACCTTCAAATATTTAATAATCGCCTTTTTTTACCTAATTACAGGATATCCGTCGCATTATATAACTTAATGTGAACTGAATTGTAATACTCAACCCGAGTCTAGGCTTGATGCCATGTGCATTTCGACGAACTAGGTAGATAGCTAGGTATGTTTACTAACATGGAAGTTAGCGCTTGTATTTTAGTAATCCGAGCAAGCAAATAAAAAACATG